>OU862883.1:33813651-34362235 GCA_917880725.1 Selenia dentaria | reverse complement strand
ATATTATTCACACCCGCCAATACTAACTATTAGTTTGGCTTCTCGTTGTTATTATTTTGAGACGAATATCGACACAGAATAGAAACCTACTTTACACTTGTGTGGAGCCAGGCAAGCGTTTGTGTGGTGCCCGATACTTAACTGACATTGCTTTAGTGCCTTTTATACGTAAAATGTAACAATACCAAGCTATTTTATCATTGCCCAAGCAAGGAGATGCATCAATCAACAATCTCAGTAATATTCGGCTATTGGTAGCCGAATATTATTGTTTACGTTTACGCGCCTACGTTTTTCTATATCGTTCAAAATTAATAAAACTTTTACTTTGTTTAATATTATTTAAAAAAATGCATTATTGAGTTTGAATTAAATATTGGTCTTAATCTGTTTTAAATCATTTTTTTAAGTGCATTCAGTAAAATCTTCATCATCATCATCTCGGCCGTAGGACGTCCACTGCTGACCATATGCATCCCCGTAACTTTCCAAAAGGACCACTTATGGCCAAGGATCTTTGTGATATTGTTTTATTTGCGGATGACACATCTCTGATTTTCAAAGTAGATAGGAAAGATAGCACATTAATTCAAGTAAACAACGCTCTATCTAGTATCTCTAAATGGTTCTCAACTAATAATTTACTTCTGAATTAAAAAAAGACACAATATTTGAAGTTTTCTTTGCCTACTGTTCCATATTTGGAGGCCAACGTTACGCTTGATAGAGTTAAACTCGTAATGGACAAGGCAACAGTCTTCCTAGGCATTAAAATTGACGCAAAATTTCAATGCCCTGTCTGGGAGACTCAGTTCTGCTGCATATGCGGTACGTAAAATAAGAGAGCTAACAGACGCTTCTACGGCGCGGTTAGTGTATTTTGCATATTTCCACAGCATAATGTCATAATATGGGATATTGCTATGGGGTTCAGCGGCTGATATAGCGACCATCTTTATCCTACAAAAACGTGCTATTCGAGCTATATACGAAAAGGGTCCCCGTGAATCTTTGAGAGATTTATTTAAAGAAATCAATATATTAACGTTGCCTTCCTTATATGTATTTTAAAAATATAATGTATGTTCGTAAAAATTTACATAAATATAAGTTAAATAGTGATCACCACACTTTTAATACTAGAAATACAAATAGGATAGCTGTACCTAGTTTTAGACTTTCGAAGACTAATAAGTCATTCTTAGGAAATTGTGTGCGTTTTTACAATAAAATCCCAAACACATAACTGAGCTCACAGAGGGCAAATTCAAGTTGACTGTAAAAACGTTTTAATAAAAAAGCTTATTATAAAGTTCGACATTCATTATATAGAAGATAAATATGCTTGGAACACTCCACTTCTGGCAAGCTGTCACTCTGCCACCCATAAAATGTAATATTTGTAGTACCTAATTAGAAACATTGTAAACATCTATATAAAAAGAATGTCCCCGAGTTTCTTGCCGCTTGTTCTCGGTGGGCTCTATATATTTTGGAACGCGGAGGTAGAGTCTTTAAAGTACATTATAATGGAAAGTTGACGTTCATAAGTGCGTCTTTGATGCCTAAATTGAATAAATGATTTTGACTTTGACTTTGACTTTGACTTTGACCGGTTGGTAGCGGCATGCATCCAACGTCGTCCTGCGACCTTTATCAGGTCGTCAGTCCACCGTGTCGGTGGACGACCTACGCTGCGCTTGCCGGTCCGTGGCCCCATTGGCCATCTGTTCTGCGTGCTATATGCCCTGCCCACTGCCACTTTAACTGGCTAATCTTCTCGGCTATGTCGGTGACTTTCGTTCATCTATGGATCTCCTTATTTCTGATTCGATTACGGAGACGAACCTCGACCATAGTTATGGAGAGCCATAGCTCGTTGTATTATAATATTAAAAGTTGAATAAATGAGGTAAAATCAACTAAGTAAATTAACAATCCCGTTAAAATTACACTGCTGTACCTTACCTTACCACCTAGTTTATGTAAATTGATGGTCTCAATTGCCTACCGACCATAGTTACAACACTAAACAATATCCATCGTTTGTTTCCTTCTTTATCCACGCGACATTGGCGAAATTGCGCAACCCCGCAAAAGCCATATGAGTAAAAAAGTGAAGTGAGAGTAGCAAAATTAGTAAAATTTTATAATGACTTTGACCTTATTAGTGTCATATACTTATAAGCTCAAATGAATATGAAGTTGTTTGCCTCCTACATGTTCATAAAAGTGAAACCATTATCTCAAAACGTCATTACGGCTACTTATCTCACACACAACCGTCAGAAATTTGCGATGGTGCATAAAGCGTTCACACTGAAGCTTTTAAGGAGCTTACATTAGTCGCGAGCCGTCTCATCCCCTCGACGGAGCGATACCATCAACACTTTCACGACATGCTGCGCTTTGTTAACTAGAGATGTGATAAACTATATCGATGAAACTATAACTAGCACGACCTATTTTTAAATATTAGTCCAGACCATATTGTTAAAAACATGTATGGACATTTTAAGTATCAATGTTGCATATCAGCGATTTTGTGTCTGTAAGAGAGATGTATGATCGGAAGTCGGCCAGTTACTGCGCACTGACCAGCTTGCGAGCGTGCTAGTGTTTCATGTTGGGAATTTCGTAAAGAAATAATAGTACATTTGAAGTCCATTTTTGTATTGAAAGTCAGTGGCAGTAACTCAGTCCAGTGTAGGACCCTCACACATGTAAGTACATGGTTAGCGTATATAGGTGTACAAGTAACATACAGAACACGCATTATTCAGAGAAGTTTTAAACACGCAGATAGCGCACCGTAGCGTACAAACACAATCGAAATCTACAAATTCCTTGTATTTTCTGACTTTTACTTTATTTGGACGAAGACTGACTGGCTCTAAGAGCTAGGTTGAATAAATTTGTTGACTTCTAGAGCAGTAAACGCGATTTGCCTTGTTTGAGTCGTTATCATACTGTTTATCTGTACTGTTTTATCTTGGAAGTCTCGTCTATTTTACTTTTTTATTTTAAGAAGGAATGATTTACTTCATCAATAAAGTATTGTTTACATTCAAAGTTTTACTTGTCACTGTTAACTTCTAGGATAAAACAGTACCCGCCAATGCCAATGCACTGGTGCTATCAAATATGATTCGAAATGATATATGATTATTCATGCCATCCATCCCACATATATATATATGATTCTCTCTATTGGTTTAATTTGATAAACACCATTTTTTTACTTATTGTACATTTGCCATTCCTCAAGGCATTTAAGTAACTATTTATAGTTGCATTAAGTGAAATTGTTAATCAACTAGTCAGATTCAAGTTACATGCACTTATGAAAGTCTTTTTAGTTTAATCACCTAAGCCGCAATTTTAAAACTTTCTAGCACCTAACATTTAGTGGTTTAGGGGCTTACACATACAGTTGGCGTTTTGTCGAACTGGCCACTTTAATCTCAAATATCTGGCATGAGGCTAACTTCAAATTCAAACTTATTTCAAACTAGCGATTACCCGTGACTTCGTTCGCGTAGTAGGCTCGGCATTTGGGCTCGCCGTACATAACCTCCCATTCTTTCTTGGCTTTTCTTTCATAAGAACTTTCTCCTGAGAATGATTAACACAACAAAAAACAAGAATTAGCGAGATTGTTCCTTCCGTTCTCAAGTTACAGCGTGACCAGGAGAAATAGAGGTTTATTTTTATAAAAATACGAGTAGATTAAGGATTGTGAGTTACTTGTTAGACAGTGGCACACACTTCAATTAATTAAAAAATTTTATTTTTTTATTAATTTTCCTTTTCCATACATAATAAGCCCATTATGTTCCCACTACTGGGGCTCAAGTCTTCCTTTCAGTGAGAAGAATTAGGCCATAATCCACCACACGGACCCGGTGCGGTTTGGTGGATAGCTAGTAGCCAATATGTCGAAGTTTCCAGGCTGCAAGTAGGTCTTGTCAACACAGCCGTTAGGTTTAATGTGGACCGAAGCACGGAAGCGCTCAGCTGAATAAGACCACAAGCCGTCACCCATCCATCTTCTGACCGCAGCAAGCGTTGCATAACTTGTTGATCGGATCGCCAAGATGTGCTCCGCTGTGAGCGCTTCTTTTCCATATAAAACGCCAATGTCATATGTAAAGACCTAATATTATTATATGATATGGCTCTTTGCCTACACTTATGTACTGTCACAAACACTTAACTTTTAATAATTCTTATTCTTCTTACACGTCGAAACTCGACGAAACACAAACTTATATTTTTATAAAAACATTGAATATCGATATCGTTATTTTTTGTGATTCCACCCCTAACATGTCGGGCGAGCACAAGGTAAGTGGCGGGCTATCGCGATGCATCACTCGCTAAGCTGTGCCCGGAACAACATTTACCGTTCATAGTATCTGATTACAATAAAGAACACTCAAAACCTTCCCAGTGAAACCTTGTTTTGACCACCTTTTCCGTTTCACAGGATTTGTGATATTAGATTTAGATTATCATCTCCCTGTCCCTTCCTATAAGGTAATTTGTAATGAACCTACGAATACCTGCAATCGTTTTATTAAAAGCGTAAAGGTACAAAATTCAAACTTTCCACTTTAATTATTCCAAACTCTGAGAGGTCAGGGAAGAGACAAAAACAATTAAACTTACACAAAAATGTATCTACAAAAATAACAAGAGGGAAATAATTCTACGCCAAAGTTATAATTCTATTTCTCACGGGTTTTATAACTTTTGAGAAATTTTTTATCTTTGAAATAATCGGCTTGAATTTCGTGTGGATTATTTTTGTTGTCTGCTGCGGTTCTGCTGTTGTCGTCATATGATAGTTGATCAAACCTCCCGATTGTGGGTAATGTATATTTTCTTCAGCAGCTTTCCTTAAAAAGACTTCAAAGTTTGATAGTTTCATGCTGTTCTTCTTCAGGGGTACATTAAACTTCTTTTCTTTTATCTTCTTCATGAACTTCTTTATATTTCCTTTTGTTTTGTGTTTATTCAGAACGTCTACTTTGACTTTGTATAGAATCGTAATGTTTTCTTGTTTAGCGAGACGACGTATGTTTTTAACATTTTTTTCGAACTCTTGAATTGTGTGCGTTGGATTTATGTCCCTTATTTCAAAATATTTTGGAATTGTGTCTGAGTATGCCATGTGTCTGCGTTCTGTAACAAAAGTAAATTACCGTTAGTTTACAATACTTTTTTTACATGCATTATATGGAAGGATATCGACGTATATTGCGACCTTATTGTAGTTTTTACCTATATTTTATAGTGTACAGTTGTACATTACAAGACAACGATACAATTCTACAGTATAAGCTAATTTTTTTTAACAGCGAAAATCAATTTTTTCCTTCTTACTTTATTAACTTCTTCGATTGTTAATTTACTATATATTTACTTTATGGGACCGATTTCTTTGTTTATAAAATAACAATTGATTGACACAGGTAGTTCTCGTTCAAAGGAAAGATGGTACTCATAGAAGTTATTCAATACTCCTTTTTTGGTATTGAATATAGAGCGTGTAAAAAGGTGTAATAATACTGAAAGGTATGCATATGTACCTAGTCAGGAGTCACACGGCAAAGTATCAAGTTATAAAATTGATTTGTTTTTTATAGAATGTTAAATAATTATCATCCGAATTTTTGAACAGCCTATTAATTAGCCCTATATTATTCTTACTTATTATTGGAGTTAGTTGGGGTCAATGCGCTCTGCAATCCCCACACCACATATTCATTCTTCGTGGCAGTCCCCTACCCTTCATGCGCCCTCTTCCTGCGCTTGTGGCGCCAGGAGATAGAATGAGGAGTCTAGCCCCCGCTTAGGACCCTTGTTTACCTTATCTACGTTCTTGAGCTCATTGGCGTCTTTGGCCTAGTTTTTCAGGGATGTACCTGCTTAAGTATTAGAAAACTTTGATTACGCATAACTCGGAATGTTTATTTCTTCCTGGGACGCAGTAGCAGCAGGTCCCAATTGTATACGAACTTCCGCGTGTATTTTTAGTATTACTACGCTTTTTGTTACACAGCGTAAAGGGTTACAAATTATGTTTCCACATAAAGTTCTTTTATTAGGCATACCATGTACAGACCCTACATGGACCCGCTTCATTTTTATTATATGTATAGATATTGATATTGATAATGTTTATGAAACAGTCATTTAATAAATTGAATGAAGCAGTGCTAAATGAAATGACTGTGATCCTTCTTGAAAGGCTCTAGCCTCACTCGATCCTTCTACCAGTTAAAGTAACAGAAATTATTTCTGTGTTAGGATATGAAAGGCACTGTACTCGTAGCAAGTGAGTCACGAGCTCAGTATAGTGTCACGCAACACTTCAGTCCTTAGTTGTGGGTGCCGCTGCAACTGTCACTGGTGATCGTAGTGCTTACGGTCAGGTACACGACTCGCCCATCTCTTCCTTGATAAAAATGTAACAGTTGTTTCATACTCTCAAGGAATATAATATTAAAGACTAAATGCGCTCCAGGGTTTCACCCACGTGGTGATGGATGTTAATAATGAGATCGGCAGGGCTATTATGTATCTCAGTTGCTAACAAATGTTGATTGAAATCTTGAAAAATGGACGCTCTATGTCAGTTTTGGCAACTCCAGTAAGCAAAAATGTTAGTAAATTGATGACTGGAGCTGACAAAAGTGACATAGAGTCGCCATTTTATTCGATTTCAATGAACATTTGTTAGCAACTGAGATAAATAATAGCCCTGAAGGGATAATGTAGGAGATACTAATGTTGAAAGAATTTGTCAAAAAACAAAGCTTTTTTGTTTATTATATTACTAGCTGCGCCTCGCGGTTTCACCCGCGTGGTGATAGATAAGGATGGTGTAGTGAAGAAGAATTAAAGAAGAAGATGAAGTATCCTTTATCCTTCGCCGCGATATGACAGATCGAAAAACACAAAATTATAATAATTTACAAGTCCTTCTTAAGTTATAAATGGTGTAACTAACACGGCTTTTTATATGAACAGATATAGTGAAAATATCGTCGGACGGAGAACACACAATGAAAATAGTGAAACCGTATGTAGGTATGTAACTTACGTTTGGTTCACCAATAAAAACAGAGATAAGTAACATAATAAATTGTACCTTCAAAATATCCCTGCGAAGACACATAACCTAAAAAAGCTAAACCACTGATCAAACTGACCGTCCCACACATTATGAAATTTGAATGCTCACTAAAGAAATTACTCAATCACAGGTGTTTTATAGAGAAACGTAGGTGCAATGTGAAAAAAGACCTAAAAACCTAACAATGACGCTTGTTCCGAGTTAATCTGATAACCCTCCGCTAGCTACATTTTGGCACGGCATTCTAGTGCAAAGGTGTGGACGTATATATACCTAGTTATGATATGACTGTGGAATCGGTTTTGGTGATTTGATTTCACTGGGGATTAGCGGTTTATTTTTTATTTTATGCTCAGTTTTGACTAACAAAAATTTGTTACCAGTATTTTTTGTGTGTATGTACTTTACAGATAAATACCTACAGATGACATTTGAAAGAACTTTCCATTCGTTTATTTAACCTTCAAATTTTTCATTTAGTTTATATGACTAAAAAAATCAAATCTAGAAATACTTAAATTTTAGAAACGTCATATCAGCAGACTCAAAAGTGACTCATGCCTTGAATGTGGATCTTAGTTAATTGCGTATGAGGTTTACTGTCAAATGTCTACTCATCATTACGTCATCTCCAGGCTGATAGCTAAATTTATGAGTAGCATTGTACCGTGTTTGTTACCTCGGTCTTAGAATATGTCAAATCTGATTTGCCCAAATCAAATTAATTTCGCTTAATATAACAGTAAGATTGTACCAATAAGGTAGTCTCTTGCACAAAAGGCCTACATAGCGCCTAGTGCGTTGAATTTTCTCACCTCTTAGGATTTTTATCTCGACAGCGCTGCGGGAGAATTTTATCAACCAGCTTCCAAAAAAGGAGGAGGTTCTCAATTCGAATGTGTCTGATCTGATATAACAATCATAAAAAAAATATGAATGTTCCATCAGATCTTTAGACTGGATGAACCGATTTCGAATATAATTTTTATATTGGAAAGCCATTGTTTTCCGTGTGGTTCTGTTTAAATTGCATACATTTCAGTCAAGCGGTTTTGAGTTACAATCCGATAACTGAAAAGTGTTTCGCGTAACTTGATGATTTCCTATTTGACGGTGAATGACAATCATCTCGTAAGAAGCCAGAGTCACTAAAATGGTAAAAAAAATAACAAAAGAATGCAACCTACTTCAACACTAAAAAGTGTAAAATAACTTGTCAAAGTCGATACCATGCGCACAATATTGTTATAATGGATACTTTTAAAGTATTATTAAGACTTCAACAAGTTTTCTTTGTATAATGGTTCATCAAAGTGACTCCCTCTCGCATCGCCAACCCTATGACTCTATGAAGTTTTATTTTATTTTACAATTTGAACTGTATATGGATGCAATGCTAGGCCGAAACGAGTAGTTCGGGATCGGAATGGTGAGGAAGAAGTAGGATTAAAGAGCTCGTCAGAACATTCACCATGAAACAAACAGTAAAAAAAACGCTTAGAAAAGCTATAAGTTCTACGCATTTGGTAGGTGTTCTAATTGTTGAGTGACTTCAGTGTCTCCAATAATACGGACAGCGCAACGTTGCAGTCTTTTGAGAGCACTAAGGTGCTTAGCGGATCCATCCCAGAGATGGCAACAATATTCAATACAAGGGCGTACCTGAGTTGTGTATATTACTAGCTGCTCTTCGCGGTTTCACCCGCGCGGTGATGGATGATGATGAATCTTCTATAGCTTATGTTACTCAAGGTGAATGTAGCTTTCCAATGGTGAAAGAATTTTTGAAATCGGTCTAGTACTTTTTGAGCCAATTCGTTACAAACATACTTACATACAAATCTTTCCTCTTTATAATATTATTATAGATATAGATTATAGTTATTTCACACTTTTTAGTGTTGAAGTCGGTTTGATATTTTTTTTATTTAATCCTCATGAAGATGTATACTCAAATGGTATTAAGACTGATGAACGAATTGAAATGAAACTTTCAACGCAGAGTTTATAACACGCAGGAATAAAACAAAGGATACTTTTAACCAGATTGAACATGTAGATCCCGAAGAATCGCGATAGTTCCCGCGAAATATAACTATTTGAGAAGAACACAAGTAGTGCTTACACAGTCATACCCCAGCACAAGAATTTTGTGTGTAACGGGAAGCTTCGACGGACACAAAAACGTCATAAACACCAAATACCAGAGAACAAAGAGTACTGCACATCACATCATTTGCCTATCGAAGGCAAGATCAATATGAACTAGGATAACGGGATTGTCATGCAAGCGGGCTTAACGATGTTGATTTTGCCTTTAACCGCACTAACTACCCCGTCAACATATCCAATGCAGTCACGAATTTCAAATCAGCCGCTATGAATTTGATTCGTGGAATACATGTCATATTGCATCCTACTAAAGAAGAGTGCCTAAACGCCAATGTCCACTAATCAAAGTACTTGTATTTAGGTTGCATGGAGCTTTGATTAAGTTGCAATTTTCAGAAAGAAAATTCCAATCCTCGGACAATCACATAATATATTGGTATTATTTACTATAAAAAAATTACATGTTTAGTGCTTGTCGGGGTATTTCGCACAAATTTAAATCGCTCTTGTCGGGTATTTTAATTTAAATTCGTTTATTTTAGGGTTTGTACAATAAGGAATCATGAAATTTCATTTTTTTATTTGCGTGTTGATACGTTTAACGCTATTCAGCGGAAACGTATAGCGTCATTCATGTTTAGGGTTGATAGGTGTAAAAACACAATTGTCAAAGGTCTGGCAGGTAGGCTGCTGCTGACGGCCACGTATAGACGATGGTTGGCTATAGCCACCTAAATAGTTTTATTTAATTTTAATTTTTATTATTTATTGGAATTTATAAATTTTTTTGTTCTTGTACCATGGATCTCGTGTCTAATAAATAAATGATTATTATTATTATTATTATTAAAAAAAAAAAATTACACCTAGAGTCTTGAAAATTGACGAGAAACTATTTCTGACAGCACATAATAGGGAAAATAATTTTAAAACGGTAAATACATATGACCTAGGACCTTAATTTATAAAAAAAAAATGAATTTACTATAGCAAACTTGAAGTGTATTGATGAATTAACCAATTATTTAGGTCGCACGAGTTCCGGTCCAAATGCGTGGAGCAGCAGAACTTACTTTACATGTTTAATATAATGTATATTTAAGATTATTCAATTAACCACGATTGTATTACCATTCATGAATGTGTTCGAGTATGTACCTATACTATATACTAATGTTTTTAGCAAATAAATTGATCTTTATGTTATCTCTATCTTGTAACTTAAATCGACAACATGCTTTATTAATGAATAATCCTGCACTAAAGAAGAAGTCAAATATCAACTTATTATTTGCGGTTGGTGTAGATGTTATGTCTAGGGATCGAACGGCAAAGTTAAGTTTGTCCTTTAACCTAGATTACCTTTAGTTTAACATGTTATATGCTTTTTGAATGTGCTGAACTCCTAGCGTGAGAGCCTAACTCGCACTTGGCTTTATAAAAGGTAAATCAGATACGAAAAATCTTATTTTTTTATAATTTCTATTAAATGTTACAGGTATCCAATCGACTACTATTATAGTAGTCCTTTATTACCTATTTTATACCTATAATAGGTATAAAATAGGTAAAAAAGGTTTGCCCTGGAGGATTGTTTTTTTTTATTTTTTTTAATACATCAATCGCCTACCACCTTTTAGTAGTCGACCGTCAGATAGAACTTGCACTGAACCCTATGAAGGAACTAAATAATGTCAAGTGACAACGGCCCATATTCGCGCATATTGCATAGGTACCTACCTCGCGCTGTAGCCATGGAGGGGGTAAAAGAAAGATCGGGCTATACTCTCCATAGCTTACTTTGCTAGTTTTTCTAGGCCAGCAACGTTGACGATGCGAGCAGAGGGGAGGGGAGCGAAGAAGTTAGCAATAGCGCACACCTTAAGAGAGTTGCATACTTGTCCACACTAAAGGAAAAAAAGTCTTTTCTTCCTCTCAATTTTTTTATGCCTTCGACACATTGCTTGCTATGCCCGTACGTTTTGATTAATTTTAGTATTTCAAAGTAATATAAATGTATTTTTCTACCGACTTCCAAAAAAAGGAGGAGGTACTCAATTCGATTTTTTTATGTTTGTTACCTCATAACTTTTGACTGGGTAAACCGATTCCGATTTAAATTTCATCAAATTGGGTCCAGTAGTTTTTGATACACTCCAATAACTGAATAGAATGGAAGTCGGTATTAATTTTTTAAATTGTACTTGTTAAAACTTAAAAATACTGAAAAAATCAAAACGTATGGACATAGCAAACAATGTGTTTGATTGCATGAAAAAAAATCACTGAAATCGGACAATATAGTATTGGACAAGCACTAGCTATGCAATCCCCTTAAAGGGCCTCGTTACTTGAGATGCAAATTCTCATGCAATACGGTGGACCCAGCTCCCGGATGGTGAAGCGGCGAAGCGAACTCGGACATGTGAAACGATGTATGCATCTATGTTTACTAGTAGAATGCAAAATTTTCCAATTTAATACCTATTTCAGGGTTAATAGTACAATCGACTCAACAAAGACTTAAGCAGATCATCTTGCGATAGTATTGTAAGCTCGCACCTGTATCATTGTTAGTTAACTCATGAATGGAGTAAAAAAAGAAACGTATGATTCATAATCGATAGTCGCGTGCACTTTGAGTTATTTGAAATTTATATCATTTACTCATTCATGGTTCTATAGGAATCATTCACAAAGTTTTGTTGTTACCTATACAATTGGGCGTCAGTGAATACTGTAATAAAAAAAAACAATTAAAAACTTAAAAATAGTATTTTTAACTGACTTTAAAAAAACTTCGTTGTTTATGAATCAATTTTGATATTTTTTTTGGTAGAATATACTTTCGAGGTGGAGGTCCCATGTAAATTTCATCAAATTCGGTCCAGCTTTTTAGTTACACTCCAAAAACTGAAAAGGGTTTCGCTTATTTTGATGATTTGATAATATTATCATTGACGGTGAATGACAATCGATCCCGTAAGTAGCAAGGGTCTCTAAATTGGTGGATAAATATTTTTTTACTAAAAAATGGAACCGACAGCAACATTAAAAAGGGTGAATAACTTGTAGAAGTTAGTACCATGTGCATAATATTGTGGCACTTTTGAATTATCATAGTACCAACTTCAACAAGTTATTTCACCCTTTTTATTGATGAAGTCGGTTCCATTTTTGGTATTCATTATAATATGTCCTGCCCATTGTTTATAATATCTCGTAAGTTTTTAGGGTTGGTAACTTATAATTTTTAACCTTGTTAGAAAGATATTTTGATGAAAAACAACAACACGAAAACCCCGTATTAACTACTGAAGGCGTCCTCCTCGTCCTATATTAATGATGAGTGACCCTTATTTGTTTTTCCTTCTGAACCTTTCCATGAAGTCACTCTTGTAGTCCGTCTCTGGTACTCAAGTCTTGCTACATGTTTTGGCATAACAAAGAAAATCTATCTATTTCTTATTTTAACTTGTCTGATTTACAGGGATTCCTTTAGGGCGCTGTCAGCTCAGTGCTTGTCTACATTCAATTTCCTTTACTTGAAATCAAGCAAGCGCATCTCGTAAAAACGTACAAAATTCATAAAAATATAATGTGCACTCTTAAATAAAAAATAATCCGTCAATGTATGTGTATTAAAAGTTGCTATTATATGATATTTGTTACATGACAAATACAATAGTGAATAAAGAGAATAACTGTTTTAAAGGAGAAATTAAGTGGTTTGTTTGATTCTCTTTGTGTTCTCTAGTATGATAAAATATGTTTTTAATTCCGTCAATGTGTACTTAGAAGTCTTAGAAATGTCATATTGTTTTTTGGTATTTTTATTATATCGTTGCTTATGAGTTAAACTGCTTTAAAAACCCTCATTTTAATCGACATCATGAATTGACAGTACCTTAAGCGACTGGGTACCTACGCACTGGATGCGATAACAGCCAACAACTTTGTGCTCAGCAGCTGTCCTTGAGAGACATATCAAGTCTAGTATGACCTTCAACTGCATAATCACAATAGAGTAAACAAACGCTAAGCTACGATTCTTTTTTTAATCTTTGCAATAATATATCCCACTAATCCCACTAATATTATAAATGTGAAATTTTAGATGGATGGATGGATATCTGGATGTTTCTTACTCAATCATGGCAGAACGGCTGAACGGATCTGGTTGAAATTTGGCACAGTGATAGATTATAGTTTGGAATATCACATAGGCTACTTTTCATCATAAATATCTATCACCACGCGGGTGAAAAAGCCTAATATTCTTGGGCACAGCATAGACAAAATAACAAGATCTCCGCCTACGTCTATTTTCTTTCCTAGAAAAAAACAATAACTGTCTAACCCGGGGATCAAACCCACGACCTCGAGGTTCCAAAACGGCATTTCCACCACTACACCAAGACCAAGCGAAGAAAGCCGCTGGCGGGTCAGCTAGTATTATATATAAAAATCAAAATCAAAATAAAAAAAAAAAATATTACAGTAACCAAAAAACGTTTACATATATAATCAAGGTGGGGACCTTCTTTTAAGTATAAAAATACTTGTGCCAGAGAGCCCCGCTCTTCCATATCCATTTCAGTTACCAATATTACAAGAAAGGTATAATCTATTATAATATACATATTTAAAAGTTGAAAAATTATAAAAATGCATTATAAAAATGTTAGTACTTTTAGTTTATTGTGTGTGTGTGTGTGTGTTTGTGTGTTGTGTGGTGCGTGAGTGTGTGTCCGTGCGTGTGTGCGTGTGTAGTCGCTATCCAGTACCTAAACTTAGATTTGAGTTATTTATTAAAGTATTTATTTTAAAGTTAATGTAGTATTATTATGCAATATATTTGATAAATCATATAGAAATGGTTGTATTAGGTAATTATAATTTTCTTATTTATTATAACGTAGAAGTGCTTCCGTCTCCTCATAAGTTTTAGAAAGGATCCAGTCGGTAACAGCTTTTTTGCATTCGTAGTGATGCATAGGATATATGTTAAGAATTTTGTTTAGCCGATTGTACAGCCGCGCTGACTGTTTCTCATATTGCTTTCCAGCAAAACATGTCTTAAAGGCTTTACCCATTACGACTGAATGTTGACTCTTTTGTTTTTTAGAATATTTGGGTTATAAGCTAAATGTTTGTGAACCTTTAATACTGATTGTATTATATACAGCTTTCGTACTATTAATAACCGACTCAAAGCATAAATTTGGACTTTGCAGATCCTCCCCAAATTGGCACACAGTAACTTAAAATACGTTGGGCTAAGATGATGTAGATTTTGTTTAGCACCCCCCCGAAGGGTTCTCGCATTGACGTGGCGGGGGGGGCTCAGTAACCGTGGCTAGGTACACCACGGTGAAGCCAAGAGGAACCCAGGGGCTGCGCCGGCGTTGGGGTGCGCTGGCCGGCTCAGGCGGGCCGCTCCTATGGGCTTTGGCCGCCAAGTCCACATAGGAGTGGCGGGGTCCGGGCGCTTTGGCCCAGACTCGAGGAGGTGGGGCCCGGGCGCTTTGGCGCAGGCTCGAGGAGGTGGGGCCCGGGCGCTTTGGCGCAGGCTCGAGGAGGGGGGCCCGGGCACTTTGGTGCAAGCTCGAGGAGGCGGGGTCCGGGCGCTCGGCGTAGACTCGAGGAGGTGGGGTCGCGGGGGGGCTATCCTTTGTGGCTGACGTAGCAGGCGGTGGGGCTACGTATCCGACCCACCGCAGGGAGACCACGGGCGACCAGACACGGGGAAGTCTGGCGCCCATTGTTGGCGAGTTTGGTCTCCGAGGCAGTTGCGGCGCGCCATGTGTTCTGGCGTGTCGCGAAGAGAAGGGTCCGGCAACGGACAGCCACGGCGGGTTCGCGGTCGTGTGGAAAATCTGTCCCGCGTTCCCGCCGAGGGCGGCAGTGGCGGAACGGTTTTGGTGGGTATACGGACTCCCACATAACCACCTCCCTCCCCGTGGTGGGTGGTATCCATAGAGGATTTCCCCGGGAATAAAAAAAAAAAAAAGATTTTGTTTAGCAACTCCTGGGTCGCTGCGTGTCGTAAATTTTTAAAGATCCAAATTAATTTTCTTGTTCTAGCACTAAGCACGTCAATTCGGGGAAACCATGATAGCCTTTGGTCAATTGTGACTCCTAAATATTTTATTTACTTTATTTAAATTAATGTCGTATGTTGTGTCCGAGTGGATCAATTTGACATTAAAATCAATTCCTGGTTGAGTTCTATTATAAATAGTATAGCACATATAGTTAGTTTTCTGAGCGTTTAATGTTAGCAAATTTGACTTCAACCACTGACCAACTATATTAAGACCCGATTCAGCTTCTATGCGGACCTTGTCCCATGTTGTGTTAGAAAAAACAACGGCCGTGTCGTCGGCATACGAAAATATTTTAGCGTTATTTAATTTGAGGTCGCACAGATTGTTAATGTAAATTAAAAATAAGGTTGGTCCTAAAACACTCCCTTGAGGTACTCCGAAAGCAATGTTTGAGTCGTTACTGATATATGAGTCTATTTTAACCTTCTGCGTTCCGTAGACCTACCATTGCGAAATCCATATTGAGAATCCGATAAGAGTTAATATTTGTTAAGGTAATTAATAAGCCTTCTATTTATGAGTTTTTCTAATATTTTTGAGATTGATGGTAAGACAGATATTGGTCTGTAATTGTTGATGTCATATGCATCACCACTCTTAAATATCGGAGTTACAATAGATTTTTTAAGTTGTTTTGGAAAAACACCAGTAATAAAACAATGATTAGCAAAGTGACATATAATAGGTACAACTTCGTTATGAGCTAGCTTTAGGAATTTTGTTGGTATGTTATCCCATCCAGGGGCACTATCTGTCTTTAGAGTAAAAAACACATCATGTACTTCTCTAAAGTCAGTTTCTAACAATACAAAAGAGTTTAATTGAGTTTTTTTCGTATCGCTGGGTAATTGATTATAGTTATTAGGGCTTCTCAGAACATCTTCTGCAAGAGTTTTCCCTATATTAGCAAAATGATGGTTTACATAGTTAACAGATTCAAAAGGAGACGGTTTAAAATTTAATAGTTTAGTGCTGTCGGATTTAGTTTTATGTAAATAAGTTATAGATTTTATATTTTCCATAGAGTTTTTGAATCCTTCGTAGAATTAGTTAATAGTTTACGTTCATAGTTCCTTTTAAATTTTTTAATCAATTTGTTACAAAAATTTCTATATCTTTTATAAATGATTTTTAATGTCTCGTTATGAGGATCACGTCGTATCATTTTTTGTAGGTTATTTCTATTCCTTATGCAACGCAAAATTCCAGAATTGATCCAGGGCTTAATAATACGCTTATGTTTGGCCACTTTTACAGTACTCGTATGTTCTTGCAAGGACTCAATGATTTTATTAACGAGTTGTTCAATGATGTAGTTTGGATCGTCACTAAACAAAAGTTCTGATAAATTCTTTTTAGCTAACGTAGTAAGCAATTCACCAAAATCAGTAACTGTTTTTATTTTTAGACATTTGCTATTTGCAGTTTTGCTAGATAGATTCAAATATATCATAGAGTGGTCGGTCACAGAAGTATTCGAAACGGCAATTTGAGCAGTTAAGTTATTTTTCTCAAGCTTCAACATATAGTGGTCAAGGCAACTGCCTTCTATTGTCGGGATTGTGTGTCCTGGCATTAAACCATGTGGTTGAGCAGTATGTCTGCAACCATACGGTCGTATTAAAAGGTGTTATTATTATTAGGAGACGAGATGTTTAGATAGTTAAGTCTATTTGTTCGCTCGTAGTTTTGCTCGGATTCTTTAAAAATTAGGTTTATGTTTAAGTATCCTGTTATTATTATATTTTTGTATGACTTAATTGATTCTAGATGTGAGTTAAGAGAATTTATAAAGACATCAGCATTAGTGTTAGAAGGCGAGCGATAAATTCCTAATATAGTACTACTATATGTTTCAATTTGTAAGCATGAGGCGTGTTCTAATTTCACTTCTCTGATATTTGTAATAATAATTCCGTTTTTAATATATCACTCCATCATTTTGGTTAAGCTGTTGGGTTGTTGCAAATGAAGTATAATTTATAAGATTAGGAATAGGTTTGTCAGAGTTAAGTCGGCATTCAGTTAAGATAAGTATGTCAGGAGTAATATTTGATAGACCTAGGGTCGTATTTAAGTCATATATGTTACTGTAAACGCTTCTAATGTTTTGACAAAAAACTTTTAAATCACTGTTTTTCGCTGGTATATCCTCTCTCTGGTATATATATAAAGATCCTCAATATCACAATTAAAAGTTTGAGCAATTTCAATATCATCTATGTCTTTCAATGTAGTACGTGTATTATTCATAATGACAACCAATTAAAAGACTGCTTGTGTCATAATAGATTGTTGTATGTAATACTTAAAAAAGTTTATTACGTAATTTTATTTGTGTACGTAAACTATTTATCTTTTTGTACTTTCTATAATTCGTCCAAAATATAGGAAAGTGTATTTCAACGGTACGGACGCATAAAAACCGATGTGTGTGTGATGAGAAATATAATGAATATGTGTGGTACTGTATGTTGTGAGTATGTGTGTGCATTGAGAGTTTATAAACATTGTTACAGAAAGTAATGAATACTAATAATAGCTGGAGGAGACGAGACGGAACAAAAAGTTCGATATTAATAATTACCACGAGCATAGCTAGTTCTATCACGCCTAGTCATCGTTCCTGCAGCTGCTGAACTTGTGTCTCAGATTTTATGGCAATTATAGGGGAGTTCTCATCTTTCCTAACGTAAACTTTACCGTACGCAGTCCAACAGAATTTATAATTTTTTGATTTGGCAAGATCTCGGGCCAGAAAATGCAAGCGGGATCCTTTGGCCGTTAGTTGTTTCGAGACGTATATTGGAGTATCTTCGGCCGTTTTAAAACCTAAGTGCAGAGCACATAATTTCGTCTTTTGGCGAATATTAAATGTCTTGCACATTTTCAGCAAAGTAGAGGAGGTCTCCACTACAATTGGTGTATTTTTAGTCTCCTCTCTCTTTCCCCTCACTCGATAGATGTCCTTGATGTCGCTGTTTTTGATGTTGCCACCCACATTCTTAGACAAGGTCAGTACCATTTCAACCAAGTCTTCTTTGGTTTCAGTGGGTTTTTTGTGGACATTTTTGAGTTCAAAATTCGCCTTGCGACTACCCTTCTGTAGGTCTTCAATTTTGTCCTCTAATATCGCTATGTGTTTTCTGTCTTCTTATATAATACTTTCTAATTGATGAATTCTCTGCTTAAACTCCTCATTTTGTGCCAATACGAGAGCGATCGATGCTTGAATGTTGTTATTTCCCTCCTGGATATCCTTAAGAATCTGTTTTTGGTTTTTTCCCTGGCTTACCAACATAGCCTTAATATCTTCCTTAAAGCTCTTTAACTCTGAGGGGCTATCATCATGCCTCTTTCTCTTGTAACGGCCAAACACGAACTCTGGAGGGGTTTTTTCAAGTGTTTGACTTACGTCAGGATCTGAGCGCGATCTGTCCATGATATTCTCCATACTACCAGTACTTTTTATTGCTACAAACTATATAATATATAAGCCTCGGTGGCCTGGTCATGGCGTCTGGTGGACACGGATTGTCGGAAGATGCGGATTCGAATCCCATCCGAGGATGTGATCTCTCTAAAATTGCAATGTTTGCTCTCATTAAGCTGGCGTTAGTCCTTTAAAAATGTACCTATATAAAATTATTTTTAAATATAATTAGGAGATGATAAATACAAGCTCTAGGTTTTCCTGGTGTTAAGTGGTAACAGAGTTTAAAAATGATGAAATGTATCTGCTCGAGGCAGAGGCCTAAAATAAGATGCATTTCGTCATTTCGTCACCAAAGACGATCAGCACTGCGCCTGCGACCCTGAGACAGTAAGTTTTTAAGTCTCATGTACATGTTATTCAGCCAGCACTCATAGAAGCTCAGCCTTCAAATTAGAAGTTATCTTTTTATTTATTTATTATCAGTAAGACCAACAGCCATTTTATATTATTATGGAAAACGGACAATGAAAATGTGAGGTTCTGTAATTCGTTTATATAGGGCATATATAATATATACTATTAGAGGATATGGACATATTCAGTATTCACATTTTTTTCTAAAACATCCACACAAAGGTCAAGGTCCCAAACTAGGCAGAGCCTGTATTATGGTGATCTGATGACTGATATACATACTTATATAGATATACACACCCAGACACAGATCAAACAGACATGTTCATGCACATAAATGTTTGACCTGTCCGGGGATCGAACCCGGGACCGGCGGCTCAGAAGGCAGGGGTGCTACCAACTGCGCCAACCGGTCTGTCCATTGTATTATACATTTGAGTAGTGTACATTTGAAGTGTAGTTGGCTATATTCTGATAAATTATATTTTTCGCTGTCTACTTTACGTAAAATGCCCCATATAATAGTAACAAAATACAAACAGTAGGCTATTTACAGACCCTTATAAAATACAGCCAAATATCATATATTTAAAATTATCAAAACCCTTCTTATAACTTGTGCATAGCGGCTATAATTTCATGATTACGTCATTAGCATAACCTACTTTGCAGTTTCAAAGATGAGCAAATCAAACAAGCGATTAGCAGCTCTAAGACAAACATGTCGTCGATCACAAATTACACATAACGAAATTAAGTAACGGTTAAATGCTAAACAAATATCGTCCTTTGTTTAGGGTTGACAACATTATTATTTTTTTGATTAAATTTTGAATAAAATATAACTCACTATATTTGAGACTTTTTCTCTATCTACTCATTAACATTCAATTTCGTATTTCTACTCTTATACAAAATTACTGTAGTTTAATTAATACATTTCATACACATGAATTAGCATAAGGTTTACAAATCTGAGTCGTTTACTTATATGTTTAAATTCTACTACAGTTTTCATATTATTTTTTACTAAATTTGTTGTAAATACTCAGTGATTTTGAAGGAGAACTTTGTGAGACCTCTAATATATCATGCACAGCGCCACTAGGTTATCTATTTAATTAATACGAGTAAGTTAAAGATAGTTAGTACTAGTAAGTTAAGAAGACAATAGACAATAGACATGATTCACATCGCAGTTACAGTGAGAATATTCCATTCAGATATATACACAGTAATATAGCGTGCTGTCTTTGACGCATAATATTTGGCACTGAGGTGGTACCTAGCACATATTATCAACTGATTAGCACAGACGTAACCACTTGTAAAGCGCCGTTGTAGTGTATTGGTTGTACTGTTGTTCCATGTGTGTCTTAGTGTAGTCCGAAAATATATCTGAAATTAGCTTATTTCAAAACGTTGACAGCCCTACAAGCTTAACACGCGTCCGTTAATGCGTGTTGACATTTCACCCTCATTTCAGCACAAACAAATTTAAAGCCTGGATACGCAATGAAGGACAGTTCGTGATAAACATTTTCGATACTTGTATGTCGTGTCCGCTTTAACTTTAATCTCAGTGGTTTTACATAATGTAATACGTTTTTATCTACACCCACAACGTAATATTGCAAATTTGAATTCAAAATTTACTACTACGTAATATTTTCGATATTTAACTCATACGCAAAGTATCGAAACTCTGCGAAAGTCTAAGAAAAATTACTAGATAAATATTTTTACCAGACACCACCTGATCCCTCTTCAGATACGTAAGTAGAAAAAAAAAACCCAGTACTGCAAAACTATTGCGAGTTATATTCATATTTATACTTTAAGATCGGCTAGGACTTGCTATAGTATTTCTCAAGTTCAGAAATCTTCGTATATATTATTACAACGATTAATTCATACATATTTTTCATAGTTTTTTATGAGGATTGAGGTTGTACAATGCTGGTTTTTGAGAATACTTAGTAGTAGACTCGGATTTAGGCGTACACTACCTGATTACACCAGCCGACCAAATAAGTTTCAATGAAAGAGTCTAAGTAGTGGAAATACTGGTGCAGATTTATGTATTTTATATAGAATTGTGAACGGTACATTTGGGAGCGACTCGCTCTATGCGTTACCATTCGTTATTCAGCATGCCAATCTCTAATAACGACGCTTTCTATAATAATCCCATATCTAGAATGTGCCACTGTTACAAACAATACCACAAGCGTTCCCAAAGACTATATTTTCATATAGTCTCCCGTCCTTTAAATGTAGTGTCCAAAGTGTTGTATAGTGACGCTGAAAAAAAGGAATTACGGATATATTTCGTATAACTCCTAATTATGTCTGAACGCCACAAAAAGTTTTGGGTCAGGAAGTGTATGGAACGTCGCCATTCTTCTTTGTTATAACGATAGATATGGCTTTGGAAAAGGTAATAAGCTACTCGTCCTAGTCCTACTCCTGCGCAGACGACGTCAGGGGCACCAGCTAGTCAACAATAACACAGCGAATTTAAACTTAAATAGTCCAACATCAGCATAGACTAGTGATTTCAGTTACCCCTAAAGAAAGATATCTAAAGGTTTATGATCACTTAATATTGGAGGATAGTTCACAGGTCCACGCGAAATTATGCGTTCACCAAAATATGTTCACCGCATAAAACTGATGGTGTTACCCGCTTTGCAGCATATTGTGAAGCTGCTCATCAATGCCATTCAACTGAGGTACAAAGAAGTCAGCTATCATTTTTCTGTAGCGTTCTCCAGTTACGGGCAAATTATGACCGGCATCGTTTTATAAGAAAAGGCCAATGGTCCACCTGCTCATAAAGCATGATGAAATCACAAAATGTACGTGCGATTCTCTAAAAAGCAAACATCATTGCATCTTTGACAACAGCCGTGAAACAAATGACAAAATGATAAGAAACGTTGAAAAAACAACCTTGTGTACAAGGGCGACATCTCATCGGTGAGCTCATCCACGATCACATCGACGAATCATTTAAGAATCGCACAGCTGACTACAATTCAACTGTCAACTGTCAAATAGACAGTCTGTAGAATTAATATTGCCCGCCGTGCGACTCTCTAATGATTTGTCTTAATATTGCCTGCCGTGCGATTCTCTAATGATTTGTCGATGCGCTCGTCGACGAGCTCACCGATGTCAAACACTTTATGAGATATCGCCCTTGTACACAAGGTTGTTTTTCCAACGTTTGCTGTCATCTCGTCGAGAATCGCACGGGTGTTTAAAAACCAAACCATAAAAACACACCTTTATAACCAAACTGGATACAACAAGCCATTATTGATCTTATCACCGCATAATTTAGGATAATTTTCACCTGAACATACTCGTATTACACAGATATAGGCGGAGCGTTAGTGAGATTATTCGAGAATGTTTGCGCTCATGTGACGTCACGAATGCCCTGCGAAACGTTAACCGTTACAAACGCTACCGTTAATCGGATTTCATCGTTAAGTTTTAATTAATAGGTTGCTGTTTACTGCAGGGCGCTGGGATGGGAGCTTAGTCTATTTGGGACAGGTCACGTGGCAAATGACGTGGTGAGGACAAGCGATCCATGAAATTATGTTTATACCATAGCTGGGCCGGTCGAGGCTTTGCTGGCGTTGCTTGATAGATACTTTGTAAAACTAAAGACTTGGATAAATATTTACCCGCGGTGGAATAATTTTTGTTTTCTACTGCATTTTTCTTGAATAAGACCGGTAAAACTAAAGAGTGTGCAAAGCACACTATTTCTTCGTAGACACACACTCATTACGTTTAGTATTAACTGACTATTCTACTGTTAAATTGTAGTAATAAAAGTGTATATTATACTTTCACACAGTGTACACTTAAAGTTACCGAAACGATGAATAAAAACAGTACTTTTCGTTTGTGTGAAACGATTTTTCTCGGAAACAATATTCACTTATGTATTTTTTTAATATGAGTGTAGGTATAATTTACTTTTCGCTAAATTGTTTAGTTTCATTGATTTGAGCTAAACATGTATGTCTAAATATATTCAATGATTAAACAATAACAGAATCAGCTTATTATGCTACCACTGCTGGGCCTCGAGACTACCTCTCAGAGAGAGTGATGAGTTGGGCCTGATCCATTACTCGAGCCCAGTGTGGCTTTGCCAATAGGCTAGAGGTCGCTTGAAGGCCTTCGACATAGCCTAATTACTGTTGTCCTAAGACAACCATTGTTGATCGGTTAAGATCACCAAGCCAAGCTCCGCTGCAAGAGCTTCATAAAACATAAAACAACACTGACTGGTATATAGCAACAGAAAAAATAAAATTAACAAGAAAACGAACCGAAGTTTGTAATTATTTTTTACCCAAACGCGAAAATTTAACCCGTACATAGCGCGTAATACGCCCTTCATTTGGGGGTCGTCTCAGTCGGGTAGTTTTTGTCCCAGTAAAACTCGTGCCATGAAGATAAATCTAACGAGATAACATTTATCAAAATCGGTTGAGCCGTTTAGTAGTCGCGAACAAACTTAGGAACGGATATACATACTCGTACATTCGTTGCAGTTGGATAAAAATGTTCCTGACCTAAATCTAAGACGTAGTAAGAAATACATTTCTGATATAGGCACTTTTTATGTTTATTTACGTACATTGTACTTAAATAAAAATCATATTATGTTATGTTTCCAACTGAGTATATATATTTATTTCATTTTCTAACTTGGTGGGAATGTATGTGACTTTTGCAAAAATCTTAAGTGTTTTAAAATCACAAATCAAAATAAAACCAACATATTTTTCACTTGAACGATGCATTCTGCTTGGACTTTCCGAATGAAACCCCACTCTAAATAACTTTAAAAACTAAGTTTGTGCAGCGAGATTTTCTAAGAAGCTGTATAAGGCCGGTTATCCATTACAAGCTTGCGTAAATATAGTAAAATAGTCACCTATAACCTAAATATAATAAAATAGTTACTTACTTTTTTACTTAACATAGTGCAGTAAGCCTAGCACGAACATTTGTGTAAGTGTATATTGTGTACTCGCTGAGCTCCGCGATTTTACCCGCGTAGTGATGGATAATAATGAATCAAATATAGTGTATGTCACTCAGGCATAATGTAGCATTATACTCGTGAAAGAATTGTTTGAATCGGTTAAGTAGTTTTTACGTGTTTCCATGACAAACAAACAAACAATCGTATATCTTTGTTATAAGAGTAGATAGGATAGTACCATGGTACGAATAATGTGGCCTATTTTGTACCGGTGTTGCTATTGTATATTTCAAAATGAAAAAGTATTTACTGTGACATAACTGTAATCTCAGTTCCAATTTTGTAATTTGTTACTTAGTAACATTTATGTACAACGCGGTCACATTAACTCGGCGCATCGCTGGAATGCGGGCCCGCGCCCGCTTCCCCCCGCATTCCCTTTTCTCGCCCGGCAAGTATCAGTACGGTCAGCATCTTTGTTACCGATACACGCGTCGATAATTTGGCTAATTTTCTTGCTAAATTTGGCTTGTTTTCTGTTTTTGTTTTGATTATTGTTTTGTTAAGTTTTTTGTTACTGTTTATTGTTGAATATTAACTGTTGAACTGTGTTCAAACCAGAATAACATGGGGATAGTTATACACAGTGAAGATCGACATCTCGTGTTAAAAGTGCTACAGTTCTTCGAGAATGTGAAAAAACAAACGTGTGTTTTTCCTATTTTTATGCTCAATATTAATAACGGTAACAGGTAACCTTGTAACCTTAAATTTTCACAGAATATGTTGTATATTAAAACCTTTCAAAATAATTAAATATGTTTTATTCATTTAACAAACTTAATTTTTAATCTATTTTTACTCGATCTTAATAAAGGCCACTTGGCCGGTTTTTTTGCACACCGTACTTGAGCGCCAAAATGACGTCACATGGTCAAGCGTCTAGTTAATGTGACCGCGTTGTAGTCATATATTTTTGTCAGAAATTAATATACTTTTAGTAGTTAAATACTTTTTCGTTTCACTAAATACTTTGTTCAATGGTACTCGTATATTTTTTTATTTATTAAGAAAAGCGTTATGTTTATGTTATTTGTGTGCTCTTTTTGATTTATTTTATTGATTTTTGTATGATTATAGTGTTGTTTATTTAATGCGCCTGTTGAAAGTAAAAAAGGAATATTTCTTTCAGTGACTTGTAGTGTTCTTAGTATATGACTAACCGTGCTTTTAGTGCAATCGAAATCCGGAGATCAGATCTCGGTCAGATCAAAGTCACATAATATAGGTGCGCTGAAAATCAAAGCGAAGGTGAGCGTTAGATGAATGGTTTGACGTGAGTGAATGAACACCTAGAGGTTTTCGTCTACATCAAGTTATATAACATATTGAGAGTTATAAAAGACTAACTACCACTCGTTCATATCAGGCATCGTGTACGGGTATATATATCTACAAACCTTTTTTCCCTAAACCAGCTTAACCATTACAGAATTAAACAGTTCTAAACTAAACATCGCGGAAACAGCGGCGGTTTGAAGCAAGTCTAAATCAATATTACTCTATAACGCCCGGAAATTTATATGGCTTTCTGAATTCCTATTATTAAAAGTATTTTCATAACCGGGTCAGTAATTCCGGGGATTACAAACTTTACTTCTTCATATTATTAGTGTAGAAAGTTAATTTACTAGTTTTTATAGTATCATGTTTTAAGTTATAAATATGATCCCTGATATTATAAAAGAGATTATTTTCTTTGTTTGATCTTTGAAGCCAAAACGGCTGAACTGTGAATGAATGAAATTTGGCGTCTTCTCTTAAGATAAATTATATTTCGGAACATAAGATACGTTTCATCATCATTATCATCATCCATCACTACACAGATGAAACGGCAGGGCGCAGGTAGTACCTATATTATATTTTTAGCTTTGCTCCCTCGTACGGTGCTGATGGAACGCCAGTCTTAATACTTGGCCCCTACTCCTTGGAGGCTGGACGGTCATCTTTCTGAATGCAATCGGAAGTGGAGGAACTTCTCAATAAGTATTGATTGAGGACGATAACTTGGAACTTCGTTGAATGAACACGATATTTGCTCTATTTGCTTGGTCGTAACTTTATAGATGCATTTATAGCGGTAACTTGAACCCTATTCGGTTTGCCTAAAAAGTGAAATTTCGGTCCCTTGCGTTCCCATGTGATAGAACTCGAGCGTTCCCCTCTGATAGAAACATGTGCCACAATCTATCACACGGGCCCAGGGCGGCTTCGCAGATTTGATGGGCCCTGGTGGGCTATTATGTATCTCAGTTGCTAACAATTGTTGATTGAAATCGAGAAAAATGGCGGCTCCATGTCACTTTTGTCAACTCCAGTCATCGACTTACTAACAATTTTGCTTACTGGAGTTGTCAAAACTGACATAGAGCCGCCATTTTTCAAGATTTCAATCAACATTTGTTAGCAACTGAGATACATAATAGCCTTACTGGTGTCGGAGTTTTTAGATTGCCTAAATGCCAACGAAACAGTCTATACTATATAGACTATAACTATAACAGTTGTCCTAATACGATCGACCGGGATCACTAATTACTCAGCTAAAAGTAACTAAGCACAAAGTGGTTTTTGAGTATATATCTGTCACTACGGTGGTACATTTAAAGATGTTCTTTTGCACTCAATACATAATAAGTCAGGTTTCTTCGATATTTACAACCTAGATACTTACCGATCGTGGAGAGAGAATTCTTGAAATCTTCGGAGTCACTTACAGAGTAGGCACACAAACTCTGCAATTTATTTAACAAATTCAGCCATATCAGTTGAAAAATGTGTAATTCTGAATGGTTGCAGGCCATTGCTTATTCAATCAGATCGATTTGGCCGTAACCAGTACGTTTCTTCAAGAATCTCATTTGAAGTTTGTACAGAAACAATGCTGATATTCTTATTAATTGGTATTCTTTTAAGAATATCAAACACATTAGAGATATCGGGAATGTAAAATATGTGTAACTTCTCAGTCGCAAGTTTAATACAAGATGTCTTTTGCTTCGTATGCATTGTAGACAAATCGCTTCTTAGTCAATTTAGCATTTAGCAAGGCGCGCTCGTACCCGGATTAAAGAAAAAGCAGAATTTTTAAACGAAACAGATCGATAGTATATTATATAAATAAAATACAAAGGTTAGAAAAGGAATAGGAAAAGAGTCATAACCGAATAGAATTCATAAATATAACTCTTTTTCAACAGAAAAAAATCCTAAATAGCTAGGTCCACAAAAATAAACTTTCATGTCCAAACTCTCAGAACTTTCAGCGATAACACTATATTTTTTTTAGGTAATACATAGCCAACGTATAGTACTAAAGTAATAACCAGCAGTTTTTTCAATAGTGTCACGAAAAATATAAAGAAAACGTACAAAATTAACGCATTTTCGCATTACATCGTCCAATTTAACAAGCGATTTTCAACCTTACGTAGTTAAGCATCGTAGGTTATTTTAAAATTGAGGTTGGACTGCGTCTTAAGGCATACTGCTTCTTCGGCATCTCACGTTATAGGTAAACAGTTTCCTAGCCAACCTCTTGTTTAAGGTATAATGATAACCTTGGCATCTTGCTTTTCAGGCATTTATATCATTAAGGGTATTATTCACCATTTCAATTGTTTTTCTGGTTTTATGAAGCAAGATATGGTTAAAAAGGTACGTATGAGTATGTTTGCGTTCTGTTTTGAGCCCAAATTACTTTTAGTTACATTTTAAAATCCCAAATATCCCAGGCTATGTTATTTTTTATATTAATCGGTGACAAGACGAGTAATTATTTCATCTCCCGTGCGATTCTCTAATGAATCGTCGACGAGCTCGTCGACAAGCTCACCGATGTCAAATACTTTATGAGATATCGCCCTTGTACATAAGGTTGTTTTTCCAACGTTTCTTGTCATCTTGTCATTTGTTTCACGGATGTGGTCAAAGATGCAACAATGTTTGCTCTTTGAGAATTGCACGGCTGATGTTTAGTGTCACGGTTGTCCATAGCAGTTCAGTGTCATTCAAACTTTTGAACTACCATAAATAAACACTCTGCATAGCCTTCACTGAGCTCATCATCCTGAGTTATAAGATTTAAATCTTTGCCCCGTAATTTTGCTGTAGTTATTGCCCTTCAACGATATTCAGTAATGTTTGCAATCTACTTTACGTTACTTTTCCAGATGGACTCTGCAAAAATCCTATCTCTCATCCAATGTCTATGTATTTCATGAAGTAATTGGAATTTATTGCCAAAACGTGCGGATAAACGTCACTCCCAACGTTCATGTAGACACAAGTACCTCTGTCGCGAGATATAACCAATCTCGAATTCAAATTCCGAATTAGCACGAATCGCTCAAGCGAAAGATTTGCTCGTTTCAAATCTCGAAATCCAGCAGCAGATAGTATACGGTATAGAGGAAATGTAGCTGGTACATTGAAGCTCTGAACAGGTAACAATAATATAACACGTGTGATAATCATTTGTTTTATTGGGCCCTCATTTCAATTTATTATCAAAGTAAAATTTGTTCATACTTCGTAAATTATATGTATATATTACGTAGTATATAAGAGAAATATCTCTTATTTCACAACTATTTATCATATAAATTAGGTAATTATAAACTGATCAAAATAACATATATTTTATTTCCGTTCGTACAAATTTTAGAGATCATGGTTTCTAATTTAACACCGATGAATAATAAGATTACATGATTATAAAATTGAAATCCAATAACAGAATAAGTTGTCATTTAAAAAGAAGCTCATCTAAATGTTTAGGTATTTTCAGATAAAGGTTTTTTTAGTGGTAGTGCCATGCTGTAAACCTATGGGTTACAGCCGTATGGGCAGGTACGACCGGGGAAATACTACACTCCCACATAACACCGATGAGTAACCGAAGTAATATGGCTTGCTATTGCGTTTCAGTCGGTCTGTGAGAGTTTCCGGAGGCCCAATCCTCCCCTTCCTCCTCTCCCACCCCCCTCCACTATTACCTTTTCTTTTCCTTCCTCAAAGATCAGCAACGCGTCGTCAAGACCTCTAGTATTGCGGGTGTCCGCGGAAGCAAGCCTGCTTGTAAGCCAACCTATACCATAAAAAAAAGGTTAACCAAGCATGTACCAGATCTACTGATTTGATTGTCTTATAGATGTCCTGGGGAGTGGAGTACGCTAGGATGAGCGTATTTACACGTAGCCGTGACGCGATGCCAGTTCGTCTTTTACATGGAGGCTCATAGCTCAATCGATATGCTACACACACAATGCTCAAACTTTTGACAACAAACTACATAGACGTAAGAACTCTTGTGTCATTTTAGCACATTGGTCACACAACGTATTATTTAGGTGACCGTGACTGTAGCGTTTAGTTGAAAGTCACTATTATATCTGGTTTTGTTACTAGAGATATAATATTGAATTTGACATCAGTTCCATATAGTCGAAATAGTGTGAAATTTCTCAACTGTAGTTGATCTAATAATATACTTAAATAAACCAGATACAAACAAATTGCTATTATTAAAATGATAATATATATATATATATATATCACACAATGGTGCTCCTTACGGTTAATTTCTGTATCCTTTATTATGCACGGTTTTCCTCACAAGAGATACAAATTTTAGTATAAGGTATGTATGGTCTAAATCGTGTGAAATGTCTATCTTTAATAAGATAAACCTTCGTCAAAGGCAGGTTATAAAAGCCGGTCATTCGTTTATATGAAAATCTTCACCGTATAATTCGACATCCCATCGAAACTTTTATCCTTATCGAACACAAAACTGCCGCGTTTTTGGCCATGAGAAGTTTTCAATGGCATGACAATGGTAAATAGTACGTTTCTGTTTATTCCCTAGCAAATGAAGTGAAATGAACTTTGTGTAACAAAGAAATCTTCTCTATAGCTTTGTTTTCCCCAAAACTGAGATAGTTGACATTTGAACGAGTCAAGACCCCTCCAGCCGACTGTAAACAAATAAACGAATATTACTCTATTGTTCCATCGATGGGAATGGATGATCATGGCTCAACTTCAGTCGTTTACGGTTTATGGACGATGTGAACTACATCGAGAATAGTTCTCTTTGTAGTGTTGAGCCTTACAACCCTTATAAATTAGTACCTACTAATTATTAACAATAGTGAATTTTCAGAGCGAATATTACAAAACTTATAAGAATAGTTGACGTTTGTACGATTGCAGTGTTCTTAAAAATGTTTCCAATAAAATTGAACCGACATCAACACTAATAAAGAGTACGAAATAACTTGTTGAGTACCATGATAGTTCCAAAGTACCTATTACCACATTCATATTTTTGACAAAAAAAATTTTTTTGTGCTTTTTAGTTATCCTTGCATATAGTATTGTAGTTATTGTATAGTTAATAACGGGATCAATTGTCATTGCATTCACTGTCAATGATGACATCATTAAATCATCAAAATAGGCGAAAAACTTGTCAGTTATTAGAGTGTAACTGAAAAACTGCTTTTACCGAATTTGATGAAACTTCAATCAGACCACATCCGGCTCGAAGGACATGGCGTACTTGCATGTGTTCGTGGACGTGACGGATAGAGATAGTTTGATGCTATGATATTTATTGGCACTAAATTACCACACAAATATTATATATAATAACTTTATAGAATATGGCTAAAATGATGCTAAGAAAAGATATAAATTTGCAAGTGGAGTGTGAGTGCACCCGCTGCTGATAGAGCACTGCCGCGGGTCGCGATCCGCGTGCAATTGGGTTAACGCTACGTCAGCTAGAAATGCTAGTGATGCAATGTTGCTGTCATGTCATCAGTAAGTTGTCTAATCCCATGTTGTGTCTATACTCCAATCTCTGTTGGGAACTCAGTTGTCGAATTTGCTGACGAATACTACCTAGGGCATACAGTCAAACTAGAAAAGTCCAACTTCGAGAAAGAAGTCAATCGTATCAAATAATTTGTATATCAAATAATAATATTTTCTTGTTTATTACTTTTATGAGCGTGATTTTTCAGTAGTCGAGTTTAAGTATGGGGCCGGAAGGTTCTGGAGTGGAGACAACGGACCAGCAAGCACAGCGTAGGTCGTCCACCGACAAGGTGGAGACGAACGACGTTGAATGCAGGCCACTTTTAACTTGTTTTGGATATTTTGGGGGGAGGAATATGTTCAGCAGTGGACCTCCTACGGTTAAGGTGTGGATGATGATGGCACGCTTTCACAACATGTTCCGAACACAAGTGGCTTTCAAATAAAAAAAAGAATCATCAATATTAGCTCACCCAGTCAAAAGTTATGAGGTAACAAACATAAAAACCGAAGTCGAATTGAGAACCTCCTCATTTTTTGGAAATCGCTTGTAAATAATATTAATGAGGACATTTAATCCAATCGTCACTGAGGATATATATTGAAGAAGACCAGTCTTTTACTGCGTCACGTTCTTTTCTGCCAACAAAGTGAATAGCAGTGATCTGTGTTATAATAATTTGCACGTGTATTTAACGCATGTATACGTATTTAATGCGCTCGTTTTATCGTGTTTTTGTCTAAAATTAGTATTAAAAGAAATTCAGTTTCTACAATTAAATACTCCATTCATTCATTTATTCTTTCTAAAAAATAATGCAGTATAATACTTTGCCAAATTAGGCAATGGCCGCTTTTTTTAAATTTTTGTTTCCTCTTTGTCTATCTGTTTATACGCGCTAAGCTCCGAAACGACTGGACCGATTTAAATAAAATTTTCGTATGGTGGTAGCTTATATCCCTGATCAACATACAGGGTGCTTTTGATCCTTGAAAGAGTTTCTGTGGGTTAGTTAAAATCTGTAATTAACCGTATCCCGCTAGGCCACGCGAGCGAAGCCGCTGGCGGGTCAGTTACATGTAGTATAAAAGACTCCACATTTAGTCTATAAACAATAAATCTACGTCATTAAAAAAAGACTGTCTAGTTCAAATGTATAGTCTGTAAGATTCATAACCTTACCAGCCAGTTAATAATCAACCGTTCATCGCCAGCAGTTAACTTGGCACGAAACAGAACTAGTTCCAAGACAGTTATTCATTTAACTCTCTACGGTAAAAAGTTGCCATAATTCGCGCTCACTTACACTCGCGTCATCTAAAGTAACGAGTAACTCTAAGACCTTGTTCACACTGTGTTACTTTAAGACTGTACCTACATAAGATTCGCCGAGTTCCAGTAGCACATTAATCTAAAGTTTATTTGTGTCACAAAGCTGTACTATGTCTAAACAAAAGGGGAACAAACTCTATTTTCTATTGTGACCATATTTTGCGTTTTACGTTTTTTTTGTGTGTGTGTGAGAGGGAAAAGGTCATTGCAGCTCAACTGGTGGCAAGTGATCACTGTCGCCTACAGACATCCGTAATTAAGGTCTCGACATAACGAATGTGCTCTTTGTGTGCTTCTTCTGCGTTTAATTACATTTGTGTCAACAGAAGTTACGAGTGACTCTAAGAGTTTGTTCACACTGTGTTACGTTATAACTGTACTTGTTGTCACTGTTTTAGTTGGAATTTGTACTTTCATGTTTAGGACAGGAAATATAATTAGGTCTTAATTTAAAAGAAAATTAATTTAAAATTTGGCAATAATTTGTGTTTTTTTCAGCAACATTCCAAAATATATAACCAAAATTGTACGTGACTCAAAGTGCTCATTTACACTATGTTACAAGTCGGGTCCAGCTCCAGCTGGTATTTGAATTGTTAAGCTGTATGCTATCAGCGACACGAAATAGATCTAAGTAGGTAAGTTAAGTTGAAAGGTACCCTATTTTGTGCTAGTATTGTGACCATAATTAGTTTTTTTTTATTTACACTTGTGTCAATAGAATGACTCTAAGCGCTCGTTCACACTGTGGTTAGTTGAAATATCAATCGTCTTTTGTTATTTTGGTGACGCTGTGGCATGATGCTAGCCAGGGAGCTCCTGATATAAATCATAGATGGATTATATGCATTGCCAAAGTTTTTAAACAAATTTGAAAAAGTATTTTGCCTGTTAGGTAATGGTTACCACATTTATTCTGCTCTGTATGACATATTTAAGAGATGGATACTTCCAAAATGCAGATGTTAACAAACGCACATGGGGAAATTACTTATAACATTTTTAAGTTCGTAAGTCAAGTTAAGATCTTGTAATGGTTCTTAATTAGTTAATCTGCGTCTACCAACGATAAATTATTAAATTGTAAAGTGTGTCTATATACATCTAAGTACCCAATCTTGGTTTTGAACATTTTAAAAGGGAAAATCTTACTAGTATTATAAATGTGAAAGTTTGGATGGATGGATGAATGTATGGATGTTTGTTACTCTTTCACGGTCAAACGGCTGGACCGATTTTGATGAAATTTGATATGTTGGTAGATGAGGCGCTGGATTAACACATAGGATACTTTTCATCATTATAATCATTCATCACATTCGGGTGAAACCGCGGGCGCAACTAGTAAGAAATGATTAAACTTTATTGTCAGACATAGTTGAAACAAGCTCTGAGACTGGGACTCGCTGGGGAGTAACGCCATTCCGTTCCATTAGAAAAATGGAAATTTATCCGCTCCAGAAAGTAATTTTCGATAAAACAATTTGTCGTACGAATCGTTCCACACATCTGTGATCAACTCGATTTTTCCGCTTGCTTCGTTTATACGACTCTGTTTTGAGACGGCTAGGGTTCTTAGACGTCGTGACACGAAAGGAGATGTCCGTATAAATGGTGCCTTATTAGTCGTTGTGACGTTTTTATGAGATTCCTCAAACATATTTTTTATGAGGCACCTTATTTAAATCAAAAGTAATATAATGGTTTGTTAGCAATAAAGCTATTTGTAGTGCCACCACAGCTATTTCTACAGCTTGTCCATTATGTTCGCATTACCATGTTCCGGTTTGAAGGATTTCGGTCGCGGTGAAATTTCAGGCACATGAGCCTTAATAATATCTCAGGGTGACGGGCACAGTGCAGCTGGAAAATAAATGCGTCTGTTATAGGCATAAATTAGAGGCTCCTTGATGGGGCTCATGCTTTTTCAGTAACCTAATCACATAAAAAAGCAACTTATTAAGTCTACTTAAGATAAGTAGGCGTAATAAAACTTAATAATTTTAATTTGCAATTAAGTTCTTACTACTGGGACACAAGCTTACCTCACTTAATGGGGATCCCAATAATCTATCTATCCACAGCTTACCTTACTACCGATAGAAATTTGACATAACGTCCATACAAATAATGTCAAATATCTATCTCTAGTAAGGTAAACCGACGATAGATAGATTATTGGGACCGGCCGTTAGACGGAGAACCATAAAACAATACACCACTCTAAAGCCCAGTGCGGATTATATATTTAGGTAAGTGGTCAGAGCATTTGAAGTCGTCCACGAGTGAATATTTAAATCACAAATCATTTACTGGTAGTTAATATCACTCATCACTCATCATTCATCACTGGTTCAAATATAATTTTTGTAAGCAATATTATATACAAAAGTTATTGAGTTTAATTTTAAACATATCAACATAACTAATATCAATATTGTTAGTGTTAAAATTGCAATAATATGTAAACAATTTCAGTCATTTTAAAATGTCGCTAGCTGGGGCTAGAACGCAATTGCTATAATAGTATTATTTGAGTACATTTTAATACTTAGTAAATCAATCAGTAAACAATAATAATAAAATAAAATTAATCGCCATGGAAAAAAACTGTCATTACATTTCATCACCCTTGGCGGTATTTGTATTATATTTCATAACCCTTGACGGTCGCCGAACACGTCTAGTATGTCGAGCTGTCAAATTGACTTGGCTTTTGACTAAGCTATCAGAAACTGACACAAACTTCGACAGAACTGTCATCATTACATAACATAAACATAAAAATGCATTTATTGACATAAAAGAGTGTACATTTTAAATTTGAAGCCTCTGGTCCTAGATGTAGCGTTAGTACTTATGCTTTACGTGTATGTGTGTGTGTGTGTGTGTGTGTGTGTGTGTGTGTGTGTGTGTGTGTGTGTGTGTATTTAGCGTTACAGGTTATACAACATACTTTCTACGTCGTCATATTCCAATAGGCTCAGCCATGCAAATATATAATTTTTTGGTTTATTATTGGAGTACTCTTTATAATTACGTTTTTGACATAGGCGGAGATCTTATTATTTTGTCTGTGCTATGCCCAAGTATATTACGCTCTTTCACCCGCTTGGTGATGGATGATGATGATGAAAAGTATCTTATGTGTTAAACCAGTGCCTCATTCACCAGTACCTCCATACCAAATTACATCAAAATTGCCCCAGCCGTTTGTGCGTTAATAAGTAACAAAGATCCACACATCCACACACACATACATCCATACTCACAAACTTTCGCGTTTATCCTAGTAGGACTATTATATTATTATATAGGATATTAACACCGCATGCGATTTCGTTCTCGTGGAATAAGTTAATGATATCTCTTCTGATAGCCTATGTGTCAAACCTGGTTACAGACCATGTCCACTATAAATTTCATCTAAATAGGGTTTTTTTTGCGTGTGTGGAAAAATATATCCCTGTCAAACGTAGATAAGTTCGCTCGGCAGAGTAGGTTCGACATAAATGAAGATTAAACTTGGAGAGAGAGTAAAATCATGCCCACCTGTGTCGTCACATCCAAATAGTCTGGTGATTTATTGTTCTACTGTGAAGAGTGTCTAATATTGTATCTATCATTTAGGGGCCAACTCACCGGTTCATATGTAGGTGTGTAACTTTTTTAGCTTTGCACGGGAACTAACCCTTATTTAACGTATAGGCATTGCACTTATGCGCATCCCTACTATGTATATAAATGTAGGCACATTTTGGGACTACCAGAACGCTGGCGCACTCTTCCGTGGTCCACAGCTTTGACCCTCCATGGGGTCCCATACGCACTTGTAAAGCAAATTTTGGTGCTACTTTACCTCATCGCTCTAGAGGGGCGCGGAAACACCGCTACTTTGAGGTCAGTTTATACGGCCTCCCTTAATCCTTGACTATGGGGGTAAAAGAGGGCGTTGAGTCTCCTCAACAGCCCTGCTTTTTGTTGACAGAGGTTCATAGTTAATGAGGTTTGATACGATCTCCCTCTCCGTTTCCACCACCTCACTCCGCTTTATCATCTCTTAACAATAAGCGATGCTTGCCTGTCACGACGCCTCTCTTTCCAACGTGGCTTTCATCAATCGCAATGCGTCGTCCTCCACAAAGCGGTATCTATTGCCATGTATAGTTTTGTTATAAATGTAATTACTTACTAATCGTGATATCCTACAACTTCGCTAGAGAGTAAGTAGCTAACCAACCACCACCAACAACTATCAACCGAGTAAATAACCAGTTTATCTCACAATGCAGCCAAAGAAGACAATTCACTCAATCCACAAAAACTTCGCACAAAGAATCACAATAACTTAAATAGAAAAATTTCAAAAGAAAGTTCATTAAAACCTGAGACATCGATCTTGCGAAATGGGAAAGGGAGTAAAAGTAAAAAAGTCGGGGTAATCGGCAAAGTTTAACGAGGACTTGTCAACGGCTCGAGGCAAGTTGAGTGATTTTCAAAGTTACCTTTAGATTCGGTTTACGTAATGACAGGGAGCCGACTCGGGTTGAGAGTCGTAAAATCGCGCCGATTTTATGTTTGTTGCCGAGTTAAGCCGCGTTTGGTGGCTGTGGGTTAAGGCTCATAGTTCAGTGAAAGCCTCATTTGTTTGTAACGTCATGGCTAACATTTCAAAAGTTGCTTTAAAAATATATCGTAATTCAACAACTAGTCAATTAGTTCTTCTTTAAATCTTTAAATTATAATACAAAGCCATGTAATATTTTTGAACAATGAGAACAAACAATTTTTTACCGATGGAACCGATTTCAACACAATTCATAATCATCGTTATCTCATCCGTAGGACGTCCACTGCTGTACATAGGCATCCCCCATATGCATCACCAATTAGTGTGAAATAACTGAAGTCTTGAACTCGATGTTCCGACGATGTTCGACCAAGATAGTTCAAAAGTGCGTACATATTATCATAATATTGTGCGCATGCAATTTCGACAAGGTTCCATTTTATAGTGAAAAATTTGTTTTTTACCATTTAAGTAACCCTTGCTACTTAGAAAGAAAGAAAAAAAAAATTTATTCAAGACATCACACAACATAACATCCTAAAATACTGACAAAATAGGACAACCATCATAATAATGTTGCGTAATGCCATGAAACTTACGGGATATCATTCACCATCAATGATGATATCATCAAGATATACGTAACACTTTTCACTTTTTGGAAGATAACTCAAAAACTGCTTGACCGTAATTAATGAAATTTAAATGCGATCGCCTCGAACGTATACTTTACCAAAAAAAATATGAATTTTAAGAATGGGGGAAGAAATCGCACAACAAACACAAAAAATACATATAATCGAATATATATAAACTCCTCCTTTTTTGCGATCGTCAAAAACACACGACACTTCATATACGTTACGATTTATTTATGTAGTAAATATTTTTTCCATTTATTGAACTTATGTAGACCTCGTGAATATTTCTTTGCTTAGCTTAAACTGAATAAATATTCATAGCGCGTCTTTAAACAAAATTAAAAACACCTACGCAATGACAAGATCTATTAGACATCGCCGTAAGTTAGTGATCCATCCGCATACAAACTTTCAAAATAAAGCCGTACCGTAAATTACCGCTAAGATGCTAAATACCTATGAAAATACCTATATATTTTAAAAATTTCTGAAAAGCGAGTCGACAATTATATTCAATTATCGAACCTGCTCACAAAATTTCATGAGAATCAGTTACGAAATGCGTAGAGAACAGCCGTGTGATTCTCTAAGGGCAAACATCGTTGCGTCTTTGACATTAAACGTGAAACAAACGACGAAATGACAAGAAACGTTGGAAAAACGAGCTTATGTACAAGGGCGATATCTCATAAAGTATTCAGATACTCACATCGGTGAGCTCGTCGACGAGCGCATCGACGAATCATTACAGAATCGGACGGCAGTTTGGCCAAGCTATTGCAGACGCTTTTTTCGTGCTTCGTACTCGTTCGGTCAATAAGTTTCCAGACCGAATAATTCATATTCTGTAAGGAATTTCGTAATGTACAACACAGATTGATAATATTTTCGTTTGCACTTGCTGTTAGTGCGAAAAATTATCAGAAGGTAATTACATAACGAACATAACTAAATTTACTTATATTTAGTCAAATGAATAATATAGCTAATCAAGAAGCATTATGGATAACAATATTGAAGCTTTGAAATAACTTTCTTATTCGTGTGCCCTACAAAGTGGCTGGTTGTATACTCGGCATTTCACCAAAACATGTTTATTAGGCATATTATTAAGCTATTCATCATCATCAACATCATCATCTCAACCGTAGGACGTCCACTGCTGAACATAGGCCTCCCCGATTAAATTCAATATATTATATTTATAAAAATGAATTAATTTTGTTTATAAAATATGTCTATTCAATTAGTTTATGCAAATCATGTTATACCATTTATATTGTTTTGATGATATGATAAAACGTACCTTACAAACATTACTAAATATTGAGACAATATCAGGAGATTGAATTGTTTTTTCTTAATAATCTATTTTTACACATAATATGATGAAAGCATATGAGAAAAATTCTGCTATCTAATAAAAAAATATTATGATATATATTTTATACTAGCTGCAATCCGCGGTTTCACCTGCGTGGTGATGGATGATGACGATGATGAAAGTATCCTATGTGTCAATCCAAAGTCTCATCTATCTCTATACCAACTTTTATCAAAATTGGCATAGCCGTTTGATCCATCTAAACTTTCACATTTATAATATTAGTGGGATTAAAGTGTGAAGTGTAGCGATAGAAATAAATAAAGACATAAAAACGGTTTTCATCGTACTATGAGCCTTAAAAATGTGCTATATTACAGCTTTTGCAATAGTCTTTGGCATATATATGGCAACATGTACGTAAAAATATAGATTCGTCTACCGTAGACTGTACGTGAATGGAGCGGGTAAAATTTCAAGTACCTACCGTTCATCAAAACTGCAGTACGATTTCACCCCCAATTAAGCGTGTTATTTATGCATTCGTGTAAATTTAGCTACACCACGGCGGGGAATATTCCGTACAGTCTCGAATGGGATATGTGGCTGCAAAATATGAACCCCATTTATATATTACAAAGTTAGACCACAATATTGTAACCTTTGATTTTTTTGTACATCTATATATGTGATTTCATATCATAGTGTGTATGCATGTATCAACGCTATCACGACATCACACATATATAAAGGGATAGACAGAAGAGTATAAAACATATATCCACGTGTCGCTAGGTTTTTTAGAATTCAAGTTGTAGGAGTAAGTATTTTGCCACATAGAGGGCACAGTTCATTAGTAAAGACCACTTTTGAGAATATTGAAATGATTTCCAACCTAGACTTTGAACCCAAACCCTCGCTGTTTACATACACAAAGACTAAAAGGTAGTACATGAAAATAAATGATAATTTACGCGCAGAAATGTATAATCAATGGTTTTAAATTAACCATACCTGAAAGTAAATCATTCAAATCTAATAATAATCCTGTGTTTAATGTAAAGCTCTCTTTCTTGGTAATAATCTTCAACATCAAAACAACTATATTATTGTCTTGTTCCATTACTCCCGCTATAATGTGAAGCAATATCGTAGAAAGCCAAAAACCTTTTCTTGGAAATAAAAAATCTATTCCGTACATGTAAGGTATATTTTATATCTAAACGACATTACAGCGTCTGACTGATCTCAATCTAATACATAAAACCGAGTCACCGCTTCCTTCACAACCCGTTGAGTTGAGTCGATCCAACACAAAGAAAGGACTAAAACATTTTTCCGCATGAACAAACGCTTTTGTATGTCAATAGTAAAAATTTGCATGCTCCAGAATACGCCTACGAACGGTGCTGCTGGTACATGAGCGCAGTAAAACAGTATGGACGTTTGCTGCACCTCTCTTAATAATGCTGGCGAGGTGATAGTACTTTGGATCATGCATGACTCAAGTACATCTACCGGAATAGAACGTGAACTCTTTTAGATTCTTATGGACAGATTTTCCATGTTGAAGAAGGTGGGATCATACATGCGGATTATTGCGGATACTAGAGGACAAGGCCTACCACACTAGTATGAATTTCCTCACAGTTTTACTGTAACAAAAAGCCCAATCTTGAGGCGTACCTCGACACACCTTCATATTGGACCGTAGTTCATGTACCGGCGACCAACTGATTTTAGACTGATCCTCACTACCGCTGAGCTATCATCGATTTGAAGAAGTGTTTATATCTATTACATCCAAAATCCAAATAAGATTGAAGTAGACCAACAATGAAGATCTTCACTTCTATATGAGTCAAAGTAATTGGGATTAATATTGCTGTACACATCCAAGATCCAATTGGACTGTCCCATATCCTTTCACATGGATGTCAAAAGCCAACAGGATTTCTAAGCTCATATAAATGAGATAGTTCTCTGTCATGAATTATGATCAACCTACAGACATAATCTCAAGATGTGACTAACAACACGTCTGACAAAGTATTGGTGTTTTTACACTTCTACGGAACCATTAATGAAAAAGCGTGAGGTTACCTTCACAATCCCACGTAACTCGGCAATCGTTCGTTAATTTCTTTTATTCGTTTTTCTTGTTCTTTTTAGCGACCTTTGTTCCTGAGGTAGGGGAGGACGCGGAAGCGCACTTATTTTAGAGCTTTTGCTCCTAGTAATGGTTTTAGCCTTTTTATACGAAAACTATCTACTTAGCTGCAAGTATCAGACTACTATTATAAATCTGAATGTTTGTGAGTGAGTTTGTGTGTTTGTCGCTTCTTCACGCTCAAACTGCTCTATTATTTTTTTATGAAATTTATTTAGGAGGTAGATGAGGCGCTGGATGAACATTTAGGATACTTTTCATCATTATGATCATCCATCACCAAATGGCGTCCGTCAAACTACGGGGCGCAGCCAGTAAAAAATAAATCAGTAACGAAAACATATACGAGTCAAAGAGCTGAGGGTACGTTCTTGCAAAAAAATAGGTAATAATTTATGTTCTAGCATCAGGGCTTGTTGTAACTGTGGGCGTGTCTTCATGTTTGAATGCTAAATTGAAATACCTTTTGATTGAATTTACCCCTACGACGGGTCAGATAAGTAGCAGCGGCTGGCTACAAATAATAGCAAAAGCATCGTCTTATTACATGCTCAACCCTCTTGCCGTCTCTGCCCCTGCGTCCTTAATTTAGCGGTCGGGGCACGATCACAGCTACATAAGGTATCGACAGCGGTGCACCATGATACCTGTGCTCCTCTCCCCTGACTTATGACCTGACCCAGCATAACATGACTCTTTTTTAGAGTAACTATAAAATAGATTTCCTTGTTAAAATCAGTGTTGGGTGCTCATATATTATTACTTGCGTCTTCGTCCGTTCAGTCCATACTGTAACAGTTCTGCTAGCGTGGGAAACACGAGTTTGGCAAGCTCGTCGAGTGCCTTGTATCATTTTAAATGAGACGCTTAATCGCACCGTACTGGCTTTTTTAAACGCTCGTTACACGAAACCCAGCAGTGATTAATTTTTATTGGATTCTGTATCACAATGGCGTATAAAAATAGCCTTTTTAACATTCTGTTGCGAATACGAGCTGCTTTTGTGCGCAGTTTGTTTCCTGTCATTTTAAGGTTGACTTTCGTTTCTTTTTCGTTTTTTCGATATTACCAAACAGCGAGGTAGACATGTCTTTCGCTGTGATGAATACATAATACCTAGCTATATGTGATGGTTGCATTGTCAACCACATGTCATAGTTACTGCGTTCATCACTCCAAAACAACAGTTGTCTGTGTCATTAAGTGATTTGATTATCAAGGTCATTTAGACCTTACCAAAGTAGTTATAGCATATCAGGCGACAAAATACACGGTAGCCGTAAAAAATACTGAAGTATCCATTATGAATAGTATACCATATAAAAGTTGTATTAACCGAAATATTTGCTTCAATAGCCACTCAGTCCAGACCATATTTCGGCTAATGAAAAGTAATGCAGAACAGAATCCTGATGAGCGTCTAAGAAAAAATAAAATAAGCCATTTATATTCTAAAGGAGTAGACAGCACCTTCGGTTCAGTGCAGCCCAGTACACAAGATAAATATAAAAATATAAAATAAAAATAGGACCAAGGAAACACAGCCAACTTGAAAACATATATTTACCCAGTCACTTTAGTACTTAGTACTTATGCTTTACGTGTATGTGTGTGTGTGTGTGTGTGTGTGTGTGTGTGTGTGTGTGTGTGTGTGTGTGTGTATTTAGCGTTACAGGTTATACAACATACTTTCTACGTCGTCATATTCCAATAGGCTCAGCCATGCAAATATATAATTTTTTGGTTTATTATTGGAGTACTCTTTATAATTACGTTTTTGACATAGGCGGAGATCTTATTATTTTGTCTGTGCTATGCCCAAGTATATTACGCTCTTTCACCCGCTTGGTGATGGATGATGATGATGAAAAGTATCTTATGTGTTAAACCAGTGCCTCATTCACCAGTACCTCCATACCAAATTACATCAAAATTGCCCCAGCCGTTTGTGCGTTAATAAGTAACAAAGATCCACACATCCACACACACATACATCCATACTCACAAACTTTCGCGTTTATCCTAGTAGGACTATTATATTATTATATAGGATATTAACACCGCATGCGATTTCGTTCTCGTGGAATAAGTTAATGATATCTCTTCTGATAGCCTATGTGTCAAACCTGGTTACAGACCATGTCCACTATAAATTTCATCTAAATAGGGTTTTTTTTGCGTGTGTGGAAAAATATATCCCTGTCAAACGTAGATAAGTTCGCTCGGCAGAGTAGGTTCGACATAAATGAAGATTAAACTTGGAGAGAGAGTAAAATCATGCCCACCTGTGTCGTCACATCCAAATAGTCTGGTGATTTATTGTTCTACTGTGAAGAGTGTCTAATATTGTATCTATCATTTAGGGGCCAACTCACCGGTTCATATGTAGGTGTGTAACTTTTTTAGCTTTGCACGGGAACTAACCCTTATTTAACGTATAGGCATTGCACTTATGCGCATCCCTACTATGTATATAAATGTAGGCACATTTTGGGACTACCAGAACGCTGGCGCACTCTTCCGTGGTCCACAGCTTTGACCCTCCATGGGGTCCCATACGCACTTGTAAAGCAAATTTTGGTGCTACTTTACCTCATCGCTCTAGAGGGGCGCGGAAACACCGCTACTTTGAGGTCAGTTTATACGGCCTCCCTTAATCCTTGACTATGGGGGTAAAAGAGGGCGTTGAGTCTCCTCAACAGCCCTGCTTTTTGTTGACAGAGGTTCATAGTTAATGAGGTTTGATACGATCTCCCTCTCCGTTTCCACCACCTCACTCCGCTTTATCATCTCTTAACAATAAGCGATGCTTGCCTGTCACGACGCCTCTCTTTCCAACGTGGCTTTCATCAATCGCAATGCGTCGTCCTCCACAAAGCGGTATCTATTGCCATGTATAGTTTTGTTATAAATGTAATTACTTACTAATCGTGATATCCTACAACTTCGCTAGAGAGTAAGTAGCTAACCAACCACCACCAACAACTATCAACCGAGTAAATAACCAGTTTATCTCACAATGCAGCCAAAGAAGACAATTCACTCAATCCACAAAAACTTCGCACAAAGAATCACAATAACTTAAATAGAAAAATTTCAAAAGAAAGTTCATTAAAACCTGAGACATCGATCTTGCGAAATGGGAAAGGGAGTAAAAGTAAAAAAGTCGGGGTAATCGGCAAAGTTTAACGAGGACTTGTCAACGGCTCGAGGCAAGTTGAGTGATTTTCAAAGTTACCTTTAGATTCGGTTTACGTAATGACAGGGAGCCGACTCGGGTTGAGAGTCGTAAAATCGCGCCGATTTTATGTTTGTTGCCGAGTTAAGCCGCGTTTGGTGGCTGTGGGTTAAGGCTCATAGTTCAGTGAAAGCCTCATTTGTTTGTAACGTCATGGCTAACATTTCAAAAGTTGCTTTAAAAATATATCGTAATTCAACAACTAGTCAATTAGTTCTTCTTTAAATCTTTAAATTATAATACAAAGCCATGTAATATTTTTGAACAATGAGAACAAACAATTTTTTACCGATGGAACCGATTTCAACACAATTCATAATCATCGTTATCTCATCCGTAGGACGTCCACTGCTGTACATAGGCATCCCCCATATGCATCACCAATTAGTGTGAAATAACTGAAGTCTTGAACTCGATGTTCCGACGATGTTCGACCAAGATAGTTCAAAAGTGCGTACATATTATCATAATATTGTGCGCATGCAATTTCGACAAGGTTCCATTTTATAGTGAAAAATTTGTTTTTTACCATTTAAGTAACCCTTGCTACTTAGAAAGAAAGAAAAAAAAAATTTATTCAAGACATCACACAACATAACATCCTAAAATACTGACAAAATAGGACAACCATCATAATAATGTTGCGTAATGCCATGAAACTTACGGGATATCATTCACCATCAATGATGATATCATCAAGATATACGTAACACTTTTCACTTTTTGGAAGATAACTCAAAAACTGCTTGACCGTAATTAATGAAATTTAAATGCGATCGCCTCGAACGTATACTTTACCAAAAAAAATATGAATTTTAAGAATGGGGGAAGAAATCGCACAACAAACACAAAAAATACATATAATCGAATATATATAAACTCCTCCTTTTTTGCGATCGTCAAAAACACACGACACTTCATATACGTTACGATTTATTTATGTAGTAAATATTTTTTCCATTTATTGAACTTATGTAGACCTCGTGAATATTTCTTTGCTTAGCTTAAACTGAATAAATATTCATAGCGCGTCTTTAAACAAAATTAAAAACACCTACGCAATGACAAGATCTATTAGACATCGCCGTAAGTTAGTGATCCATCCGCATACAAACTTTCAAAATAAAGCCGTACCGTAAATTACCGCTAAGATGCTAAATACCTATGAAAATACCTATATATTTTAAAAATTTCTGAAAAGCGAGTCGACAATTATATTCAATTATCGAACCTGCTCACAAAATTTCATGAGAATCAGTTACGAAATGCGTAGAGAACAGCCGTGTGATTCTCTAAGGGCAAACATCGTTGCGTCTTTGACATTAAACGTGAAACAAACGACGAAATGACAAGAAACGTTGGAAAAACGAGCTTATGTACAAGGGCGATATCTCATAAAGTATTCAGATACTCACATCGGTGAGCTCGTCGACGAGCGCATCGACGAATCATTACAGAATCGGACGGCAGTTTGGCCAAGCTATTGCAGACGCTTTTTTCGTGCTTCGTACTCGTTCGGTCAATAAGTTTCCAGACCGAATAATTCATATTCTGTAAGGAATTTCGTAATGTACAACACAGATTGATAATATTTTCGTTTGCACTTGCTGTTAGTGCGAAAAATTATCAGAAGGTAATTACATAACGAACATAACTAAATTTACTTATATTTAGTCAAATGAATAATATAGCTAATCAAGAAGCATTATGGATAACAATATTGAAGCTTTGAAATAACTTTCTTATTCGTGTGCCCTACAAAGTGGCTGGTTGTATACTCGGCATTTCACCAAAACATGTTTATTAGGCATATTATTAAGCTATTCATCATCATCAACATCATCATCTCAACCGTAGGACGTCCACTGCTGAACATAGGCCTCCCCGATTAAATTCAATATATTATATTTATAAAAATGAATTAATTTTGTTTATAAAATATGTCTATTCAATTAGTTTATGCAAATCATGTTATACCATTTATATTGTTTTGATGATATGATAAAACGTACCTTACAAACATTACTAAATATTGAGACAATATCAGGAGATTGAATTGTTTTTTCTTAATAATCTATTTTTACACATAATATGATGAAAGCATATGAGAAAAATTCTGCTATCTAATAAAAAAATATTATGATATATATTTTATACTAGCTGCAATCCGCGGTTTCACCTGCGTGGTGATGGATGATGACGATGATGAAAGTATCCTATGTGTCAATCCAAAGTCTCATCTATCTCTATACCAACTTTTATCAAAATTGGCATAGCCGTTTGATCCATCTAAACTTTCACATTTATAATATTAGTGGGATTAAAGTGTGAAGTGTAGCGATAGAAATAAATAAAGACATAAAAACGGTTTTCATCGTACTATGAGCCTTAAAAATGTGCTATATTACAGCTTTTGCAATAGTCTTTGGCATATATATGGCAACATGTACGTAAAAATATAGATTCGTCTACCGTAGACTGTACGTGAATGGAGCGGGTAAAATTTCAAGTACCTACCGTTCATCAAAACTGCAGTACGATTTCACCCCCAATTAAGCGTGTTATTTATGCATTCGTGTAAATTTAGCTACACCACGGCGGGGAATATTCCGTACAGTCTCGAATGGGATATGTGGCTGCAAAATATGAACCCCATTTATATATTACAAAGTTAGACCACAATATTGTAACCTTTGATTTTTTTGTACATCTATATATGTGATTTCATATCATAGTGTGTATGCATGTATCAACGCTATCACGACATCACACATATATAAAGGGATAGACAGAAGAGTATAAAACATATATCCACGTGTCGCTAGGTTTTTTAGAATTCAAGTTGTAGGAGTAAGTATTTTGCCACATAGAGGGCACAGTTCATTAGTAAAGACCACTTTTGAGAATATTGAAATGATTTCCAACCTAGACTTTGAACCCAAACCCTCGCTGTTTACATACACAAAGACTAAAAGGTAGTACATGAAAATAAATGATAATTTACGCGCAGAAATGTATAATCAATGGTTTTAAATTAACCATACCTGAAAGTAAATCATTCAAATCTAATAATAATCCTGTGTTTAATGTAAAGCTCTCTTTCTTGGTAATAATCTTCAACATCAAAACAACTATATTATTGTCTTGTTCCATTACTCCCGCTATAATGTGAAGCAATATCGTAGAAAGCCAAAAACCTTTTCTTGGAAATAAAAAATCTATTCCGTACATGTAAGGTATATTTTATATCTAAACGACATTACAGCGTCTGACTGATCTCAATCTAATACATAAAACCGAGTCACCGCTTCCTTCACAACCCGTTGAGTTGAGTCGATCCAACACAAAGAAAGGACTAAAACATTTTTCCGCATGAACAAACGCTTTTGTATGTCAATAGTAAAAATTTGCATGCTCCAGAATACGCCTACGAACGGTGCTGCTGGTACATGAGCGCAGTAAAACAGTATGGACGTTTGCTGCACCTCTCTTAATAATGCTGGCGAGGTGATAGTACTTTGGATCATGCATGACTCAAGTACATCTACCGGAATAGAACGTGAACTCTTTTAGATTCTTATGGACAGATTTTCCATGTTGAAGAAGGTGGGATCATACATGCGGATTATTGCGGATACTAGAGGACAAGGCCTACCACACTAGTATGAATTTCCTCACAGTTTTACTGTAACAAAAAGCCCAATCTTGAGGCGTACCTCGACACACCTTCATATTGGACCGTAGTTCATGTACCGGCGACCAACTGATTTTAGACTGATCCTCACTACCGCTGAGCTATCATCGATTTGAAGAAGTGTTTATATCTATTACATCCAAAATCCAAATAAGATTGAAGTAGACCAACAATGAAGATCTTCACTTCTATATGAGTCAAAGTAATTGGGATTAATATTGCTGTACACATCCAAGATCCAATTGGACTGTCCCATATCCTTTCACATGGATGTCAAAAGCCAACAGGATTTCTAAGCTCATATAAATGAGATAGTTCTCTGTCATGAATTATGATCAACCTACAGACATAATCTCAAGATGTGACTAACAACACGTCTGACAAAGTATTGGTGTTTTTACACTTCTACGGAACCATTAATGAAAAAGCGTGAGGTTACCTTCACAATCCCACGTAACTCGGCAATCGTTCGTTAATTTCTTTTATTCGTTTTTCTTGTTCTTTTTAGCGACCTTTGTTCCTGAGGTAGGGGAGGACGCGGAAGCGCACTTATTTTAGAGCTTTTGCTCCTAGTAATGGTTTTAGCCTTTTTATACGAAAACTATCTACTTAGCTGCAAGTATCAGACTACTATTATAAATCTGAATGTTTGTGAGTGAGTTTGTGTGTTTGTCGCTTCTTCACGCTCAAACTGCTCTATTATTTTTTTATGAAATTTATTTAGGAGGTAGATGAGGCGCTGGATGAACATTTAGGATACTTTTCATCATTATGATCATCCATCACCAAATGGCGTCCGTCAAACTACGGGGCGCAGCCAGTAAAAAATAAATCAGTAACGAAAACATATACGAGTCAAAGAGCTGAGGGTACGTTCTTGCAAAAAAATAGGTAATAATTTATGTTCTAGCATCAGGGCTTGTTGTAACTGTGGGCGTGTCTTCATGTTTGAATGCTAAATTGAAATACCTTTTGATTGAATTTACCCCTACGACGGGTCAGATAAGTAGCAGCGGCTGGCTACAAATAATAGCAAAAGCATCGTCTTATTACATGCTCAACCCTCTTGCCGTCTCTGCCCCTGCGTCCTTAATTTAGCGGTCGGGGCACGATCACAGCTACATAAGGTATCGACAGCGGTGCACCATGATACCTGTGCTCCTCTCCCCTGACTTATGACCTGACCCAGCATAACATGACTCTTTTTTAGAGTAACTATAAAATAGATTTCCTTGTTAAAATCAGTGTTGGGTGCTCATATATTATTACTTGCGTCTTCGTCCGTTCAGTCCATACTGTAACAGTTCTGCTAGCGTGGGAAACACGAGTTTGGCAAGCTCGTCGAGTGCCTTGTATCATTTTAAATGAGACGCTTAATCGCACCGTACTGGCTTTTTTAAACGCTCGTTACACGAAACCCAGCAGTGATTAATTTTTATTGGATTCTGTATCACAATGGCGTATAAAAATAGCCTTTTTAACATTCTGTTGCGAATACGAGCTGCTTTTGTGCGCAGTTTGTTTCCTGTCATTTTAAGGTTGACTTTCGTTTCTTTTTCGTTTTTTCGATATTACCAAACAGCGAGGTAGACATGTCTTTCGCTGTGATGAATACATAATACCTAGCTATATGTGATGGTTGCATTGTCAACCACATGTCATAGTTACTGCGTTCATCACTCCAAAACAACAGTTGTCTGTGTCATTAAGTGATTTGATTATCAAGGTCATTTAGACCTTACCAAAGTAGTTATAGCATATCAGGCGACAAAATACACGGTAGCCGTAAAAAATACTGAAGTATCCATTATGAATAGTATACCATATAAAAGTTGTATTAACCGAAATATTTGCTTCAATAGCCACTCAGTCCAGACCATATTTCGGCTAATGAAAAGTAATGCAGAACAGAATCCTGATGAGCGTCTAAGAAAAAATAAAATAAGCCATTTATATTCTAAAGGAGTAGACAGCACCTTCGGTTCAGTGCAGCCCAGTACACAAGATAAATATAAAAATATAAAATAAAAATAGGACCAAGGAAACACAGCCAACTTGAAAACATATATTTACCCAGTCACTTTAAAGTATAAAAATACACCGAAATTCATTTTTTTTTCATAACTAGGTGCTCCTTACATTTCCACTCGCGTGTCTAATTAGTATTACTACTATTACTACTACTCCCACAAAAACATTCTTCACATAAAGTAGTTTGTGCGCAGAGGATTAGCTATATCTGATTTATGTAATGAACAATCGAAACAAAATATATGATACCCGAGCAACTTGTTACTTAATAGTTGCATCGGTAACTATTAAGAAGCATGTTACCGATAGTAAATCTATACGCCTTAAGCGTTTTCAGCGTGAAGAGATATTTTACTTCTCCGCGCTGAAACGCTTATGGCTTAAAATATCACTCACACACTTTCCTATTTAGTGTGAAAGGTTATATAGTATGACATCTTTGCACTTATCATACATACACACGAAAGAACACGATGTTTAGTTAATTCAAAAAAATATCAAACCAAGTAGAGGGTTTCTTCTGCAAGAGCCCATATAGGTCGATACCGTCGCAGTGCCAGATATCCTGCTTTGGAACAGTGTCAGCTCTACTATGTAAAAGTTTGAAAGTCACAGTATCAAGTGACATTACCTATGCAAATGAGACTAAAGAAATATTCTAGTTAAGAAACCTTTGGTTGACACAGCACCTGTAATGAGCACGCGTGTCTTTTTTTTAATGGGCAGCAGTAAAAAGAAACAACTTGCTTTTACTGCTGTAAAAAATGTAATGCTTAAATTAGATGCTATAAAAATATATTTATCCACACGTTTAAGAATTCAATGCTTTATTTTCTTATTCTATTTTCAAGCCAAAAAATCAAGTGCATATTGGATTGGGATAGTAAGAATATTATTATGCGTAATATTTAAAAAACAATATTACTTAAAAAAACAACTGGCATGTGATTTATAAAAATGGTTGGTTGGCTGCATACATGAAACGAGAGTTAAATAAAATCATTACTACCATAAATAATAGGCATTATATTATTTCTATATAAAGTTTATTTTTAAAATAATCACACAGCTAAACGTATTTATATATATAGCAAGTAATTGTATATAGCAATTGACAGGCCTGTTGGTCTAGTGGTTAGTGACCCTGACTGCTATGCCGGAGGTCGTGGGCTCGATTCCCACCCAGGACAAATGTTTGTGTAATAACGATCATTTGTTCTGTGTCTGGGTGTAATTTATCTATAATATGTATGTATTTAGAAATATATAAGTATGTTTATCAGTTGTCTAGTACCCATTACACAAGCTCTGCTTAGCTTGGGACTAGATGGCGTTGTGTGATAGTTGTGGTATATTTATTATTTATTAAAAATTTACTTGATCCTACATTATATAATAATAAATGACCTGAAAAAGAACTGCCCACTAAAAACTTAAGTACTGCCAGGATTACGTATACTACGCGCGTGAGTCTGTGAAAAAAAATACAAATTGTGATGGACAGACAGGATATTTCTTGTAAATATGGCAGAGAAAGCTAAGTGAACGAATGAAAATGGAAGTATTATGCTAATATTACGGAAAATATTCCAAATATTTTGTTTCGATTGAACCACATTTATTCAGCGGTTGAATCGAAACCATTCGAAAATATTAAACTGGAACGTGAAATGTAATTATTGAAAATGTGTAAACCCTCTTAACACCGCATAAGGTTAGGTTGGAATAAGTGTTCATATGACATTAAGATAGAGTGCTTTTATAAATAAAGGCTTTTATTCATTTTGTGTTCGTAAAGTGCATTTACGGAGCACTTTCTCGTATCTACACTTCGTTTCTAGTATTTTTTATGATATCAATTGACGACACTGGTAAGTGGTGTATATTAATATATATAGCATTAAGTTTGCCTCCTCCTTGATTCGTATTCCTTATATCTGAGGGTTGTGACCACCTCCATACATTATTCTCTCCCATAACATGTTTCGCCATCTACCCCTGTTTTTCGCTGCATGGATAGCATCGGAAGTGTCCAGTTTGGTTCGGACTTGGTCAGACCAACGCATCGGACTCCGACCACGAAATCGCTTGCCTTCCAGTTTGCCAGTGATGACATTTTGTCCAGATTGTTCCCGTCTTTTCTGGCAATACATCCGAGATATTCAAGGATGCGCTTGAGGCAGGTAAGTTTGCCTATAACAGTTGCAATTCGAAATAGTCGGGAGTCAAAGTGGAAGGGAAGTGCAGGCATAAGGCGTGGCAGATTGTGCCAATTCTGTACGTACTTCAATTAATTCTACTACGAAGATTGAGTCACCATCCATAGGTCGACGAGTGCTTAAGCTCAGTTGGTAGTTACGGTTCGATCCTAGGCCGGGTCAAATATGTGTGCGCAGAAACATTTGAAGTCGAGTCTTGATATTGTGATGTGTTCTTCATGCCTCCCGCGACACAGAATATCCTAGTGCGGCTTATCTCTTGTTGCGATGCATCAACAAAACACAAATATAATTAAAGAAAAACTCTCCTCTCATTGAACTCACAACCTAATAGCTGTTATCTCACCACTCAGCGGATTCTACTCGGACTCATTTACGCCTCAGAATAGCGAATAGAAATTTTTATAGCGCCGAGGTAAAGACTAGTGTGGACTCGAATTTGTAATTTATTAAGTTCGTTGTTTTACCAATAACATTATTATGCATTATTATACTGATAGAGAAGAGAGATAGTGTTTTCGGTCATGCTTAGCACAGGGTAACGTAAATTATTTTTTTTATTTATTTTCAATAAGCATACATTTTTATTACCTTAATCTAAATTCTGCCAAACTGCAGAACAGTTTGTCGGCAGATACACTCTCATTACAATTTATGTTTTTGCATGCTATTCTCTATAATATAATTAGTTCTCGCATTTATAGTGTATATATAGTATATATAAGTAATTTCTCAATGAAGCAATTACTTGACAATAGATTTTCAACATACAATATTATTCTATAGTCGAGCAATGAACGTTACTTACTAAAGTAAATGCTTAAGTAAGTAATGACATAACCCTGTCAACATTGGATGTATCTTTTTACACTTGTATTAGGTTGTTGTCATGTGTAATTAATAATAATTGGTAATATATAATCCAGTTTATATGGTATGATAGACAGTTAGACAGTCTGATACATATTATACTTAAATAGAAAGTTAGGCAGATAGACAAATTGCCATCTTAAGCATAGTATTAATAGCAAACAACTGCCCGTGACTTCGTTCGCGTTGTAGGCTCGGCCTTCGGCCTCTCCATAACCTCCCTCCCATCAAAATACTATGTAAGTACCTCTGTTGTCGCGTACAGTTATGGCAAACCAAGGTCTAATTGGGCATTCAGGGCAAATAGACATACGAGCAATAAAAGATAATTTTAGAGTAAAAAACAATAAAACTATGAAACACACATACGCGTTGAAGTGTTGACTCGTACGATAATGAGTTTTAGAAAACAACCCAATTCAACGCAACTACAAACAGAACTGAAAAGTAATTGACTCCTTTAATTTCTATGTTCTTCAAGCGGAACCGTTTCCAAACGCAAATATTCTACTTATAGTCATTTAATTATCCTTGCAACACTATCACATAAACATTATCCGGCCTAAACTTACTTACACCTTAGTTAACATGGAGCTGAAGTTTGCTCAGTCAAATGAGATTTCGAATGATGGGGCTCAAGCAACTTCTTAAAGCGATGTTCGAGTAAATAGTTTTGTAACTGAAATCAATTTACGTTCCGCGTATTTGCTAATGCATTTTGATGTTTGATTATGTCATATAATGGTTATATACTTACTAGTAGCGTTAATTGAGAATTGTAAAATTATAATTGTAGTCACAAATAATAATTATTTTTTTTCTCCCTGGTTATGTATGATATGGTGTGTTCGAGACATATGGCTTTTTTTTTAATTCGCTTTGATATAATTTGATATAATGTACTAACATTGCGATACAGGTACAGAAAGAAGGCTTTCGTAAACGAGAGGTCAATTATTTCAATCCATAGTTCACAGCTTACCTTTTCATACCACTTGCTCGAAAATGTTCCATTAAATATTATACAATATCGACGTAAAGCAAGGCATTACATCCCCAGGGCTGTAAAGTTGTATGAAACTCCCATGGGCGCAAGCAAAGTGATTTGAATTTGGAACGTTAATTGTAAGAAAACTCTTAGTAAGGAGACAAAACATAAAAAAAGGCGCGATTGTACTATAGGGAGTGTGATTGTTAGGGAACAAGCGTCACCACGTTGCTATGGTTACGCACGGCCCCTTTCTGTGCATTCAAGGTTATAGTTCAAGTTAGGTGCCGCGATCTGTAATGAATTTGGAACGAAACACGGTATCTGGTGTTATTTTAACAATTTCCATAATATGTTATAACTTTAACCATGGTACATGTTATTGTGCCGAAATTTCTGGAGGTCCAAAAACAATTAAATCGTGGTCTACATTCCGCGAGTATTAAGTATAACTTAGTTAAAACCGCGAAAGTCTTAACCAGTGTTTTCCATAAAATGTTAAAAAATATTACTCTGTCCCTCCATGACTGGACAAATGTGTTCACTTTGAATATTAACGATTACCTTATTTTATTTTTAATTAAATAACTGATATTTGTTAAGCTCTGAGGTTTTATTGTCTCGCGTTTTTTATTGTTATTGTACGAAAAGTAAAGTATGCACCTCGAGGATAAAGTCTGTCTTCGTCTTGGGCGGATTGAACCCCTCGCTTCACTCAGGACTCTAGATAACTCTCTCGCTTCGCTCAGGAATTAAATGTTGATATCCTCGCTGCGCTCAGGGATTAGAGACAAACATTTATTAGTATTAAATTATTCACAATTCACATTATAATTTATAAAAATATTTGCATTTTATGACTCAAAATAATAATTTTGAAGCATTTTCAGAAACCTTGTATTTGGCGCGTATCTACAATATTTATGATATATATTATAATATATATAAACTACACAACTACCGTAGGTATACACAGGTGTCCCGAAACTTAACGATGACCTTGTACCAGGCGAGCGGCCAAGGTATACCAGTTATGAAAAAAATAAGAAAAATCGGTTTTTTAAGCTATTGCATAGCATCTATCGCGGGCCTTGAGCGTGGAGACCGAATCCAGAAATTCGCTAACGAAAATAACCTAACACCCCCCACTCCGACTCCATCTATCGATGAATAGCAGAACTTTTAATGACTTTTTGAAATATCACGCTTGTCTCTTTAGTTCAGCAACTCGCCTCTAGATGGCATCGGTTAAATAATTATAATTGCATAAGTTGATTTGGCATCTATCGATGAATAGCAGAACTTTTAATGACTTTTTGAAATATCACGCTTGTCTCTTTAGTTCAGCAACTCGCCTCTAGATGGCATTGGTTTAATAATTATAATTGCATAAGTTGATAAAAACAGCTATGCAATAGCTTTACCGCGGCAGTCTCCGAGTGCCACACGTCTTTTTTTTCAACATGGACTGTCAAAGTTAACTGACCATTTTGATAATTTTGTAAACCATAACTCGTCAAAACTTTATTTATTTTACTTAGTTAAATACAATTATTACTATGATATGTAGTTGCAATTATTAGCACTGTGATTTTTTTATTTCTTATAAAAAATACTATGTAAAAATTATTCAACTTTTTCGAAAAACGTCTTATATTGCTTGGCTAAGTGACATGAATTTTTTTCTTATTTTTTTCATAACGTATACTTTGGCCTCTCTCCCGGTACCAGGTTATTGTAGAGTTTCAGTACACCCGATATACCCAGTTTTATAGTAATGAATGTAATTTTTTAGTAAGGTATTATCCGCACAATTCTATCGTTCACTACAATACACCCTAGAAAGAAGAGGATCGTTAACGTTGAAAATCATCGAGGTTATTGTGCAAAATGCAGATCTGTTCGGTGACGTAACACGACGCAGTATTGCTACCGATTTTATTGGGATATTTCATTGAGAGGCAAATTTTCAAACGGGTCGTGTAAAATAATTTTATTGAATTTACTTTGATTCATTTTTTTTTGTATCTTAGAAAAGTTTTTGTAATATTACTTAATCTGTAACTTTACCACCTCTGCCAAGACAATGTACACACATCAAAAAAAGTTTGTCAAGAATAGCATAGTTTTTAAAATTAAACCTCATCAACAATTTATTACTAAAAGGTTTATATTCAATATAATATAACTCCTCCCCTGGGTCGTACACATGCGGTGATCCTTCTGGGCATGAGAATCAAGTTATCCAGCATTTCTTGGGGTAACCTATCCCATTCTTGAAAAGCGGCTTCTCTGAGCTCTGGCACTGTCTGGGGACGTGGCTGAAGGTTCCGAACAGCTCGCTTAAGAGCATTCCGTGCTCTATTGGATTTTAATCAGGCGAGCCGGCAGACAAATCCATCAATAGCAACTGTTTTATACAATAAACCAAAAAGAATCTACCGTAACAAATACGATTTCGATTTTTCAAAGTCATCGCAAAATTTTTTGATGTGTTTTAGCTGCCGCCCATGTAACTATTTAAGATTGTAATATGTATTTATATTTATATGTTGTTATTGTAATATGTATTTGTATGTTAATACAGATCAAATATACCTATATATGAAGCGCTCGCAGCGGAGATTGACTGATAAACCGATCCACAAGTTAAGCAGCGCTTGTTGCGGTCAAGAGTTGGATGGGTGACTACTAGCGGCATCACTCAACTGAACGCTTCCGTGCTACGTACGGGAGGGCACGTTAAGCCGTCAGTACTGGTTGTATGCTTAGGACAACAGTTGTTAGGCTATGGCAAAGGCCTTCCCATGGCTGACATGGGTTGGCCACTAACCTATGCACCAAGCTGCATTGCACCCACGTGGTGGCTTCTGGCCCAACTCCTCTCTCTCTGACAGGGAGGCTCAATTCTTATTAGAGGTCTCTTCTATTAGAGGTTTAATAAGAGCCCCGAATTTCTGGCGCGTTCTTTTCGGTAGTGGCTCTAACTATTTTGACGCTTATAAGCTTTTTCAATGAAATTTTATATTTGATTTTAATTGGATTTATTTGATTATATTGGGCAGGGTGAAATCAGTGATGATACGAAAATTAATAACCTACTTTCATCTTTTTCTACTTTCATTTTTATCTTCAATTCCATTGAAGATATACGCGACCCAATGTTGAATTTATTTTTTTATCAATCAAAATTTAGCTGAAGGGAACCACATACCAAAACATTATCAGAGTATATGTTTTGGTTTATTGGTTTTCTCAAAAATAGCTTAATGAATTCAGAAAACGGTACCACTTCTGAAGTATGGTCTATCAAACAAAAAAAAACCAAAATCTATTCATAGTTAGCGGATTGGCCGCGTAATATACACACAAAAACATACAAACAAATTGAGATCCTCCTCCTGTTTTGAAGTCAGTTAAAAATATGGAAACCATAAACCATAGCTATAAGTTGTCCCTGATACCGCAATCCCTTAACGCGCTCAATGCTCCTGTAGACAACAATCGAGAGCGTGACGTCTTTAATGATGCTTTGAACGACATTCTAGCTGATTTTATGACGCTCTGCGAAGCGATGCTATAATTATTATATTATTTCTGACATTGATATTTTAATTGACATTTGTTTTGTATTTTGACATTTTGTAATGAGTATTAAGTTATTTTGTTTTATTATTAGTGTAAGTGGTGTTGTACATAACCGTTCTAGTTGAAATAAAAATAAATAAATAAATAAGTGTGGTTCTTCGATAACAAAAAGGAGAATACTCTTACATATAATAGACCTGATTAAAATAAACTTTCCCTTTTGCTTTGCCGTAGTCGGGTAGAAACTGAGAGGAACAGAACTAGCTGTGACGAAATATAGTTAAATATCTTACCTACATAATTATACAGATACCAGAAAAAACTACTAAACCCCAAAACAGCTACCATTATTACCTTTTATCTTCCCTAACATTACATCCCCTATAATTTACAAATTTTCACGGACCACGGGTTCCTTACATTCGCTCACATGAAACTGAATTTTTACAAGAAAAAATGCTAAAACCACCCAATGGACGCCCGAAAAGGTCGGTCGGGCCATATGTTCTATCGAAAGTCACTTAGCGCGGTAAAACGTTGAAATGTTCTACATCGATTCAACCGATGGGAGACCATTTAAGACAAAAATATGGAAAGAAGAATCCTGAGTTTTTTACATACGTTCACATTCTTGGTAACATATTATGCTTAGTGAAACCGAATTTATTTGTCAAAGGTAGTTTAACGGATCAGCCATTTATGAAAAGATACAAAAGATATCTGAAAGATTTCAAGCTTAAGACGCGGTCCAACCCCAATTTTTTGAAATAATTTACGATGCTTTACGTAAGGTTGAAAATCGCAGAGAGCGAGTATATTTATGAATTCTGTTCGGTTATTACTCTTTGCCTGTTCCTTTTCTAAACTTAGTTTTTTTTTCATAGATTATTATCGAACTGTTTCGTTACACTCGATGTTTAAAGATTCTGCTTTTGACTATTATCAGGGTACGACCGCGCCTTAAGTGAACGAATGAACCAACAGTGCTAGTACCGAAATATACCGATCGATAAATTTGAATCTTGAATTCGTTATACTTCGAAAAAACTGGACATATTGTTCTTTTATCGATCATTGCAAATAAGTAACAAAATTAAGCGATCGGAAGCCAAATTCGATAAGTTTTACGATTATAACGGTAACCAAAGCATGAATCTGTTAAATCACGTTCTATAGTAATATAGTAAATGACATCGTCTATTTAATCAATTTTAATGATTGTTTTGCCAGCTTTGTAAACGACCTCGATATAGCGTATCGACAGGCGATTGGAATGAGGATATTGTTTAGTCGAGTTTGATCTGACTAATATTAAACGCGAATGTTTGTATTTATGGATGAATGGATGTTTGTTATTCTCTTACGCTCAAATGCCCCAATTTTGATGAAATTTGACATGAAGATAGATGGGGCGCTGAATTAACGAATTAACACATAGGATCATTTTCATCAACATCGTCATCATCCATCACCATGCGGTTGTAACCGCGGGGCGCAACTAGTAGTAGTAGAAGAGCGAAATGCTCGTAGAAGTCTGCAAATGATAGAAGGACGCATTGTTGAATGCAAGTAATTCGTAATAATCGATATACTATCGACAATTTGACGATCGTATAAGTCGTCGATGTGACTTCCATACTTACTAGGCGATACGATTTTTATCGATCTTAGCGACTCGATAAATTTAATGACTATTACGGTACTTGCACTGCAGGTTAAATAACCTTGAGTATAAATCGTAATTCTAAAGTGTATAGAATCCCAACTTATTAGGTGGTAGGCCTCTTGTGTAAGAAGTCGTCTTAGTTGTTTTAACCGCAGTGCCAGATATTTATTCATCATCATCATCTTAGCCGTAAGACGTCCACAGCTAACAATCCCCCACAAATTTTCAAAAGGACCGGTTGGAAGCGGCCTGCATCCAACATCGTCGCTTTATCAGGTCTTCAGTCCACTTTGTCGGTGGACAACCTACGCTGCGCTTGTCTGTCCGTGGTCTCCACTCCAAAACCTTCCGGCTCCATCGGTCATCTGTTCTGCGTGCTGTGTGCCCTGCTCACTGCCACTTCAACTGGCTAATCATCTGGGCTATGTCGGTGACTTTCGTTCTTCTACGGATCTCCTCATTTCTGTTTCTGTCATCTAACAGTCAAAGACTCTTGTCTTGAGGCACTAAGGTATTTTTAACCAGAAGATTTCGCAAAGTTTCCGGAGCGCTGCCCATATACTGTTATATCTGAAATTTGAATGTTTATTCAAAAAATGCGACCTGTACAGGAGGACCAACATACAACGTAACAAACATACGGACAGATGAAAGTCAATTTGGCCAGTTAAAGCAGAGACGCTTCGTTAGCTTTGCCTGATCAGTCAATAACGTATATACTTACTTATAAATTATTTAAAGAAAAAAAATACGTTTCATTCATTATTAACTTTTTTAGGACAGATAAAAAAAACATTGTACAACAATTTTTTTATGTTTTTTAAACACTTCTACACTTTATAATCTTGCAGTTTATAAATCTTAAGTAAACAGGAGGTATCTTGTTAGATTGCGTGTTATGTGGCCTGCCCACTACACTTTTTAGACCGTATTTTATTTAACATCAGCGAAGAAAGCGATTAAACGCAAACCTCTTGCGTGTTTAAAATCTGATAAAACATAATAAGCTAAGCGAGACGTCATCGACGCAGGCGTCCCGAACACTCCTTGAAAAAGGCCACCGAATGTGGTCGAAACTATAGTCGGACCTATCCGATAAATATTACATGAGTAATCCCGTATTTTTAATTAATAAAAACATAATAATTATATCCTACCGCATACTCGTATCTATCTATACTATAATATTATAAAGAGGAAAGATTTGTATGTAAGTATGTTTGTAACGAATTGTCTCAACAAGTACTGGACTGATTTCAAAAATTCTTTCACCATTGGAAAGATATATTCACCCTGAGTAAAAAAGGCTATATATAGAAGATTCATCATCATCATCCATAACCACGCGGGTGAAACCGTGGATAGCAGCTAGTCTCTTATATGAAGACGGTTTCGAGTTATATTCATCGAGAGTATATTTATTCATATTGCATAATATAATGTTCAGATCTGCTTAAAAATCGCAGCAAATTTGCTCAGCAGCTCCATAAAAAAATGTATAATGCTTTAAGATTTTCCGATAACACAAGACGTATCGCTGAAGTCACATTCTTCTAGCCCATAAAATGAAATTGGACAAAAATTCCGCCCAAATTTTCCTCTACCAGCAATACAACAAATAACTTGGATCGATACGGCCATAAAACGTTTTGATGGCTCAGATGATTAAATAGATAATCATAAAAAATAAATTGTTCCGGTCCCCAGACTCTGAGTCAATAAAATTTTAATTGGACTGACAGGAGGTACTTCGTTTTCCACTCGATTGGTTTGTTTGAATCATCTTAATTTTATTGAAGGTGATTTCGGCGAGGAAATTTTCTTGTATAATATAGTCTAAGAGCTAATGATGCTAGAAATCACAAGAGGTTGCAGTCAATTGTAATGGAATTCAAAAATAATAACCATTTTCACAAACCGAAAGTGACATAAAATAAATTATACATGGACATTAATTTACCTAAGTTGATGTAAAATGTTTAAACGTAAGGGGTCAGTGATGTACCTGCTGGTTAGAGTTGGTAGTGATCAGTCATAGTGATATAAATAGCACTGATAGATAGATATACATATCTACTAGTAGCTCTCCGCAGTTTCACCCGCGTGGCGATGGATGATGATGAGGATGAATCAAATATAGCGTATGTTACTCAGGCATAATGTAGCTTTAATAGCTTTATACTCGTGAAATAATTGTTTGACTCGATAAGTAGTTTGACGTGTATAAAATGTATTTTTTTTCTCATATTTATTTTGTTAATATTTCTGTAACTATGTTTTCATTTAGCAGTGATTTTTAAGCAATGATTCAGTTTGATTGAAATTTAGAGTCAGAAGCCAGGTTTTTAATTTCATTTTTCATTTTATTTTGTTAAGTGGATACATAATTATTTATCTCTCTGTTTATATTTTTGTATAAAAATTGGGCTAGAAAACAATATTGGGTATGAATAAAATTGGTGCGATATGTCCGTATATTGTGTGTACTCTAATTACTTTATCTTTGTAAAACGTTACCTACAGTTTAGCTTCCAGAGTTTCCCTTAGAAAGAAGTTTAAAGATATAAACGTTCTAACTGTTAATTGTCTGTCAGTTTATCCGAAATTTGCCTATTATTTAGTTTAAAATTACTATTAAAACTAAACTCTAAAAAAGGTTATTACAAAATTTCGGATTACTTGGAGGATAAAACAGCTTGAGTCTGATCACTCCAGGATCTATCTACTCGTGTATTACCATGTCAAAGTGTAGCGTGTTTTGCCATACTGATACCATTATTATGGTCTCTTTTGTAAGGCAACACTCTGGAGCTAAAAATAAACGAACATTTGTTATATACATTAAGAAATTGGCGATACAAAAAAATTTTAAAAGATAAGCCCGCTGAGTTTATTGCCGGATCTTCTGAATCGTGGTCGCGTTCCGATCCGGTTGTCGATTTAAGAAATAACCAATGTAATATGACAATTTGTAAGTGCCGTATACTATACGTAAGGCCTATTCAGATTAAACGATTACATTTCATTTCATTTCGATATATGCGGAATTTTCTGTTAATATACGATGAACTAGTAAATAGTGAATAGTAAAAGCACATTTACTTAGTTTCTATATTAATTATACTTATTATAATAAATTAGAATACTGTTAATTAATTCTTGAAAATAAATTACACATATAAAAATAAAGAAAATTATTTTAGACTTACTCAAACATATATCATTGTTCGTTTGCGTGACAGATTAACCGCAGAGAGTCTTGCTTCACCGAGCACAATGAATAAAACATCGAAACCAATTTACTCATACGACTGATTGCTTAAGCACCCCATTCATCGGTGCTCATCCATCGGAACCATGCATTTTCTCAGCCAATCACAGCGCAAATCCTGCATCGCGCAAACGAAATTTTCCCGACTGTTTGCTATATAAGGCAACTTTGTTGCTTACACTGTGGGGAGTCCGTTGTTACTGAGAAGACCGGCTACGGCGAGTGCCGGACTCAATGCTCGCTATGACTGCTGTTCGATCATTTAAGAATTAATAATTGGTAGAGAGGAATGTATTACGGTTTAGTTAATAATTGAGCGCTTTGTATTCCCTCTTCTTCGTCAAGTAACAAGTTTGACTTCCTTTTTGTTCGGACGGTTTGTACTCTCTTGAATATTATATAGAGTCTGTGAATATTTATTTGGATCAGCTCAGTACAGCCGTATTAATTATTTATTTACAAAATCCTACCGTGGTGACATAGTTACTTCAGTAAATTTTCTTCAGGCAAGTCAGTACAGTCTCAAACTAAAATATTTTAGTCAAAATAGAGATACAATTTAAACAAAATTTAACAAAAGAGAGCATATTTTTTTACTATATAATGAAGTGTCAGTTGGACCAACTAAAAATAACTCACCAACAATAAAAAAAGAATCGTTATAATCAGTATTTTTGAGAATTCGTTGATATGAACAAATAGACAACTTAAGTCGAAATGAGAATCTGCTTTGTTTTTGGAAATCGGTTGAAAATAATTTACTGTATAGATTTGTAAATGGGAGAATTTTCGATTTCAAACATTAAATTCGTCAGATTCAAAGCGTTTTCCTGTTAATACTTCAATTAGAAGGTATTAGGAGTAATAATTAATGGACCTAAATTAAATAATTATTACTTCCTCTTTCATTTTATCATCATAAGTTGACGGTTTATGCCAATGAGAGGGCTCAGTTAGGTTGTTAGTGGCTCTGCCTTCGAAGCGTGGGGTTCCAAGTTCAGTCCCTGGCCTGAGCAAATGTCTGTGTGATAAGCGGAAATTATCCGTCTCAGGTCTTGGATATTGTGCTGAATCATTGCATGTGCTCATGTCTCCTGCGCGACACAGATAATCCTAGTGTAGGAGTACAAAAGTGTATAACTTATTTTTGTATTGTATGTAAAGTGTATATAGACAAGAAAAGAAAAACGTCGGTGGCGGCATTTTGTGACCCGTGTGCGGCCACGCTTGTGAAGGGTATCAAATGAAATCAGTCGGCAAATAAGATTCAAAAATCAATGTTACTATCGGGATGATGAGTTCAATGCCATGCAATTCTTCAGTTATTAAGTTCTGGGGGGCAGTGAAACTGTCATGGGCAGGTGTAGTGCTTACTATTAGGTGTACGTCTTGCTACTCTTGTCATTATATATAATATTCAGGTATCAGAATGTTTTTTTAAATAATTTTACTCTGTGGTCCAATTTCATTGTGTACATGTGTCAAGAAAGTACCGGAAAAATATCATAAATACACAAACTGTTAGTTATTCGTCCAGATTTATTACATCAATTTGAATTGCTCCTTTAGAACGAATAATCCAATAATCAAAGCATTTATAAAGTTTTTTCCAGAATTGAGTTCAGTTCTCGCCTCGAATTCTCTTCTACCGAATGAAAGAAGGTGCCACGAAGTGGTGCTTAGAGTTTAGGAAAAAGAAAGAATTCAGGAGCCATATCTGGTGAATAAGAAGGTTGTTCGATGGTATTTGTAACTAAACACAGCACTGTATATAATATAATTAACAGATGCAACTCTGCGCCAAAATGAAAAAAAGTTGTGTCAAACTAACAACAAAAACACAAAAGCTGAATTTAGAACCATAAAGAAATCATTCATATCCAATACTTTTTTGATTGAATGTATGAGAGCGTGTGGGTGCATGTGTAAAAAATACATGGAAACATGTATGGTCCATGATGCACTTACGTATGTGTCCTTCGGTTTCCCTCGGACCACATTTACACGTTCTTCCATCCATGTCTCTTTTGGTGGCCGCTGCAACAATGTACAATTTTGTATCATAGGTCCCATAGAGCTATACATGTATTAGAAAACTCAAAACATTATAACTGCGTCTCAAATCTCTCTACGTCAGCAGGGCTATTATGTATCTCAGTTGCTAGCAAAAGTTGATTGAAATCTTTTGAAGACATGGGGGTTTGCAGTGATGAACACCGTTGTTTAGAACGGTATGATGTTCTGAAGACTCCATGAACGATGTAAGAGCGGTGAAAAATGAAATAGATGGAAATCACTGTTACTGAGCTTTTAAGGCGCGCTCCTATCCAGATAATAGTAAAAAGCAGAATTTTTAAACACCTAGTGTAACGAAACAGATCAATAATATATTATGAAAAAAATACTAAGGTTAGAAAAGGAATAGGAAAAGAGTAATAACCAAATAGAATTCATAAATATAACTCTCTTTTAGCAGAAAAAAATCCTGAATAGGTCCACAAAAATAAACTTTCACGGCCAAACTCTCAGAATGTTCAGCGATAACACTATTTTTTTTTAGGTATATAGTATATATAGCCAACGTATAGTACTAAAGTAATAACCAGCAGTTTTTTCAATTGTGTTAGTATATATCGAAAAATATAAAGAAAACGTACAAAATTAACGCATTTTCGCATTACATCGTCCTATCTAACAAGCGATTTTCAACCTTACTTAAAGCATCGTAAATTATTTTAAAATTGGGGTTGGACAGCGTCTTAATTATAAAAACATTTTAATAACTATTTATTGTAATAATTAATATTAAATATAAAATACGATTGTGTCGCACTACCAGTTTAAGATGTCAAAAGGGGAAGAGAAAATAGGGTGCAGGCCCAAAGAATATAAATGGTTTTTTTTTATATATAAGACAAACACCTGTCACTAATTACAGCCATATCTTCAAAATCTAAAAAAAATGCGGCCTTATGTTACCTTTGTCATCTCCAGTCGGTAACTTACTAACATTTTTGTTCGCTGTAATAGTATAAATGTAAATGTTTGACATAGACTTGCCATTTTTGTAGATTTTAATCAACTTTTATTAGCAATTCATTGGTTACGATGCTTTAGTGGAGGCTAGACTTCAAAGCCTTGAACGTAGACGCAAAGTTGCCAGCTTATCGGTGTTTTACAGGATTCACTTCGGAGAGTGTGCGTTCGATCTTTACAATCTTATTCCCTCATCTCCTTTCTATCATCGAACAACAAGACGCACAGGAACACGTCATCCGTACATGGTCGAAATTCCAAAAATACGCACGTAGCGCTTCAAATCTAGCTTCATAATGCGTACGGCTGAAGCATGGAACAACCTACCAGCGTCTATATTTCCTGACATATACAATCTGGGAGTCTTCAAATACAAAGTAAATACGTACCTTTTAGGCAAGCATGTACCACCGTAGACCGCGTCATCACTTTCCATCAGGCGAGACTGTGGTCAAATGCTTGTTTTTCAAATGTAAAAAAAAGCAATTGAGATACGAAATAGCCCTGAGATGTTTTTGACCCATAGGGCACACATAATTGACACATTTTGAGTTTGCCCTCAAGTCTAACCTTTCTTCAAAACACAGACATCTTCAACTTGTAACTCTAAACCCTCTATTAACTTTATACACCTCACCTTATGTGTCATAAACTAAAACCACTGCAATCAACTCTACGATCCTATTAACGGAGCTTACATACTAAGCAAATACGTCACGACAATGACGTCATACAAAGGGTTAGCTATAACCTTCTAGGGCCAAGTGACCTGAGAACCCAATTACCACTAACAAGATTGCGTTTTAGTCATCAACTGAAGACCGGGATAGGGCATGAGAAATTTACACGACTGTGTTTTACAAGGCAATATTGTGCAGGTTAGCTTAAAAATATCGAATTTTGTTTTTGCCTACCGACTTTCAAAAGAAGGAGGAGATACTCAATTCGACTGATTTATTTTTATAAAATACATATATATATATTTATATATATTATATTATATATTACCTTATAACTTTCGACTGGGTGAATTGATTCTCAAAACTCTTTTTTTTTGAAAGCTAGTGCTTCCCGCGTGGTCCCATTTAAATTTCATCAAATTCGGTCCAGTAGTTTTTGAGATACATTCCAATAACTGAATAGAATGGAAGTCGGTATTAACTTGTTTAGCTTTATTTCTTTTGTTTTATACTTAACTAGCTTCACCCCGCGGTTTAATGCACGTGGTGATGATGAAAAATCATATGCCCTTCCCCGGGATTGAATCTAATCTAATCTTGCCAAATGTTATCAAAAATGGTTTAGTAGTTCAAGAGATTACGTCCTACAAACAAGCTCACCAATTTACAATGTATAGATTATATTATAATTAATCTTTATTAATTAACTTTACTAATTATAAATAATTAAATCTGTATATATAATAAACATGTCGGATATAACGAATCGCTTCTATTCATGGAAGACACATATACATGGATATGACAAAAAATATTTTTAGGACATTAATAAACTAAAATAGAATGAAAAAATAAGATTGTTAGGCTTTTTGTTTGTGCGTTTGTGCACGCTAATCTCAGAAACAGTTTATCTGATTAAGATGTGAATTTCACTAATATACTGTGGTAAGAGTTTGTTTTATGTCAATCGGTTTTTATACTATGTTATATATATTATATTATGTTGTACACTGGCATTGTATACTCTACATTTATACTGTGACACGGGTTAGCAAATGAACCTGGCCACTCGCTACTCTGATTCGTTTTTCTAAGAAAAGTCGTGTTAATCTGTAACTTTTATATATATATATATATATAAAAGCTACAGACAAATGAAACAGAAATAATATTAATTATGTGGAGCGGCAACTTGAATATTGAACAAACACTTATTTATAATTGGTTCTTTGTAACTGTTTTTTTTTTTCATTTTATGATTACGAACGATTAACACGACTGCAAACGACTCTTCTTATTAAAATTAATACTTTCTTAGACACCATCTGAACAAAACGCTGAAAACACTGCCGAAGCTGAGCGAAGCCGCTGGTTATATATATATATATATATATATATATATATATATATATATATAATATATATATATATATATATATATATTATATATATATATATATATATATATATATATATCCAGCGGCTTCGCTCGCGTGGTGTCGCGGGATACGGTTAATTACAGTTTTTTAACTATTCCACGGGAACTCTTTAATTTACCGGGATCAAAAGTATCCTGTGTTGACCAGGGATATAAGCTATCGCCATACAAAATTACATTTAAATCTGTCCAGTCGTTTCGGATATGAGCCCGTACAAACAGAGAAAAAAAAATAAAAAAATACGATTTCACTCCTTACATCCGCCTGACTCGGTTTTTACCATTTTTTTATTTTACAGAAATTCGACCTCTACAGTTTAATATTGTAGTGGTTTGTTTTAACTAATAACAATAAACCTATGGTAATAAACTTTCGTTTTACTATAAACACTTAACAAAAACTTGTATTTGCAAGGAACAGGACTACAGTAAGCAAGCATTGCTCTAGGGCCCTAATAAACCGCTCTTATACGGTAAATCTTTTCGGTTGAATCGTAAAAGTGCGACTTTACGATGCGTTTACAGCAAAATATACGGTCGTGCTGTAATACCCCCTTAAGCCTCCGCGCAATTAACCAGGTGGTTGGGGTTATGTTTATTGATATCTTTATGAAGGCTGGGTGGGAGTAAAGGTGAACACTCCTTGAATGTTTTCAGATGGTATTAAATTAACATAGCTCTTGCATGTAAATATATTTAAAGAACCAATCAAGCGTGATTTAGACTTGCGCACTGAGGGTTTAAACACTATGGCCTTTATTAATAAACGTTGCGTAAACCCTATATTAGGCGTAATATGCTTTGTCTTGCTTTCACGCGTGACATTTACTGCAAGCGAAAAATTGACAGATAGATGTTTTAACTACTCCGGGTGTAAGCCAAGTTTATTAATAAGGCCGATTATGTTACAATCGTAGTACCTGGATGACCGAGTTTCGTTCGATTTGGATACAAAAACAAACTAGCAACACATGTTCTGTGAGAATCTTGTCACCGCGATTCAGGATTTGCAATGCGCCTGTCACGCTATCTAGTTTTAATGCAACGAACAAACTGTTGTTTTAAATTGCCTAAAAACACGTTTAACGATAAAATGACGTTTTCTAATAATGAAACCTAGCTAGATGAATTTATCACCCCCGAAACCCCCGACTTACTAAATTTCATGTAAATCGCTGGAGCCGATTCCCGAGTCCAGATTTTATACATACGACTTGAAATAAGTGATCGTTTATAAAGTCTGACTCCCAACTGGTTTTTATTATATTACTGTTTAGGATTTTCATTTACATATATAAAAATAAAAATATACGTTGGATGCAGGCCGCTTCCAACCGGTCTTTTTGGAAAATCATGGGGGAGGCATATGTTCAGATTGTTCAGCAGTGTTGAACGGATGGAACAATCTCGCTTATTCTTATTTTGTTGTGTTAATTATTGTCAGGAGAAGGTTATTATCACAGAAAAATCAAGAAAAGATGAGGAGTTATGGCGAGGCTGAAGGTCGAGGCTACTACGTGAACGAAGTCGCGGGCAGTCGCTAGTTATAAATATAAGTAATTAATATTTGTGTCCTAAGAAAATAAAATAGGTTTGTCTTTTCTTTCGTCTTTCTAAGTCTTTCAAACTTTAATGTCAGACTTTAAAAATGTGCTAAGAAGTTTAAAATTTAGTTCAGAAAAAACAACTGTTACGGTACGGTTTTTCATGAAAACGAAAAGCATGAGACGGCTGAACCGATTTCGTTGTTAATTAGCCGATTTCTTAGTTGTCGGCAGCGCGTTGGTAACACCCTTGGTGTTGCAAACGTCTGTAGGCAACGGTTTCTTTCCATCAGGTGGGCCGCCTGCTTATCTACCTACTATTGGCAAAAAAAAAACAACCAAAAATAGATAAACTTATCTCATATAAACACATTTTTAAACATAATTAAAACCGGTAGTAGTAGTAGGGCTCGTACATCGAAGGTCCCGTGCTACTGCAAAATATACTTTTTGGTATATGTTTTAGGTTTTGCATCATAATCATAATAATAATACTCAGCCCATTTTGTTCCCACTGCTGGGACTCGACCCTTCTTCTCAAAGAGAGGAGTTGGGCCATAATCCACCACGCAGGCAATGCGGATTGGTGGATAGGTTAGTGGCCAACTCATGTCGAAGTTTTCAGGCCGCCCGAAGGCCCTCGACAAAGCCTAACGACTGTTGTCCTAAGACAATCAATTGGGACCGAAGGCTTAACGTACCCTCCGAATCACGGAAGCGCTCAGTTGAATAATGCCACTAGCGGTCACCCATCCAAATCCTGACAGCAGCAAGCGTTGCCTAACTTGTTGATCGGTTAAGATCGCCAAGTCGAGCTCCGCGCTCGAGCTATAAGAGCTTCTACAAGGTTTTGCATACGTTTAATTTAATTTAATTTATTGTTATTATTAGTGCGAGTACCACTTGCCATTGTGTTCATTTTTTGATTCATTGTTTTCCTTTCAAGTTTACACAATAGGTTATCTTACTTAAAGGATCTTGTGGCCTACCACAAACCACTTTTGCGGAGTCAACCCGGGGAAGTACCTACACCTTTGACAGTTATTCAACCGTAAAGCAGTAGTGTGCGAACATTACTGTGTTACATTTAAGGGCAATGTTTCCAATAGAATTACAAGGCAACATATTTAACATCTTATATCTCAGGGTTACGAGTCCGTTGCATTGCCATGCAGGATTTTGGACTCCTGTAGTAGAAAATAAATGGCACTGAACTTTTATGGACAAACGTGACGTGTTACATCAGGCAAACGAATTGCTCGTCCCGTCCCCGATTGACTTAAAAACCTAGTTTTTACACTAATAGGCAATAACAATTGTGCTAAAAGAAACACACCGACGTTTCGTCCACGGATACCGGTCCTTTACTATACATGTGTTTTTTTATTAATAGGATATCCGCGTCAATAACACAGCTCCTGTGAAAAATTGTATTATATACAATTACCACCTCCTCCAACAGTTCAAAATCTACTCTAAAATTCATATTTTTTAATTTAAATTAAAAGCTTTCCTTATTGACAAGGCATACTATTCAATAAATGAATTTATACCATTCCTCCTTTACTAAAAAGCTTATTTTATTCACTGAAAACAGTGAATAAAAAGGCCTTTTAATCACTATCAAAATAGTGATTAAAAGGCCTTTTTATTCACTGGTATGGTCTAAATTCAAACACCAAAGTGTTTGAATTTAGACCATACCAAAACATTCGATCTCCATCTCAATGCTATACAACTTCCTTGATTGAATACTCGATACAAACTCATTGCGCATAGAATTTTTGACATACAAACTCTTTGTGCAAATACTGAACTCCTCGGCCGTAAGGTTTGATTGGTCGATATTTGTGACAAGGATTCTTTGCTGCCATTACAGAAAAACTATATAATAATAATATTTAGAAATTACTTTTATGTTTAAATTGTTCCAATTTTAATGTGCATATTAATTAATTCAACCTTCCTTTTTTCGTTTTTAAATGTCTATTTTCGCATAAGATATTTCTTTTTCTCATAGTCATGGTATAAAGTATAGTATGCAACTCTTGAATATACGGGTTTATATCGAGGGCCATGAATCACTCGCACCGCTCAGGATTCTAACACTTGAATAACTCGCTACGCTCGTGATTCAATCATCACGAATCACTCCCTGCGGTTGTGATTCAGTCGTTAGAATCCTTCACGTGATTCATCTATGGCCCACGCTTTAAATCCGTCTTTTATTCACTAGTTGCATAATATACTATTATTAACGATAGTTGAACTTTGAAATGTATCTGACCTGACCTATTACTAATATTATTATTATTTTAATCACACATGTCGCAATTCGGTATGCTAAAAAAAATTAACCTATGCCAATTCCGAAACCATTTCGAGATTTTATGTTACAAACCCTTATTTTTCTACTCTGACCTTTTAAAACGATAAGATGCCATTTATTTTAACAAAAAACGATGAAATAATTCGACTTTCATTGACCTCTAAATGACGTCACTTTTTTGCACTTTTGTTTTGATTGAATAGAGACTTACGAATTAGTAGGTGTCACTGTCAAGTGTTCTAGTTTCTTTTTTTTTACTCGCGTGCTTTTCTTGGCTCCTCAACGCAACTACATATTTGTGCAAAAAAGTGACGTCATAGGATTCAAATTTTCAAAAAAATATTATAAAATAACTACTGAATATAAAACAAAAATATTGAAATTAGTTTCTTATAATGACCTAATCTACGAAATAAAAATATAAAAAAAATACCAAAAAAAAACTTTACATACCGAATTCCTGAAAAAGCAGTACGATTTCTGATCCAAGATGGCGACTGGCGAGTCTACTGGTTAAGCTGAGTTTTATTGTTTAACAAATTTTGACATTATGTAACTGTATAATTAAATGACTAATAGGTATTTAATACTTACAGCTTTCCAGCTGACCTTATGTATAATATGGAGAAAATTACGTAACAATAAGTCGTAACGTAACGTAATAATATTGTAACGATAGTTTGTGAATTTGTATGCTTAAAATATGAGCAAAACATGTTTGACCTGCCTCTCCACTGTTAAGAACTTGCATACTTGCTTAGCTTAGTGTGTATACACATGTATGACAAATAAATTGATTGATTCAAAAATTAAACAATAGGCGACACCTTAGGCTTAGTATATTATAGGGGATAGTGTAGTATTAGTATGGAACCCTAATCTTATGATCTGTTTCATAAAACACTCTTATTTTTTGGCAAGGCTCAGTAACTGCTGAAAGCCTAAGACTACTTAATCCACACGAAGTGTTTTTTGCAGTCTCACTAATCTCATGAAATACTTTGAAATCTAATGGTATAACTTAGAATGTGATTGTGAGTGTTGTAATCCCATACCCAGTGGCCGGTTTGACGGTCAGATCAGACAATGGGTGGTTTGAATCTAACTTCTCTAGAAAGCGCCAATGTTCATGCCATAATAGATTATAATAGGTATCAATAGGTAGTTCTAATCTAACCTGATGAGATCCCCAGTTCAGACTAGTAGTTTCTTTAAATAGAGAAAGCGTATTTTTATATAAGAATAATAATAATAATAAAAAAAATAAAAAAAATAAAAAACCGCTGACAACATAGACGTCTTGTGATTTTCTATATTTTATAAATACAGTTTTTTTTCTCAATTTTACTATTTTGTACAGTTTTATCTCTGGATTTTACAAAAAGACCGCCTTCGTTACAATAAGCATAAAAAATTCATCAGATATAGACAAAAATCCATGAACAACAAATTTTTTCCAACCAAATGACAATGTCAAAATTAGCTCAAGATCACATTCAATATTTACAACAATTTACAATAACTAATGCTATGAACTAATGATCACAAGAAGTAAAGCGGAAACGAATTGCGCACGACCACCATCACCGCCTGCCCCGTCAACATCGTGCTCGTCGTCAGATGAGGAGTATCGAACCCCCCGTGACACGAGTGCATCGAGCGACGAGAGCGGGCCTCAGTCACCATCGCCGCCACCACCAACTGCGCGACGAGGGCGACCACCGCTGCCGGCACGCTTGGGGCCTGCGGGACAACCTGTTCTGCGCCCGGCCCCCGCTACCGGTGACGTAGTGCGCCGCATGCGATGGACTCCGTCAATAAATGAGAACTGCATGCGCGCCTACTATGGGGCTACAAATGGAGGAAGCAACCTGACTGCGTATCGTGATCGTATGTTGTCTCTGTTTCAGACCCTTGAACCGACTTTGGCTGTATCTGCACAACGACTATCGGATCAGGTACGGGCTATTCATCGGTGTAAAATGTTGGACCAGCCTGTACTTGATCGGCTGCGCCTGGAGACACTACCTATTCATGCAAGTTCGTCCTCGACACGGGACCCGTCTGTCACGGGGTCGATATCGGTTCCGGTATCGACGACTATACGACCGGATACTGTAGTCGACGAGGAAGATTGCCTGAATATGACCGTAAGTACCCAGGCGAATGAGCAACTGAGGAGGGCTTTGGATGACGCGATTTTTACATATAGATTCACACTTAGCTCTAGGCCGCGCTTACCTCGTCTACCCACGAATAGACGTAACTAGCGTTAATGGGAGCCTTAAATGCTTTGCTAGCGCCGTATTTACGCGATAGCAAAGATTTAACTGATACTCACTCGATCCTGTATCGTGGGGCAATTGCGGCATGTCGCGTTGCTCGTGTCAAATTTCCGGACACTGACCGAACACCGCGAACTGCTTCAAGTGTTCCTGCGTGGCAAATACGGATTGAGAGACGTATCACTACATTTAGGGACTCTCATTGCAAAGCTAATCTGCTTCAGCAGGGGCAACAATCGCCCTCGAATCATGCGCTTCGTGAACCAAGCTTTTGCTGGGACTAGCATTAGACCCCAGGAATACATGTCTTGTGTCACGGAGCGCATAGATTTTTTGAAACAGAAAATCTATGCGTGGGCAAACCGCATTCGCCGCTACAGAGAACGTGTGGATAGATACCTACAAAATCGCCTTTTCCAAAGCGACCAAAGAAAGGTATACAGAAAATGGGAAGGAAAAGACCAATGTGTGAGTGATGGACGGCTGCCGGATGCTGACACCATGACAAGCTTCTGGCGTGGCATCTGGTCACTACCCATTGAACACACGGAGGACAATTGGATGACGGTTGTCGAACGCTCATGTGAATCCATCGAACCCATGGAGGCTGTGAACATCAGCCCCATAGACGTAAGTTGTGCTATTCGTAAGGCCCCGAACTGGAAAAGCCCTAGACCAGACGGATTGCACAACTTTTGGATAAAATGGATTCGATGCTCACATGAGTGCTTGGCAATACAGTACCAAGAAGCCCTTCAACATGGTTCCCTCCCCAGTTTCTTGACAACTGGTGTCACCTTTTTGCTCTATAAGTCCGGTAGTACCGCGGAAGCGAAGAACTACAGACCCATCACGTGCTTATATGCGCTATACAAGCTCCTTACATCTATTCTGCGAACAAAAATTAATTCGCACATTGTTGCGAACAACATTTTGGCTCCTGCTCAGAATGGATGTCGGGTTGGGTCCCGTGGTAATAAAGAGCTCCTCCTCACAGACATGACCATATGTCAACAAGTCCGGCGAAAAAGGGGGGTTCTATCGACTGCCTGGATTGACTATAAGAAGGCCTATGATTCAGTGCCTCATTCATGGCTAGAGAGGGTATTAGAGTTGTATAAAATCAATGCAACTCTGAGATCATTCTTAAGCACATGCATGAGACATTGGACCACAGTCCTTTGTCAACCGGTAGGTCGAGGGGGCGTCCCTAGTTCACAGGACTACATAAGGATTGAACGAGGCATATTCCAGGGCGACAGTCTCAGTCCTTTGTGGTTTTGCCTAGCGTTGAATCCTCTCAGCACTTTGTTGGTGGATTCAAGACTGGGCTACCGACTTCGTAAAGATGGTGAGATAATTTCTCATCTGCTGTATATGGATGATCTCAAGCTGTTTGCACCGAAGCACCAAGACCTGATGAACCTTCTGAAAATTACTGAAACTTTCAGTAGTGCCATCAGGATGGAGTTCGGGGTAGATAAGTGTGCGGTCATGCATGTGCAACGGGGGAAGGTTGTAAATTCTTCAAATTTACAACTTTCTGAGACAATTACTCTCAGATGTCTATCTGAAGTTGAAACCTATAAGTATCTTGGTATGTCACAGTCATTGGGTATCATGGATAGAGACATTAAGCAGACAGTGAAGGAGCGTTTCTTCTACCACTTAACAAAAGTTCTTAATAGTCTTTTGTCGGGCGGAAACAAGACGCGCACCTTCAATGGTTGTGTGATGCCCCTACTCATATACTCCTTTGGCATACTAAGATAGAACTTGACGCCCTGGATAGGAGGGTCCGTCAAATGCTTACAAAACATCGCATGCTACATCCACGCTCGTCTGTTATGAGGCTGTACATCCCACGGAAAGGGGGAGGTCGTGGCTTCCTCAATGCCAAGAACCTCCATAACTGTGAGGTGTCCAGTCTCAGAGAGTATTTCCGTAACACCGAGTGTGGGATACATCGCGATGTCATAGCAGTTGATAGGAGCCTCACGCCTCTCTCCTTGGCAAACGAGAACTGGCGTAAACCAGTTGTGCTAAGCATCGAAGACCGAAGAGACGTATGGAAGGGCAAAGAGCTGCACGGACTATTCTACAAGGCTCTAACAGGACCTGATGTAGACCAGCTCGCGTCAGTGAACTGGCTACGTTTCGGTGATCTGTTTGGTGAAACCGAGGGTTTTGTCTGTGCAATTGCTGATGAAGTTATCAAGACGAATAACTACCGGAAATATATTCTAAAAGACGGTACGGTCGACATTTGTCGGGCATGCCGCCGTCCTGGAGAGTCACTCAGACATATTATTTCCGGTTGTTCTCATCTTGCTAATGGAGAGTACTTGCACAGACATAACCAAGTAGCCAGGATTATTCACCAGCAACTTGCACTTCAATACGGCCTTATTGAGTCTGAGGTGCCGTACTATAAGTACGCACCTACGCCTGTTCTTGAAAACGGTCGTGCTACGCTCTATTGGGATCGATCTATAATCACGGACAGGACTGTTGTTGCTAATAAGCCTGACATCGTGGTGATCGATCGATCTCAGCGCCGGGTAATGCTTGTTGACGTCACCATTCCTAATGATGAGAATCTCGTGAAGGCCGAGAAGGACAAGCTCAGGAAGTACCTTGACTTAGCTCACGAGGTGACCGCCATGTGGGATGTTGATGAGACGATCATTGTTCCGATAGTGGTTTCAGCAAACGGCCTTATAGCAAAAAGCCTCGACCAACATCTTAAGAGGCTCTCGCTAGACGGTTGGATCAAGAGCCAGATACTCCTTGACACGGCACGTATTGTCAGGAGGTTCCTCAGTCTGCAGCCCTAACCACCGGTAGTTTGGGTCATGCTCCACTGCCGATGGCAATCTAGGATTAGGTTTTTTATAATGTTTTTATTTTATATAGAAATATTGTAAAAAATTTAATTTTAAGAAAAAGAAATAAATAATGTGAATAATAATTAAATCATTTAAAATGAGACTGAATTTGGCAGGTGCCGTAGTCTCTTCCATAGTCCACTATCTTTTTATCACTAATAAAATCATGTCAATAGCATTGTCATTTTAACCATTTTTATAATAGATATACCATGTCACCATCCATCCATAAGTTTCTGTTTTTTTATACTACTTTGTATTTTTATACCAAACAGGCTTCTAAGTGTTGGCTACAGCCCCACTTATGCCTTTGTAAAGGACCGGATGAAATCCGTGATTTATTTTGAATAAAAGGAATAATAATAATATTCTTTATTTCAGGCAATAGTACAGTAAAAATACCAGCGGCCCATATCGAAAACAAATACCTTAAAGGCTAACATATATATTTTATAGGGTTAATATAACAAAACTATATTGTACAGCTAGGGATTCATGTTCAGTCTCGGCTCCCTGTACCGTCGGAAAACAATCCCTTCAGGCCGGCCAAAAGTCTGGTGCCAGGAATGTGTCTCTCAACTTGGCTGGAATATATATATATATATTAATATATATATATATATATATATATATAATAGCTTTTAAGCCATAATAGCGTTCGAATCTAACCTGGGGATCGAACTGCTCATGAATGTAATATCATTAGCATCATGGTGGTATGGTGCTAATGATATTTCGGTCTCTCAATTCGACTTGATATGTATATATACGGTCAAATTGAGAAACCTCCTCTTGTTTTGTAACCAGTAAAAAAGGTTATGAAAGTTGACCTCAATCAAACTAATGCTATTGTGAAGAAAAGGTATGGAGCAAAATAATGTAGGTACAAAAGCATTTTGAGAAATTGTGAAACGTTAATGATAATAACGAAAATAAATTAATTAAATAAGTGAAGGTATAAAAGTCACGGTTTAGCTACGGTTCGTTTGCAATTTAGTTAGTGGAATCGGCCCTCAGAAACCACTGGGAATGATTTATCTACTTACTTACGCTTTTCTTGTTGAATAATCTCGATTAAATGCATAGCATAGCACTTGTTCCCGACATGTACTAATCTGCAACACGACATTGGTTGACTGTTAGGCGGTATGAATTTCGCTGGATCAACTAGTTATGTATTTTATAATAAATAATCATATAACACAATAATATTTTGTTTGTGATTACTAACAACTTAGTCAAGTCGGGTGCGAGCAGGAGGAGCTTTTTAAAAATACAATTTATTTTATTTAAGACGTCTAATGTCGTTAAAAGCTTTAATAAGACTAACGTAATTCTAAATAAAATCTAGAGTTTGGACATCAGACAACCGTGGGAGCGGATGGGCTTATCAGACATGTCTGTTGAGTCAGCGTATCAGTTTCTAGAACATAGAACGCTGACACGTGAGATTCGTAGAGTCGACAGACTTAACTACTTTTAACGTGTTTGTTTATACTATCCAGTTTTGTTTATATTGAAAACACAACACTGACAGCATTGTCACAGCTAAAATTCCAACCAAATATACACCTCATGAAATGCATCCTAATTGCAAATCTCCACGGGACTGACACAAATGTATTGACCAGGCATAGTTATTTCGTATCAATGTTTCATATTGTGGAAAATCATTAATCACTTGAAACATTGAAATTTGCGGTTCAATTGAAACGTGATTTCGTGTTGAGTCAACAACGTTAAATTGACATTAAAGAATTTTAGGTTGATATAATTATTTGTTTTTTATGACAAGCCCAGTGCATTACCATGCAGGATTTTGGACTGTTATAGTTTAAAATAATTAATGGCACTGAACTGTTGTGGGCAAGTGTGACGCTCAACATCGAGCGAGTGACTTGCTCATCTCGTCTTCAGGTACATAAGTAAAAGTAATCTACAAAAATAGAGCAATTTGTAAAGTACCCTTCTTCATATGATTGAATTCCCTAAAAAAGACCAGTTTAAAAACTGACCTAGGCAAACAGATTCGTAAGTTTACTGTTAAAACACACTTTCTTCTAAGCAGTCGAGCAGAACAAATTGCAAATGAGAAGGTTTTTTCACACAGCTTCAAATTTACAAGCAACAAAGGATTGCCAGGATTTTCATTAAAAAATATAAATTAATTAAAACAATTTTAGAATTTCAAAATAAAAAGAGTTCAAAAGTTGCTTGAAGTGTAGGGCAACCGTTTGAAGCCGGTCGGCCGAAAAGACTGCGTTTACACCGAACAGTACCTATCTAATAGCGAGCACATGTTACCTACCTGGACAATCGTGTAATAGTGATAACTGACTGGACTCGCAGTGGAGAAGCAGTTATGCCAGCCTACTAATTTTACGTAGTGATTAGATAGTCAATTCATTTGTTATACTTAGCTCATCTGTCCATGACATCCCTATGCTGGCCACTCATACACAAATCAAAAGATAATGGTGAGAAAAGAATGGACGAGAATGCATCTCGGTTTAACCCACCGAATTTATATGCCCAGTAAAAAACGTTTCACGTTTCTAATACTAAAATATTAGGAAGATACTGTACATTTGAAATTAATAGGGAATACATAATTATATCTGCGGAGGGACTTGTGCCCTAATTTTTAACAATCTAACCTATACACAAATGGTGTGGAAATGTGCGAGACGGGACACAACGATGAGAGCACCCTGAAGAAGGTTTCCTGTCTGTGTGTATGCTCACGCATATCTTAAAACCTATCGCACATATTTCCATAAAATTTGGTATATTGATAGAATGTAGATAGCCCGGAACTCGTAACTATAAACTTTTTATCATGATCCCTCACATGAAACCAAGATGGCTGCTTAATCTCTTTTTGCTACACGGTCTCATATAAAACTGGGGTCTTGATTGACTGGTCCATAAGCTTCTTTTTTTTTATCAAATATGTGCATATTTGCAAAAAGCGATTGCAATAACGTGTGCGGTAAAATTCGCAAATTATTATAAGAAAAAAAAAATCTGGTGCAATTCACTCAAAACTTTACAAAAATAATGCAATTGCAAAAATGTTTAAACGCAACATATATCCTCGAAGGGGTAAGCAGCGGTGTTTTAAACACATGTGTTTCGCCGGATATATTTTAAGTCTAATGGCGAGCCTATTGTCATCTACGGGACACTGTACCATACTCCGGACTGATATTGATAATATCTCTATCAGAAAATCATAATAACTGTCCAACCTCGGGATCGAACCCAGGACCTCAAGACTCCAAAACGGCGCTTGCACCATTACCAAGACCAAACGAAGGTGAAACCGCAGAGCGCAGCTAAACGTTAAATTTTTAAGATGTGTGATGTGTTTTTCGAATTGTAATACCTCGGGGAAGGACATGTGATACATTTCATCATTATCAGCATCACCACGCGGGTGACTCGCAGGGCGCTGTTAGTTATTTATAAAAAGTAATTATAGAATATAATATTAAAAATGTAGCACTTACATACTTACCAGTATCACGTACATGTCAGTAGTTAAGTATGAACAAATTTCGATGTCAATGTTTTTACTGATATTTTATATATTTTAATATCATTATTATCAATGTCGTTATTTCTTTAATATTGAATTAATATTTTACGCACATTTTTATGATATTTTATATGTGTTCCTTCAGGATCCTTACCGATAATCGTATCGTCAGCAAATACTACGTTTATACTACGTAAATATGTTGTGATTAACAAAACAAAAACGGTCCCAACACACTTCCCTATGATAATTCAAACTTGTATGTTTTAAATTCTGACTGTGGTTAAAACAATTTTGGAATTCTAGACATTATGTCGCCCTGTATAGCGCACTTCGGTGTGAGCTACATCCCACTCTTTGTCAAGTTCCACGCTTGATCACGTTAGACTTAAAGAAGCTGCGAGTTCTTCGAGGCACTATGGCGAACTTTACCGGCACTGTTTATTTTTCAAAGATGTCATATTTCCTATCCAGGCATCTCAGAATTGTAGTGAGCACTTCAAACTTTTATTTATTGAGTTATATACGGTTAGTAATATATTATGAAAGCACTGGCTTCCGTTATAATTTCTACTTCGATTCTACTATGCAATTAATCATTCATAGACCGTGATAAATAAAACAAAATATTTATGAATGAAACTGACGTATATTTACGTCTTTGGGACGCAAAGGGTTAAATAATAAATACCTTTAGAATTTAGGTCATTCAGTTTTTTACTGAAGTATGATCAACCTAGTATCTGTCTGTCATGCAACTGTAAAGTGTGAACTTCAACTCGATTAAATTATAAAACAGTACATTAGCAGCAGTTTTATTCAGCACTTTTTTTTTCTAGCACTAAAACAGAAAATTAGCATAAAAAATTGGAATTGTGGTTAGGCGGACCACAATTCCTAGTATGCTTCTCTTTTTGCACAGACTCTAGATGCCACCACACTTTTGCATTCCTGAAGATATGTTGTCATCTACATTTCTCCAATGCTGTTCTTAGTCTCATGATAAAAATCAGCAAAACCATCTCATGTCGCAGGGTGCACACATGACATTTAACGACATTTGTTTGGGATAATATGTCACTGTTGATTTATTACTCTGGAAACGGTACGATAAGATTAAATGAAATTTAAAGCCACTACAGCTTAAAGTAGTGAGATTCAGCTACCGATCAGCAGGCCTAGACAAAATTCAAGCAGACATTTTTCCGCACACGCTACAGACAGAACGTTCCCGGGTCCCGTCTACGAACTTAGGCTGACGTCACGTGCGTTTTCCACAGGTAATGTCAACGCCATACATTTTGGAGTTGCCGTTTGGCGTTAAGGTTAACAGAATCATCTTTTGTCTAGGCCTGCTGGGCCCCAAGTCTCTTAGCTACTCGTACTGAGCAATCACTACTGTCATGCGTCTGCTATTGAACTGTCTTTAATGTCACGGTTGGTAGTCTGTTAGATCTAGTTCTCAAAGGCAATTGTATTATAGCGATCGCATCGCTTTCATATGGCTATGCTACGGCTTGCGAAATTTACCACCTAAAATAAAAAAAAAAAAAAAAACTTGTACCCGTCAAGAATCAGTCCAAATATCAATATTAATACAGGTTTTCCAGCTAAAATACAACTACTAAACAAATGTTTTATCATTTTGCTATCTTTAAACCTTCAAAATGTCACTAAAGTTGAGTTTTCTATATTTTACCAAAAAAAAATCTAATACGCAAAAAATAATTTGTGTAGTCAATGCCTCGTAAAAATAAGTTTCGCAAACTACCCTTGCATTACGCTGTAGCAAAGTAATCGCAACTCAATACAAGAACTAACTTTTACTATTGAGTTGCGATATAAGTTTTTAAACTTATATCGAAAGCTGTCAAAAGGACAATTTTCATGCAATTGAGTTGCGATAAGGCGGTTCAATAGCTAAGAGGCTTGGGCCCTAGGCGCTTGTCATTTCATATTTACCTCTGGTTGGTAGTCTGTTAGATCTAGTTCTCAAAGGCAGTTGTATTATAGCGATCGCATCGCATTCATATGGCTATACTACGGCGTGTGATTTTTGCCACCAAATTTAAAAAAAAAAAATCTTGTACCCGTCAAGCATCAATCCAAATGTCAATATCAATACAGGTTATCCAGCTAAAATACAATTAATAAACAATTGTTTTATCATTTTGCTATCTAAAAACTTTCAAAATATTACAAAAGTAGAGTTTTTAATATTTTAACGAAAAAAAAATCGAATACGCACAAAATAATATGTGTAGTCAATGCCTCGAAAAAATAAGCTTCGCAAACTACCCTTGCATTGCACTGTAGCAAAGTAATCGCAACTCAATACAAGAGCTTGTCATTTCATATTTACCTCTGTTTTGAGATTTTAGCGAAGGTGTAATAAATCTATAGCATAACGATCAACGCCTTATGATATAATTTGACGCTAAGAACCTAAAGATGAATTTCTACACCTGTCCTTCAGAGCCCGTGGAACAGAGAACGTGGACAATTTTTTACCCGACAAAAAAGAGTGAAGTTTATAAATTTATTTTATGAACCACCAGCCCGTAAGAATTTATATAGAAGAAATGTGTATTATATGTTCTCTATATCATTATTACCAGATGAAATTAAGGCCTTGGATGAAAACCTGTTTAAAAGTAAACTATCAGATTGGCTTCTTTCGAATTGTTTTTATAATGTACAGGAATTTCGGGATTAATGCGTTCGATCTTTTTGAATATATAGATTAGATATAGAAAATTTGCACGTCTGCTAACAGACAGAATACATTGTGACCTATATTTTATAAGATCTCGACTTTGTACATGTGTTCTAGCAAATAAATTATTTTATTTGATTTGATTTGTTCCAGTCGCCATTCTAGATCTAGACTGTTACTTTTGACAGACATATTCCTGATTAGTAGTCAAGCAATAGTGTATCAAGAATTAAAAAAAAAAACCTTTAAACCCTGTAATGTATATACAGATCCACGTTGTACTGACTGACCGCAATAATCCTATCGCCAGCACCTGCGACTGCAAACGAGCCTCGTAAATCTGTAGGACAGCCGGCGACGGGTTATTGTTATGATCTGACAGACGCTTGATTTGGATCTCGGTTTGATGATATACAACTGGCCTTGACCACAGATTAATAATTAGTTGTATTGTAGCCTTTACTGGCCGTATGGTAAAGCTGAAGATGAGATGGAAGAGTAAGCAAACAAACTATATTTAAGTACCTAGGAAGATGCTTTCAATATTTTTGAATCAAATCAAAAAACGGCGTGTGGATGATGTACCATGACATATGGAGAACAGGTGGTAAGCGAACTCCTTTGGAGAGGAATAGTAACTTCTAAAAGCTACTTGTTATGATTTCGATGAGGCTAATAATAATTGACAAGTTACAGGCGATAAACTAACGATAAAGAATGTGTGCCTACAAAGGTATAGAATTGGTATAAACTTAGCTTATCTAATAATATTATGCAGATTTTAAGCCATCTCTATTTAATTCAATTCCGTTTAGCCGTATCAGAGTGGAGAAGTAAATATCATACACGTTACTCATATGTTTTAACTTTAAACTATCGCATTTTTATATTGCTGTGTAAAATCAATTTTATCCTAATAATGCTACAAACACTAACTTAAATACAATTATATGATTCTATGTAGCTATACTTAAAAGGATTTAAGCTTAGAATCAAAGTAATAATGCATTAGTACTAACTTTCAATTGAATTTGCAGTACAAAGCTTATCACTCATGTAAGTAACCAAATTGGAATCCAAGGTTATAGCTAATACGGTTATAGAAATAAATACTTAACACAACAACCTCTTGACTGGGCGGGAGAAACCCAAAAATGGCTGTCATTAATTTTGTTTCATTCTTACAATTTCTACTTATTTGACAGCCTTATGTACCTACTTATATAATCTAGTCTAAACCGCCTCAGAGGTGAGCACAATAATTTATTTATTTGTCAAATATCTTATGATAAAACTGGCCACTGGACCACAGCTCAGCTATTCAGAAGACAGCTAGACAGAATATCAGGTAAATATAGAAAATAAATTGATTATAAATTGTATAAGAAATTGAACTGCATTTAACAGAATCCATCAATTCATCACCGTTATCAACATCGTATTTAATTCCTCTCACAAAACCCACTCACATCTCATTTCGACCAACACACTTTCATAACAAGCTTCTATCTCACCCAATAACAAAAGTATAAAAACGTCTTCTAATAATTGAGCACTTAAAACTTACTATGAAAAGGTTCCATTACCTTCGAGGCGATGTCGAACGAAAGACCTTATCCAATTCTCTCTTCGTCCGCGCAAAGCACTTTGTTCTTTGAGGATAGATAGAGATCGTGCAGAGAATGCTAAGTTGGTATATTGTACGTATCGGGAAATAAGATACGTTATATAAAGTACCTTTATAGTGTCGAGTTGGGAAAGGCTCTGATAGAATACGTTCGAAACGAATTTAGATTTTCGCAAAGACTAAAAAGACGCTTTTCTCAAGCAAGAAATATTTTCTTGAATACATCAAGAAAATATGTTGCATTTGCTTTGCATGTTATAACAACAAGCGTCAAAACTGCAAATAAATATTTTTTTACTTTTACTTCCATCTTTTATAATTATTCTTTTTATTTTTTACCCATTCAATTGTTCTCTATTAAAAGATTTCCAAAAAGGGGGTAGTCTCAAGTCGATGTGTCATTTTTTGGTTACTACCGCGCTAAAATGTATGTACTCTATATTATATCGATTTATTTCTGCTCAAAATATTTGGTCTGACTAGGTATCGAACCTGTGACTCCTGAGTACTTCAAGGCACGGTTTCTACCAATTAAGCTAACGGAACCGTCGCTAAATATGAGAGCCGTAGTTCAGACTGGCTCAATGCGGATTGGTTGATAGATAGTGGTTAGCACTAATATATCATATTAAAATTTATCATCATATTTTATCGTATTTATGCAAAGGCTGTCCTAAGATATATTTTACTCATCTCTTCTAAATTCAGCATAAATATTCGCCTCTTTCTGAAGTGGACTTTCTTTTTTATTAATTTAGTTTTTTTTTTTCATTTATATTATGTTACTTAAATTGCTACCTAGATTTCAGCTGTAATTTCCAACAAATAAAAAAACAACGAAGAAACTATTCCTCTTGCATGTCTGTTGTATGGCCCCATATTAATATACTATTCTTATTAAAATCTGACAGGCGTGTCCATACAACACAGTAGTATGCGATTACGCAACTTCAAATGGTGGTTCCATAACTCGATGGAACCACATCAAACTCATTCCAAATTCTATCAATCCCCATTTTTACACCCCAATTCGACGGCAATAATATCCCCGCTTCAAAACCCATAAACAAAGTCCAAGGTTGCCTCAAATTGCGATTTCTATGCCTACAAAAGGATCACGTTAAGCGCCAATAAAGATATTATAAAACTTTTATTCAAACCTAATATTTACGTAAGATTCGCTCCCAAAAGAGGGGCGGTAACAACCTTCAGGTTTAATTAGAGAACGGGGCTAATTCTCAAGTTTTGATGAATGCGATTTCACGGATACAAGCTCCGGTTCTTGAAGACTGAATAATTTGAAATTTTGATTTGAAATTAGAGTGCTGTGACATCCGGTCACTCTCTTTATATCTCCGGTCAAGTGTTTGGTTTTTGTGTTTATTTTTACAATAAGTTTGCCTGACGGTATGAACAAAAAAGTACGCACTTTTTTAGTCCTTGTTAGGCGTTGTATGTAAGAATGAAACTCTAGAAATAAACAGTACCAGATAATTTGGATGTAGGAAGGAACAAAAGTATTGATTCGTGAGATACCAGCATTAACAGCTGTTTCCGCGTTCTAAGTTAGTCTTAAGGATTTCAAAAAAATCTCTTTTCTACAGTCTTTCATAGCGGACAAGCAACAGAAAAAAAAATGCGATATGATTTCGGGTATGTTTCGTTACATTTGAAACTTAGTTCCTTTTACATTTAAAGTTTATAGGTATTTGTAATAATTTAAGACGGAAAACTTCTTACTTTTCCGTCCCCACTGCTACTTCATCTCATCTCTTTATAACCTTTTCGTAGTTAATTCCCGGTTATACAGGACTCGCTGTGTTTTGTCTGAGTAATCACAGGCTTATTAATAATGAATTGTTAATATCTGTTCATGTGTTAAATAACCGTTTTGTTGGTTTACTCAACATGTCTTTGAACCTATTTTGAAATCATTTGAAACTTTATATTATTTCAGATTAGTTTTTAGTTGGATGGATGGTTGATATTTGCATATGAAAATATTTTTGGGTATCTGAAACGAAGTGAATAATATAACAGTGTATTTAGTAGTACAGAAATTCTGGGTAACGGATTTCGGTTTTACTCAATTTTATTAATAATAATAAATCATTTAACCACACGAATTCTAGGTACATAATTGCGAATATATTATGTAGTTCATACTATAATTCCTAACAATAATCAACCCGCATAGGCATGTAAATGTTAGATACATTTTAGGATTCTAAGAGAATAATTTATAAACAATGTCAATACATGCAATATCAAAATATCGACGGAGTAAAGAAAAAATGGAGTTCATTAAAAATTATTAAACTTCAACTAGTTCTTGATAAAGTAAAAACATTTACATAAAAATATCTAATAGTTAGATCATGAATAGAAAGAATAAAAGATATCATGTTTAATTTTATCAGGTTATTCTAAACTCGATTTGCCATACATTTCACATTTTGATTGTTCAGGCGTAAAAGCTGTGATGGCACGTACAATTTGTCATTGCGTATCGGCAAGACCTTTTAATTACGTCACAGTTCTTAAGAAACACACTAAGCTTATTTTTTACTAATATAGTTATTTCATATAAGACTAAAGTTTTTGACCAATGTGTGTGACCAGTGAAGACATATGACACTGCTACGTAGTCTCTTACTATCATAGTAAGAGACTACGTAGCAGTGTCTTATGACGCCCATAATGGGCCTCATACGCAAGCTCAAAGTCATACAACGAGCTATGGAGAGGGCTATGCTCGGTGTTTCTCTACGTGATCAAATCAGAAATGAGGAGTTCCGTAGACGAAGTAGTCTCTCACATAGCTCAAAAGATAAGCCAGTTTAAGTGGCAGTGCACAGGCCACATATCACGCAAAACAGATGGCTGATGGGGCCGGAAAGTTCTGGAGTGGATACCGAGGATTGGCAAGCACAGCGTAGGTCGTCCACCGACAAGGTGGACTTACGACCCGATAAAGGCAGCGGGACGACGTTAGATGCAGGCTGCTTCCAACCGGTCCTTCTGGTAATTTATGGTGGAGGCTTATGTTAAGCATTTGACGTCCTACGGCTGAGATGATGATGATGATTATTCATTTACATAGAATAAAGAAAGAGGTAGTATTTTTAATTATGTGCATTACATCATGAATGAGGCACACAACTGTCCATATAGTGGGCACCGCATAGAGAGTGGGTGTATAACTTTTTTTTGTGCAACAAACACTCTGTTAGCCTTCACTGAAAATCCACATAGGATAATACTGTATCTAATATTTGGCGATACGTACACGTGGTTAAGGAGATTAGTTTTTTGCAGATACAGTGAATATTATTATATTGGCGTATACGAGGCAACATAGTTCAAGACGGATGCAGATCCCTATAACCTAGACAGAGATATGTGGACTTATAGAACTGACAGGACTATAGACATATAGCCCGTGATGCACCCAGGGCACAACTTAATGGAACGCATCTCATATTTGGAGCCAGACAACCAGCTACTATGTCTATTCTTACCGCGTCCGAAGTCAAAGATTGAGAACGAACCTTAAAAAAACCACCAACAGACGACGTCAAATAGAGCTTATACAAAGCAGATATTAAAATATATAATTCAAAGTAAATAATGAAAAAAGAAACGAAAACAGAGAAAAACAAACAAACCGTTGTTTAGTTTAAAAAGAATGAAAGAAATATCACGAGCTTGCTAGATAACACCAAACGTTAGAGCTCCGTATGCCAAAATCTACCAATCAACTTCGACACTAAAAAGGTATACGGTGATTGACTTGAGATACCTTCTCCTTTTTTAAAGACGGTAAGTGTAAAATAACTTGTTGAAGTCCGTACCATGACAGTTCAAAAGTACCTAATAATTATCACAATATTGTGCGCATGGTACCGACTGCAACAAGCTACGAGTATTTCATAATTTTAAGTGTTGAAGTCGGTTCCATTTATGGGTAAAAAAACTCATCACTCATTTTAGTGACCCGTGCTACTAAGTAGTAAAGTAGTAAGTGTAAGTCTTACAGGATCGATTGTCATGATATCATAAAGATAGGAAAAATACTTTTCAGTTATTGAAGTGTAACTCAGAACTCGGAAGTATAGACTTTCAAATAAAAAAATAAATGTGATAATCGGTTTAGACCTAGTTTTAGACTTGCGAAGACTAATAAGTCATTCCTAGGAAATAGTGTGCGTTTTTACAATAAAATCCCAAAGCACATAACTGAGCTCACAGAGGGCAAATTCAAGTTGACTGTAAAAAACGTTTTAATAAAAAAAGCTTACTATAAAGTTCGACATTATATAGAAGATAAAGATGCTTGGAATACTCCACTTCTGGCAAGCTGTCTCTCTGCCACCCATAAAATGTAATATTTGTAGTACCTAAGCAGAAACATTGTAAACATCTATATAAAAAGAATGGCCCCGAGTTTCTTGCCGCTTCTTCTCGGTGGGCTCTATATATTTTGGAACACGGCGGTAGAGTCTTTAAATTACATTATAATGAAAAGTTGACGTTCATAAGTGCGTCTTTGATGCCTAAATTGAATAAATGATTTTGACTTTGACTTTGGTTAACAAATGGGGAGAAATCTGTGAACATACATAAAAATACATACAGTTGAAAATATAACCTCTTTATATAACTTTTTTAAGTCTGTTTAAAAACTGTGAAAAATCTTCTGTGTCAAACAAGGACGTTTTTTATATTTATTTAAATAATACACATAACATCTTATCGTTATTTCTACTTTGCCTAAATATCTCGAAAAACTGCCTCTCGGTGTGATTGATGACAATACTCTTCGTGAAATTTCCTTGAGGCTTAATTTTTACTTGGCCTGAATGATATTACTTTACATTATTACTTAAGTACTTAAGGATATTTTACGACAGACTGAAAGAACACTTCGGTGCATACTTAAAAATGTCATAAGGCAATATAATGAGAAATATTTTGTCATGTGTATCCATATTTTGCAGAATAGATAGAATAAACTAAATAGATACCTCTAAATATCTATTGCGCGTGTCGTTGCGCTCGTAGCGGAGCTCGACTTGACGATCTTAACCGATCAACAAGTCAAGCAACACTTGCTGCAGTCAGGACTTGGATGGGTGACCGCTAGTGGCGTTATTCAACTGAGCGCTTGCGTGGTTCGGAGGGCACGTTAAGCCGTCGGTCCCGGTTGTTTGTCTTAGGACAATAGTCATTAAGCTATTTTGAAGGCCTTCGGGCGGCCTGAAACCTTCGACATGGGTTGGCCACTAACCTATCCACCAACTTGCACTGGGCGTGCGTGGTGGATTATGGCCCAATTCCTCTTTCTTAGAGGAAGGCTCGAGTCCCAGCAGTGGGAACAAAATGGGCTGATTATGATTATGAAATACCTATATTTGTTTACTAGGCAAGCCTGTATCGGGGAAACCTGATGTTTTAAATATTATTTACACAATAAGGTAGTTTATTTATTGAATATGTATAACCTTACTAGCTGCGCCCCGCGGTTTCACCCGCATGGTTTTGTTTATATATTTTTTTCCGCGCCATTTTCTTATTTTTTCCTGGAAGAACCTACTACAAAGTATTGGAAAACTTAAAAAAAAAGGTTATAGTAATCTCTAAAATCGTTCTCATGTTATGGGGTGACCACGGAAAAAAATACAAGTACTCAAACTCATTCACAATGTAATAATTTATTCTAGACTACCAAAATTTTACCAGGATCTCACCTGATGGGAAGTGACGATGCGGTCGAAGTTGAATCACGTTTGTGGAGGGCGCACCTATATAGGTTCGTTGTGTCAACGCAGCGTTGTACTCGTATCAGCAATGTGGCCGGCCGGTTCACGGTGTCGCTGGTGGTCGCGTTGTGATTGCGTTGTGGTTGTGTTGTGGTTCCATTGTGGTTGCGTTGGGGGTGCGATGTGGTAAATGTGGTACGTGTGAATTCTACTTTTCATATTTAAAACAAAATAAAAAATATATTCTTCATTTAGAAGCGCTCGCAGCGGAGCTTGACTTGGTGATCCTCACCGATCAACAAGTTACGCAACGCTTGCTGCGGTCGGCATATGTTGACGGCTTTGGGGCGGCCTGAAAACTGACGTGGGACGGCCGTTGGATGTAGAGGTAGAAATGCCGTATTGGTACCTCGGTCCCGGATGGATCCCCCGGGTTGGACAGATGGCTTTTTCTTGCAAATAAATTTTAAAAGAGTGCCCGTAGTTTGCAATAGACTCGCCTCTTATGAAATAAGACTAAAAACATGTCTAGCGCTTTTTTCCACACCTTTTGTTACAATAACGAAGTTTTCATACGGATCCCTAATTTTTTTGAAAATATTATATAGCCTATGACCATCAGGGAAAATGTAGGATTCTAATGGTGACTGATTTTTTCAAATAGTCCAGTAGTTTCGGAGCCTATTCAAGACAAACAAACAAACAAACAAATGTTTCCTCTTTATAATATTAGTGTAGACTAATCTCTCTGAGATCCTATAACAGTACGTAAAACGTCATCATCATCATCATCAGTCTGTAGCAGTCTACTGCTGGACATAGGCCTCTCCAATTGCACGCCACTTAGGTCTATCTTGGGCTTCTCGCATCCAGTTTTTGCCAGCCGTAAAACGTAAAACGTAAATGCATATAAATAAAGTTGAATTTATGTCTGTAGTTCGCAGAAATATTGCAACACTGGAGTACTGTTCAGTCAGAGATCGCGAGACACGAATAACTACAAAGATGGCGTGTCTTGTTCGCGTGTTCAGAGATCGTTCAGTGGAACGCTTGTAATTATGGTGCCTCTCATTTCATTTGGATTTATCCAAGTGGTAAATGGAGGCGAATGTTTAGGAATCGCTTAATAGTTGATTCTGTTTATAGGTATGTCACTATGCGGTAGTCCAATATGACTTTACCCTACTGTGGTGTAGCCCAAAAGGAAGGTTATGTGTTGACCTGTATGCATGCATGTAATTACTAGCTGGTGCCCGCGACTTCGTCTGCGCAAGATTAGTACCTACTTCGAGTAGCTTATTATCTTCTCCGAGGCCATATAAATCGTTATAGGTACCAAAAAGTCATAAAATATTCAAGATCATAAAATATAGACATGGTCAAACACAGTTGCTATATGATCGGAGATCTTGTTAAATGCCTATGCTGTCCCTAAAAATATTACGGTTTTTCACCCGCATGATGATGATGATGATGAAAAGTACCCTATAAGTTAATCCAGCGGCTCATCTACCTCCATGCCAATTTTCATCAAAATTGGCCGAGCCGTTTGAATGTGAAAGAGCAACAAACATTTATCCATCTATCCAAACTTTCACATTTTTAATATTAAAATATAATATATAATATATGTAGGTGTGATGTCTGTATCGTACCCATGTCCGTAGGTACTACTTTAACAGCTCAACCAATTTTGATAATACAAACGTCATTAAATTATTTTTGTTAATGCGAATGTCAGCGGCTACAAAATTTCTGATGGAAAGCACTACACCAGTCTTTCCCAAAGTGGGCGATAACGCCCCCTTGTGGGCGCTGCAGGCCTAAAGGGGGGCAGTAAGAGACACAGAAAAAAATGAGGGTGATAGTTTTTATATCAGAATCGATGTTTATTTTATTTTGAATAAAAGATACTCTCATTGGCAGGCGTAGCCCGTAGAGTTAACTTGAGTAAAAGTATGATCGTATCGTAAGCGTCAACACGTCACGCTTCCGCGCACAAACTATGAGTTATCTGTGTCACAGATATCCTAGATACATGACAGTTTGTGCTGTGTGATGTGAACGACACGTTTCGTTACACTTACGCACACTGAGCGCCGTTGTTTTTTTATTTGCAGTTATAGTGGTTTATAAGTAGGTGGAAAAAACGGAGGCACTAAAAATAATTTATTCTCAAAGTGGGCAGTAGACAAAATAAGTTTGGGAACCCCTGCACTACACCGTCACACTGCAACGTCATTTTTAGTGTCATCCAGACCAAAAGTCATATCTTGGCACTGAACCTGGCTCGTCTGCTCGTGATATTGGTGTTTTGACTCTGATTCCCCTATTTATTTCATTTGGTGATTACACAGTAATACTTGCGCATGACTGCCTTCCGACAGAATACGAGAATCTGGAATCTCGTATCTGGAACTGTGGTGCCATCCAAGGCGGTCTCATACACGAAAGGCCTACAATAAAACAAATTGGATGCCTTTAACGTTTATAAGTCGCACTATTGTGACTGGTCTGCGTCATCTTATCATCAAAACAGTAATTTAGTTTTGTCTTTTAAAAATATATAAAAGTATCCAATCATAATAACTACATATTTCTAGTATTCAAATTATTGCAAATCCATTCTGAATTTTTTTTGCCGATTGGGGTTTATACCTTGGAGGGCATACATTTCATTCAAATTGGTATGATACGAGTACATTCATCAGCATAATTATCGGAGTCTAGTTCTGAAGCAGGCCACGTCAGAAATAATAAAGAATAATCTTACAATAATTTAAATATATCCTTACTTACTCCGCTGACTCACCGACCAAAAGTGAGTCTTGGTCTCCGATATGAGAACACGTCACTGGTTCCGGTCTTTTGCAGTTTCTCGCCAGTCACTTGCACAAAAATCGTTCAGATCTGCGTCCACCACATCACCCCATCTGTACCTGGGGTGACCAACCTGTCTTCAACCTATTGGTTGACTTAGATAAGCCCTTTTTACCCCACGATTCTCTGCTATTCTCTCTAAGTGGCCAACCCAATGGAGTATGTGAGCTTTAGTCTTTATAATTATGTTCTTGAGAATTCTCCAGCTACCATCCGGTTTTTCCTAGGGCCAAGAATATTTCAGAAATAGTTTTTTTGGCAACTAAGAGCTTAAATTAACTATAGGAGTTAATAGAAGAATAGAAACATATTATCATTACCTAATTTATAATTTTAAGAATATCAAATTGATATTACTCAGAAAATCGGTAGGTTCACAGTCACGGAGTTAGTAAGTTAAAGGGACAATAACTTTGGGCAATAACCAATACCCGAAGAAAATAAATATTCTGAGTGGTGAACACGATCCCCGGGCTCGGGGATCGGTGATCCCTCAAAAGCATCCGAAGTGGCCGAATCCGAATTCAAAAATTTTTGCCAATATTTAACCACACACGTTGCAGTTCCTGGAAAAAAGGTTGATTTCTGCGAAATCTATGGTATTATTGGCCAAATATCCAGTATCCATCCAAATCGCGAGTCAACGGGTTAAATATATTTATCCATAATGAATATGTATAAAACACATAAGATTTGGCGCTTACCACAGCCATCGTATCTATGTTGTTATTCAACGAGTCTGACCTGGTGATCTCCTCAGACGGTCCAGAACGAGAACGAGAGTAAAATTTCCTTTTTCATTTTTTCTTTTCGTTCTACCGCTATAACGAGGGAAGTTAGTGCATACTGCATCTCTGCCATAAGCATTTGTCCAGTCCAGTCCAGTTTCACTAAATATTTTCTTCCTAATATCATATTACTATCGAATTCCGCAGAGTAACGTCTGAATTAATAAATCGCCTTAGCAACTTTTAGTAATGTATTGACTGCATTACTAGAACGTGACTCAGATAGGACAGTGACTTAAAGCCACACTAAGGGCCTATTCAGACATGAGTGTTATTCGCTACCGCTGTGGGTAACGAAAAATACCACGCGGAACTCAATGGGTATGAAGTTCCATAACTGCAGCGAAACTCGTAACGCCTAGTGACACGGTATTTTCTCTTGTTTGCCGAAACTAGTTACGCCGGGCGACGCGGGAGAAAGTAACAGCGACATGCTTCCATGCCAACGGATATCTCTACCGCACGCGGTAGCGAATAAAACCCAGGTCTGAATAGTCCTTAACCCTAGAAAGATAACCTACGCTTCAGAGGCGCCCGCACGAATTGAATAGTACTATATCTTTTAATACGAAACCCGTGTATATCAGTGCTTCTCAGCCAACTCAGTCGTCGGTCAACCGCGTCGAGGGCCAGCTGTTTTTGTGCGGTAAGTATTATTGTTTTGGAGTTATGACGAGTTGAACGAGTTGATGCGCTCCTGAGGAGTATGGTTATCTACAAGATCGACGTATGTATGACGGTCTAAAAAAAATTTTATAAGGTACTGATTAGCTTTCCTAGACTTTATACTTATATTTGACTTATACTATACATATTAATAGTAAAATACAATATTTTATGATAGTTAAGCGATATTCGTGATTTTTGTTAGTTTTTTAGAGGTCTACTCATTTGGTTTCAATTATTAATAATAAACAAATATAAAGTACAATATTTTTCCTTTATTAAAATGTGTCACCTATAATACCATTTAAATTGTAAAATCAAATCACACAAATCTTGCTAAATAATTTAAATATAAGCATTTGAATACCGTGGCGCCTCCGAAGCGCATGGTTATCTTTTATGTAAGATAGAATATGGTTATCTTTCTAGGGTTAATTAATGTGACTGTGGCATGATAACTGAAATAAAGTATCACTTGATGCGACTACAAATATTTACCATACCTATTGAATAACTTGAGGAATAGCAAATGTACAACTGTCTGAATCCACATAAAAGAAAAAAAACTACACCATTGCATTATCTTGGGACCAGCAAAATTGTAAAAATACATTACGTTTCTTACATGCTCTTAACAAAACCAGTATCATCAGATAGCTTAGAACCTAATATCCACCAGTAATTAAGTCGAGAATATACACGCGTCACCGTGATTATGTATGAGTCAGTATAGTTTTTGAATAAAACTCATTTGTAGGATGAGATGTACAGACTAATAATTGAACGGTACGTGATGAAATGCAACGTACATTTCTGGGATTCATGGGGTTCAAACATTTTACAACCAATCTATAAAGTGGGCTTGTTTGAATTACGGTCGACGCAATGCTTTTGGATTTTTCTGGACGTCCGAAGTAATAAGTGAGTGCTCTCTTTTTGAAATTCAAGAATTTATAAGAAGTTAAGAAGAAGAGTTAGTTATGTTGACTTGGTTATTAGTACATTGTACACGAAGGTAAGAAATAGAACTTTATTATTTTAAACGACATATTCATCCATAGATTCCCAATTCGAACGCTCTTGTGAGCATTTTTAGCGTTACTTTCGCCAACTTAGGGCTATTCGAACGCACTACTTATAGTTAAACCTTTTTGCGCCTTTTTTCTTTTTTTTTCTGTATTCTGTCTCCGTACTAAGAGTATTCCTACAATTCCATACAACTTTACAGCTCCGCGTATGTAATGCCTTGCTTTATGTAGAGATTGCGTGACATGTAATAGAACATTTTCGAGCAGGTGGTATGAAAAATAATTACCACTTCTTTTTTCTAATTATTGGATATAAAACCTTTCAGAGATTTCCCGTTTGTATTATTTTTACGTTCGCTGCTAAAAACAAAAGAACGCTACCAGGGCAGAAATGAATTTTCATACAGCACCCTGCTACGGAGGGCAGAAACGAAATTCCATAGAACTTTTCCCGTCGCACATTTATAAGGGAGAAATGACGAACTTTGTAACTCGCTTATGAACGAGTAATGAGACACTTTGTGAGTGGGTACGGTATAAAATTAATGACTCAAAATAATGTAAAGAAGGGGAAGACTCACGTTAACTTAAAATTTTACAGAAATAAAAAATTACAACGGTACCCACCCATACATACATACTGGAATTACACGGCTACAAGCCCATATATTACTCCCCAACACTTGAAACTTTATACATCTCAAAAGTTTTATGTACTTACTCCAAAATATTATTAATTGGTTCAATAAAAGTGCTCCTGAAAGCTCTTTAATATAAATAAATATCAGATAAAAATAATGTTTTATTTCATTTAAAAAATAAGTAACAAAGTATATGGTGGAAGCTCTGTCTACTGCTTTAGTATACACTGTGTTGCAGCAGGCAGTGTCTTCCCCAAAAAATAACCCAATTACAATTATATTAACCTAATATACATAATTATATAATATTTTACATAAAATTTGTTTGCTTTTAAAGTTTACAATAAGTATGCATAAATATGCAGCGTGTATCATTTTATACTAAAAATCTATAAGTAAACAGCTAACTATGACCTTACACCATTTTGACAAATATATTTTCTATTGTCTCATAGCCTAGTTTCTGGAGCCATTTAAATAATAATATGAGGAATATTTAACATTTTCATAGCCTAAACGCGTTGCTATAATTGCATTGTTCAAACCTAGCTGCATAACACTGTGCGTGGATAAGTTGTATACAAATAGCTTAATAAAACCAAACCAATCGTAAAATAAGCTTAAATCAATTGATTGAATTACGACACTCAACAATTATCATGCTTCAAATTAATCAAAGAATTAAAGTCAACTGACCTCCATTACACGAAAGCAATAAAATTAACATCGCATAATACAAACCACTTTTAAAGATAAGCCTTTCAGTTTAAGTAATAAAATTGTAGACTGATTTCAGACATTGGAAACATGGAACAATACCAAGCTTTATCTTAAATTAAATGACATGCTATTAAATCTGATTCACGATACGTTTCAAAGGTATATGTAATATAGAGAAAGGAAAATATTTTTATTTTCGGTTAATAGTTTTATCTTTACTTATAACTTATAAATTTTTAGAAAAATATGTGTTCTTAAGGATAGTCTAAATAGCAATTATACGAAAACTGGCCGACCTGCCAGTGACTTTGGTCGTTTTTCTTTTTATGTTTAAAAAAATTACCAAAAATTTTAAAATTATCTTATGTAGGTGCTTACAACATAAAATCTACTGCTGAACTGAAATTTCAAGTTTGTAGGCCTTAGGGCAAAGGCTGCATTGTTAAATTAGTCCGTCGTCTTTTAAGATTTCTAGCCTCAAAAATTTGTTAGGCAAATGTAATGTAATGACAGTTAATAGTGTTTTTTTTTGTGGTTGTGCCACGCTGCAATCCCATAACCTAATGCGCTGGCACGATGGGGGAAGTAACACATACCCACATAACACCGACGTGAAGTAACATAACTTGCTATTGCGTTTCGTCGGTTTGTGGAAGGTTCCAGAGATCCGATCCCGTTCTCCCTCTCGTTCCCCTTCCTTCTCCACCCTCACCTTTTCTATATCTTCCTTCCTATCATTCTTCCTCAAAGGTCGGCAACGCATCCTCGAGACCTCTGGTATTGCGGATGTCCGTGGGCGACGGTATCACTTACCATCACGTGAGCCGCTTGTTCATTTGCCAACTTATCCCATAAAAAAAGTATCATGTGTTATAAGTAGTTCTAAAACAAGATGAGTCTATTTGTCTTTTGTCAGCGTTGTAACTATCTGAGTTGTAACCAATAGATTGTAAAAGTATGGAAGTATGGACTAATGGAACTGCACCAATATATTCACTAAATATACTCGTATATGTATATAATATTGATTGAAGCCTAAAGTAAACCATTCGTATCGGTGGGACTTGCAAGAAAATTTCCGTAAGCGTAACATCATCGTATCGTGTAGTTGTACAGTACAAACTATCATTTATCTATACATCTATACTAATATTATAAAGAGGAAAGATTTGTGAGGAATGTTTGTAACGGATTGGCTCAAAAAGTACTGGACCGATTTCAAAAATTCTTTCACCAATGGAAAGCTACATTCACCCTGAGTAACATAGGCTATATAAAATTAATCATCATCATCATCCATCACTGCGCGGATGAAACCACGAGCAGCTAGTCTAGTATAACTATGGCACAGATAACTCCGAGTACACCAATACGTTACACTTAGGTAAATTTTCGTGCTTGGCCCTCTGACCATGTTCATAACAAACTGCACTTTATATCATTATTTAAGATGTAGATGATGATGATGATGATGATTTTTATAGTATTACGTTTTTAAAGCACTAACGCCTGCTTAAGCGATCTCAAACATTGAAATTTTATAGAGAGAAAAATTCCATCCTCGGACGGGATTCGAACCCGCGTCTTCTGACTCTCCGTGTCAGACGCCATCGACCAACTAGGCCACCGAGAATCTTGTCCGAGCATCGAAATTTAACTCTCTATTTGACTAACCGTCTTGCGGGGACGGAAAATTCGATAATGCTTCTTTCGGTTGGATGGTACTGTTAAACTGTCCAATAGATGTCGCTCCGTCGCCGCAAGAATGTTAAAATTCGATGCTCGGACAAGATTCTCGGTGGCCTAGTTGGTCGATGGCGTCTGACACGGAGAGTCAGAAGACGCGGGTTCGAATCCCGTCCGAGGATGGAATTTTTCTCTCCATAAAATTTCAATGATGATGATGATGATGTGTTACTTACTATACCTAAATAAAATCATTAACATATTTTGAAATTCCATTCTATTCAAAATTGCGCCAAACAAAATTTTACAGCTCAGTAAAAGAATTTTACACCGTGCTTAAATTTAATGGTCTGTTACAACGAAAATGAAAATTTCAAAGCGTTGCATCCACGCCCTTGCTATTGGATGCGAGAATTCCTTTTCACTAAGATATTATCTTTAATGCACCTTTTGACTGTAACGATGAACTGGCGGGGAAGATAGTTGTTAGCTGTTATTCGTTTTGTAATATTGTAGTTTGTATGTATGAGAAGCCGTGGGGTGCCGGCTTAGAATAGTACCTTCCCAACTCTACCCGTGGATGCCAACTGCCGCCGACTTTACTCCGGAGTGATCCGGAGTATGGCCCTATATGGGGCACCGGTCTGGGTAGACGCCCTCAGTCGCAGCAATAGAAGCTTGCTGCGACGTCTGCAGCGAGTCATTGCGACTAGGGCGATTCGTGGATATCGGACGGTGTCATGGACGGCAGCGTGCGTGCTGGCCAGTGATCCCCCCTGGGAGCTGCAAGCGGAAATCCTCGCCCAAGTCTACTACTTCGTGGCGGCGAGGAGATCCCGAGGAGCAGCCCCAGACTGGGAGGAGGTAACACGCATGCGGCGGCAGGCGCGAGCCACCCTGTTGCAGCGTTGGGAGGAGGATTTGGCTTCGCCAGTCCCTGGGCAGTAGACGGTGGAGGCAATCCGTCCAGTCCTTCAGAGGTGGGTGAAGCGCCCTTTCGGTTCGCTGACTTTCCAATTGGTGCAGGTACTCTCCGGACATGGATGCTTCGGAAAGTACGTGCACCAAATTGCGAGACGGGAGGCGACACCAGCCTGCCATTAGTGTAGGGCGCCAGAGGATACGGCACATCACACGCTGGAAGTGTGTGCTGCATGGAGCCCGCAGCGGCACACGCTTTCAGCGGAAATAGGCAGAGATCTCTGCCTGCCGAGCGTGGTAATCTCCATGCTCAGCAGCGAGAGATCGTGGCAGGCGGTGGCCACCTTCTGCGAAGCGGTAATGGCGCAGAAGGAGGCCGCGGAGCGGATCAGGGAGAATGATGGCCGAGCTGATCCACTCCGGCGCAGACGACCGGGGGAAAATGCCAGAGCGACCCCGTCTCGCCCCACCATGGTGGAGGACTGCTCACGGGGGGGGGGTTTTAGTGGGTCTGAGCCCCACATACCCCTTTCCGTCACCCTCGCGGCGGAATCGAAGTGGACAGCATTTCCACCCCTCAAAAAAAAAAAGGGCATATTGTATGTAGGTTCAGCCGTGGACGTCCTATGGCTGAGATGATGATGATGATGATGTATGAGAACATAAGCACAAGCTTAAGTATTAAATTATTATATAATGATTTAATACTTAAGCTTGTGAGGAACTTTAATTGGCTTCCAGGTGCTTTAAAAAGTAGTTATAGTAAACTCTTGGTCTTCCTTAAATAAATAAATACCCTTAAAACCGGACCTCAGTTATGCGAACATTTCCGCTTAGTGGTAAAAAAAGGTATGGTGGCAATACTAGCCCGGAAAAACGCGTTCACAAACAGCTAGACTGCTAGTCAATTAAGCAGGTACTCAATAATGCAGACGAGTAAAACTTGGTAAGAAATTAAGGTAACTAAATGATAATAAATTAACCGTTACCCAAGATTACAATAGAAAAGGTGAAGGCTCTCACTTCTTTTGATTTTAAAGTGTCGAGTATATCGTCAAAAGAAGTTTGGGGATTTCCCCAAAGAGGTAATAAATGTACATTAACCCGTCGCGTGTCGAGCGTACACCATGTGTACGTAAAAAAAAGTTCTAGGCAATGTAGCGCGTACACCAAGTTGTATACAAATTTGTTTACCTCTTAATTGTAACAAATTTTATCAGATCCAATGCACTCCGCCGGTATCTGCTTGCTTTTAGTAGGTCAAATTATTCAATAGTAATATTTTATCTGAACTTTTATCAATCAATCAATCAATTATTTATTTTAGATTAAAATCCATTTCTTACATTTAATTATATATAAAAACATCATAATTTTAATAGTTAATTATTAAATTAATTAATCATAAATTAAATTGCGTAAATGCAATTAAATTAAATAATACTAAATCAAACCTCAATAAATGAATTTAAACTAAATCAAAACAAAATACAATTATATCAATATCAATTAAAACATGTCAAAATGTAAAATTAAACTAATTTATGCGTAGTTCGAAAAGAAACCGAAAGTGCTAGACATTGGACGGGTTACCAGTAAATACCAACATTTTGCCAGTTAATTTGAGTAGGTAAAACTGATCACAAAATAACTATTTCAAGTAATAAAGAACGAGCCTGTGGTTTGTTTAACTTAAAGTGATGCGTAAGTTTGATGATATTGTATTTATTTTGACTAAAATACAGGTATTACTAATATACATTGTTTACGCTTTGTTTGGTCCTCGATGACGATTAATTTAATTTCTCTACGGAAAGTTGTGGAATAATGGGTGGAGTGGAGCCAACGTTGTCCAACCATAAAAGCCATTCGCGATCCATTTTGGGTTGCAAATTATCGTTTACTCAATGTATATTTTTAACCTGAAAATCCCATAAGGTTGAAAATAAGAATTAATGATGAATGACTGTAAACATATGAGTATCTATACTTCACTTTACTGTGTATGTATGACACTTTCGAATTTAATCCATCATTGGTCATCATGCGGCCAGACACAATATAAATTTCATTGTTATAATATTATAACTTGTAATTGGCCCAGTTTGTTCACAAGAATGTTGTTTTTACCTACAATGTATATAGGCTGTAAGTTTTGCTATGAAAAAAAAAATAAAAAAATAAAAAATAACGACTCTTGAAGGGTTAAGAAGCAGTGTCATGAAAAAATGGATTTAATTAATTTAATGTGTGACAACCCTATTAATTACCGTGAGAAAAATCTAATAATTAAAAAAACTGTATCTACTTTCTACTGGGCTTTTATCTATACCATGCTTTATACCTTTCTATTATGTATTATATTGCAATTACTTAAAAAACCCATACGCTCATATTTTAATATACGTATTACTACGAAGAAATAAAAAGCCTATTTCTTTCTAGACGTACATTACAAAGCTTACTTTTATTACACAAATTTAAAGCGCGAACGCCCTCTAAGTATAACAATTAGAGAAAAAAATTACTTAACCTCGGAATAAATTATTTCTTTAATACTTAATTAAAAATATATTATCTTTGCCTACACTCTTAAAGTAAAGCGTTAACAGACCAGCAGGCCTAGACAAAATATGTTTCTATTATCGTTAACGCCAAACGAGTACTTCAAAATGTATAGCGTTGACATTACCTGTGGAAAAGTCACGTGACATCGCGCTATGTTCGTAAACACTTTTGTGTCTGTAGCGTGTGCGGAAACACGCCTGTTTGAATTTAGTCTAGGCCTGCTGTACACCTGGCCTGAGCCAACAAGCAATCTAACACCGTTAACTAGTTGGATAAAACTGAGTTCAGCATAAACGAGATCAATTTCTCGAGAGTTGTGATTGGTGCAATAAAATGACCTCTTATGTCATTGGTTACAAATGAATGCCTATCTTGAATTATCGAGTTCAGTTCCAATAGTAAAGTTCGAAAAAGACATATATATATATATATATATATATATATATATATATATATATATAAACTTTTGATGACGATTAACCCTTTGTATACCGTGATAATTAAAACAATAGATTAATGAATAAAACGCACGTAAATTTACGTATCTGGTATGCAAAGGGGACCATAAACGAGGAAAAAGACCATACACAGACCTCGAGTAATTCGACACAGCAACGCGAGTGATGAGATCTTGAAGCTGGTACGATGCTACTACAAAAAAGGGCTTCAAACTTATCAGAGAATATGATTCGATAACAACCGAGACTATTCAGGATTATAATCTAACTAGCTTTTGTCCACGACTTCGTCCGCGTAGATTAATATATTTAATCTAATAACAAATTTTACACCAATAAGTTAAAAACACAGAATTTTCTACTCAAAGTTTCATCCATGCATTTCATCCCATAAGTCATCCCTGTCAAAATATATTAGCAAACATATTCTTTTATTTCAAATGAACTATCCAAGTGCAGGTGCACTTGGATAAAAATCGCTTTCCTAGTACACCTGTACCCCCACGACAAAAATACCCTCCAAGTTTCAAGTCTCAACGACTAGTGGTTTAGGTTGTGCGTTCTCTGTCAGTCAGTCTTACGAGTTGAATAGGACTTAGATTCTTATATTTATATACTCTTATTGCTTGATGACTGAGTAGAATACTTGAGACGAGCTCAGGATTGGTGTTAGACAATTCAGTTACAGCTACCGGTAGTAATAAAGGTTTGTGAACACACAAAAGCGGAGACTGTCGACATTTTCCTGATTGTGTGACAGTGAATAAAAATGAAGAACAATGACAAAACTTTGAACAAACTCGCTAAAACAATTTGGTCGAAAGCATGCGACATCGTTTGACTGAATTTATACAGGCACGTAGAGGAAACAGGCACATGTTTTAAATAATTAAAAATGACATGTTAAATAAAGTTGCGAATTTTAATTTTCACAGATGACGTTTTTCTGTTGCCACTATAACAACAGATAAAAAAACCGGTTAAGTGCGATGATGATAATTATAGTAAATGGTACAGATCCCTTCGTGCACGAGTCCGAATTGCACTTGGCCGGTTTTTATTTGCATAATGTTGTTTTTACTTATAATGGTGTAGAAAAGTTTCATAATGTTTTATAGAACAGAAAAAAGGCATCCTTATAGGATCACTTTGTTCTCCGTCTGACCGTCTGTCTGTATGTCTGTCAACACCCATTTTCTTAACGCGTAAAAGTATCAAGTTGAAATTTATACCAAATACTCAGCACGTCTGCGGTCTCTTTCAACTGCGAAAATAACATGCTTGTAAAACAACGAAACAAAATCGTTTATCTATACCAATATTAGAAAGAGGAAAGATTTGTATGCTGTTGTTTGTAACAAATTGGCTCAAAAAGTACTGGACCGATTTCAAAAATTCTTTCACACTTGGAAAGCTACATTCACCCTGAGTAACATCGGCTATATAAGATTCATCATCATCATCATAATCCTTCACCGCGCGGGTGAAACCGCGGAGAGCAGCTAGTGTCTCATATTTTGCAATGAAATCAAATTCTATAGAATAGGTTCGGATGATCTAATATCATGAAAATTGGCAAGAAGCATATTCTTAAAGCACATATATATGAATTAATCTGAATCCCGTAAATATGTAGCTCAATACCTACCAAAAAAATATAATTAATTTTAGTATTACAAACTTATTGTTTGAGGTGGTTTTAATAGCTTCGTCTAGGGATCGAACGGACCCCCTCGCTCAGTAGGCTCAGTAGCCGTGGCATGGATCACCACGGTGAAGCCGAGAGGAACCCAGGGGCCGCGCCGGCGTTGGGGTGCGCTGGCCGGCTCAGGCGGGGCCGCTCCTATGGGCTTTGGCCGCCAAGTCCACATAGGAGTGGCGGGGTCCGGGCGCTTTGGCGCAGACTCGAGGAGGTGGGGCCCGGGCGCTTTGGCGCAGGCTCGAGGAGGGGGGCCCGGGCACTTTGGTGCAGGCTCGAGGAGGTGGGGCCCGGGCGCTTTGGCGCAGGCTCGAGGAGGGGGGCCCGGGCACTTTGGTGCAGGCTCGAGGAGGTGGGGTCCAGGTGCTCGGTGCAGACTCGAGGAGGTGGGGTCGCTGGGGATTATCCCCTGTGGCTGACGTAGCAGGCGGTGGGGCTGCGTATCCGACCCACCGCAGGGAGACCACGGGCGTCCAGACACGGGGAAGTCTGGCGCTCATTGTTGGCGGGTTTGGTCTCCGAGGTAGTTGCGGCGTGCCATGTATTCTGGCGTGCCGCGAAGAGAAGGGTCCGGCAACGGACAGCCACGGCGGGTTCGCGGTCGTGTGGAAAATCTGTCCCGCGTTCCCGCCGAGGGCGGCAGTGACGGAACACCCCGGGGTTTTGGTGGGTATACGGACTCCCACATAACCACCTACCTCCCCGTGGTAGGTGGTATCCATAAAGGATTTCCCCGGGACAAAAAATAAAAAGGGATCGAACGGAAAATTAAGTTTATCCACCAACCTAGTCTTTTGTTAGAGCAAAAATGTTAGATACTTTATTAATGTATGAAACTCGTGCGTAAGTCCAACTCGCAATCGGCTGATTTTTGTATTAATAGTTATCTACTATAAACTACGATTCCACGAATCAATCTCACATATACCTGCAATTATCCACACAACAGTACGGCCGGCCACATCGTCTGAAGTACTATGTAGAAAACAATATTGAACAATTAAGGGAGTGATGATGCGCAAAATTACATATTTCAGACGTCGTAACTTCAGTATAGGTATTGAAATTTATAGAGAGAAAAATTCCATCCTCGGACGGGATTTGAACCCGCGTCTTCTGACTCTCCGTGTCAGACGCCATTGACCAACTAGGCCACCGAGGTTCGGATCCGAGCATCGAATTTTAACTTTCTATTTGACTAAACGTCTTGCGGGGACGGAGCTTCAGTATAGGTGAAGGTGGAAAATGGAGAACACTTCCCTTTTTGTCAATTGAGGTACGGAGAGGTATGTCAAACCCACGAAGAACCCCGAGTTTCTTGCCGCTTCTTCTCGGTAGGCTCTATTTATCTAGAAACGCGGAGGTAGAGTCTTTAGCATACATTACAATGAATAATTGACGGTTATAAGTGCATCTTTGATGCCTTTGATTTTTGAATTGAATAAATGATTTTGACTTTGACTTTTGATTATAGAACAGTATTTCGTTAAGGCAGGCGCGATGGGATCAAATTAAATCAAAATAACGTATTCAACCGCTAATTTTTGTCAATCTACACTAACATTATAAAGAGGAAAGATTTGTATTCTTGTATGTAACAAATTAACGTATATTATTATATAATAAACTACTAGACCGTTTTGAATGTTAGTAAGGTAAATAATAGACTTTAGACTACGCCGTATACATAAGTTCGCACGTGCGAAAAGAGTGCTCTAAAACCATATAAGTAAATCCACTTTTATTCGACATATGGAAAATATATTTTAGCACCATAAGAGTTCTATAAATACATTTTTCCTTATAAAGGTTATATAACGTCTATCCGCATGTCAGGCAAGATTTCACGCATGTCTTGAAGCCTGATCGTGCGTTTTCTAAGAGAGCTACCGTTTTGTACGTTTTATTGAGACATCGTGTTTGGAATTAATGTTAAGTTGCAAGTATTTGTGAAGGAAGTTGCTGTCGCCAGACTAGCCGTAGAGTTTTATTGATCGAGTAAAGCGTCTCTGCTTAAGTGGCCAAATCGACTTTCATCTGTCCGTATGTTTGTTATGTTGTACGTTGTGTGTTGGTCCTACACAGGTCAGGTTTACGTCTACAGTCCGTACAAATGTAGGGGCTCCCCACATTAAAAAAATTGTCTAATGCAATTTAGTGTCTATAGTAATTCGTAAAAAGACCGTTGACTACACAAGGTCCAACACTGTTTTTCAATTGTTTATTAGTTTCTACTTGTCTCATATTTGGTGTCGAGAACTTTGTACAATTAGTTTTCTTCTCATTGAGGAAAAGATTATTTGTATTGATCCAATTTATATTTTTTTTATTTAATCTCATTTGGTAATATTCTAATTATGAAATGAAATACAGACTTTTATTGGCATATTTTATTTACATACTTCTTTAAGAAAATTTAAAAATTAAATTATAGCATTTTTCTCCTAACAAAACAATGCTTTAAAACAATTGTTTAATTATTAAAGTACAATGTGTCCCGACAATGTTTCAATTCAGTTTAAGTACACATTATCTGTGGTAAGCGCGCTGCGCGCGCAACGCGCTGGTTCCGAGCCAATAGACCAATAACAGACTTTTTCCACTGATAATGGCAAAATTGTGGTTACGCCGCACAAGCCATACAAACAAGAAGAAGAAGAAGACTTTTCCATTTTGGCGCTATTTCGTACATACGAGTTTGAGTAATATTTTTTTGGATAAAACTTTAGTAGCAAAAATGTCATGAGATTAAATAAAGTAGTTTATGCAATTAGGTATTAAAACACTCGTGTAATCTTATTTTGAAACTCGCCTGCGGCTTGTTTTAAAAAACTACACTCATGTTTTAATACCCTCTATTATATGACAGTTGCATAAACTACTATTAAAAACAACTTTAGCGAGTGCATTGTTAACATCTTCATATGTTAATAACGGCTTAATTTTTTTAATAACAGTGAAGTGTCATCTGCAAACAATACAATCTCATTATCGTTATCTCTTACTTATAAACGCTGCTTAAATTTAAGTAACGTCATTTATGATGGCATGGCTGATGATTTTTTCCTTTGTGCAGTAGTAACTAACGTCATTTAAAGTTAAGCCGTGTTTATAAGTAAGGCCGTGATATTTTTTCATGTAATTAGATCATGTAAGTAGACAAGGTAAGGTAAGTAGTTACCCAGGTAGCATATTCTGATATATGCATATGCATATTGTTGGAAGACGCGGGCTTAACCTTCTGAGGACATGTATTTTTATCTTTAAAATTGCAAAGCGTATTCTTTGTTTATTGTTTCTACAGATATATGACTTGGCCCTAAATATCAGAAAACTAATACAAACCCTACCGGGTTTGACCCATGGACCTCATTAGCAAAGATCTAAGGTAATTTATAGTTCGTATTTTCTATGTTATCGTAAGTTGTAATAAGACAATTCTGTTAGTTATGAAATAGTATTTGAAGCACATCAATTATTTCGACGCTGAGACCAAAATAGTAGCATTCTTATCTTAAAATGAACAAAACGGACTTAAAGAATCTGCGACCCTAAAAGTTCTAAAACGGAGCAAAACGGGTTTTAAAATTGTATGTTTAGAAAATTAAAAAGGAAAACAAGCAGTTTTTCTATCTCATACAATGTGTTTTTTGATAGAACTTTTATCTTATATAAATTTATGCCTCGCGTGCCATCAGTAGTGGTTATTTTTCAGCCAAAAATATGATAATGTATCATATTACTCAACCCAGTGCTAGCAAGCATGGATTATCAATAGGATAAAATTTCACAGTACCGATATAAGACGCGATATAGCTATCGCGGCTAGATTCTTTCTAGAGACAAGGTACCTACGATAGATAAAATCAGTTTATCTACTTGATAACTTTATCGGATCAACAATCTATATGCTTGCACTACAGTTATCAAACTATAAATATATCCAAACTAAAACGACCGATTCCGCCACGCTAACATTCTACAAAAAATAGGTTTAAAGTTAAATTAAAAACTTGCCTTCGTTTTTGCTGGACGTCCGAGCTGGGAACTTTGGTCCACTGCCTTCTAGTATCATGTAAAACCTGGGACATACTGACCGGATCTGGTTTTTGTTACTTTTAAATTCGAATACCTAGTTTCAACAGACAGTTTCGATGCTAGTGCCACTGTAACCCCACAGCCGAATAAGCCGGTACGACCGGGGAAGGACCACACTCCCATATAACACCGACGTGAAGTAACATAGCTGGCTATTGTGGTTCGTCGCTTTGTGGGAAGTTCCGGAGGCCCGATTCTCCCTCTTCTTCCTCCTGCCCCTCCAACTTTACCCCTTCTATCTCTTCCTTCCTATCATCTTTCCTCAAAGCTCGGCAACGCATCTTCGAGATCTCTGGTATTGCAGATGTCGGTGGGCGACGATATCACTTACCATCAGGTGAGCCGCTTGCTCATTTGTCAAACAATCCCATAAAAAAGATATAGGCGACTTTGTAGTACACCAAAAATGTACACAATACAATGCTATGTAAAAATTATCTAATAAAATTTAACCGCAAACATAAACAAAGTATCTTAATATACTAGCTGACCCGCCAGCGGCTTCGCTCGCGTGGCCTCGCGGGATACGGTAATTACAGATTTCAATGGGTCAGATTTCAATTACGGACCGAACTTCACAAAATCCCGTCTTAGTGAGTACATAGGTCCAAAAAAGATCCCCAATGCAAAATTTTAAACTTTTAGCACTCGCAGTAACGAAGTTTCATACAAACTATCAACCCCAAAAAAACCCCTTGGAGGTTGAATTTCATGAAATCCCGTCTTAGTGAGCACCTACGTCGTAAAAAGAACCCCCATGCAAAATTTGATACTTCTAGCGCTTGTAGTTTCTGAGATTTCGTGATGAGTGAGTGACCTTTCGCTTTTATATACATAGTACATACTTGGTATAGTGCTACAATACACTCAGCTTAATGGGCGCTTATCGCTTATAGCGATTTCTTGCATCATGCACTTAGATTGCATCATAAGAAGTAGTAGACGGTGGTGCAAAAAAGTGTTTTATTTTTATTATATACTATCTTATTTGAAATTATAAAACACAGATACTTATAATAAAATGTAAAAGGTATATTTTATGATAATACTATAACTAACGGAATAATATCTTAAACAGAGAAGGAAGCCTGCTTTGGAGGATTACTTTAACTGTAATGTAGTGTGGCAGCAGTGTGGCAACACTTTGTATAGCTACCTCACCCGAATCTATATAAACCATGGTCATATTATCTTCTGATTAATTTCTTGACTCATACGTCAGTAACATCGGTTTGGGTGAGCAATCTGCTACTTTTTCAAGTGCTTTAGTCTGTACATGTACATTTCAATTTGTTTCCGTTTTGTTCCTTTATTTGGTGTATAATTGCATAAGATGCTGTTTTTCGTCAGACAGATTAAAATTACATCATAATTTGGCTGTTTTATTTGTTGATTTTAATTACTTTGGAACATTAATCTTAAAATATAATTATGAATTCTTACAATCTACTTCAATAATACTTCGTGTTTAACCCTATTGTTAGGATACAACGCCAGCACAATGAAATGCTTCTTTCAAACAGAGATACTGATGTTTATATAGATAATTGTAATATTTTGTAAGCATCTAAATAAGTTTTATTTGTTTAGTGTAATCAAAAAGAAAAAATACACAATCTTGGTAGAGATTCGAACCCTCTTCCGGAAATCCGTGTCAAACAAAATCACAAAGTTCGTTCTGCTAAGCAGATGTTAGTGTTTTAAAAATTGTATAATACTAGCTGCTCTCCGCGGTTTCACCGGCGCGGTGATGGATGATGATAATGATGAATCTTATATAGCTTATGTTACTCAAGGTGAATGAATGTAGCTTTCCAATGGTGAAATAATTTTTGAAATTGGTTCAGTACTTTTTGGGCTAATTCGTTACAAACATACTTACATACAAATCTTTCCTCTTTATAATACGTATTATAGTAGTATAGATAAATTATGGAGAATTGCTAATCAATAGGAAAAAGTAAGAGAAACGTTCCACATAGCTTGGCCACTAGCCTATCCACCAAACCGCACTGGGAAAGCGTGGTGAATTATGGCCCAACTCCCCCTTCTGAGAGGAAAACTAAAGTCCCAGCAGTGGAAACATAATGGGTTGTCTATAAAATTACTAAAATGAAAGAAATAAATGAATATTTAATCCATTCTTCACACTTCATTGAACGTATAATTGACTAAATGACAATTTATAAGAACTGTCTGTAACATAACAAGCAAGAATAAATAAATAAATAAATATCTTTAATGATAAATATGTGGGTCCATATTACGGGCAGTGTGCACTAGCTTTAATACTTGTTCAGTATCGGGAAACACGTCAGACGTTCGAGAGCGCTGTTTTTCTTCGACTTACCTCAGACTTTGAAACTTGAAGCTTGTTGGTTCTCGTCGTTGATGCATTTGAGGAGAAACAGGGACGGTATGTTAGGGAACTTTTGGACAATCTGGTTTATAGTGCTTATACGTTAATATTTACACGAGGTACTATTACAGTTATCAATCAATCAATCAATCAATATTTTATTGCAATTACATGCAGGTGTTAAATACATATTCTTATTTGCCTAACATATGAACCTGGTAGTGTGTAGCAAGAAAGGTAATGGCCTTTAATATATATGCAGCTCTTAAATACTTAAGACCTGCATGTATACCTACATATGATTACAATAAAATATTGATTGATTGGTTGATAATTGTAATACGTACCTCGTGTAAATATCGCCCGACCCATTCAATAATCAGTCATTAAGAAAGTCATTCAAATTATAATAGCATTCAGTAATTAGCAGGTTTTTCAGATATTTCACAAATTTTGTCACATTTTCTTCATATTTTATTTTGTAGGTGACTAAAAGTTTTTGTAGCCATTACGCGAGGACCAACTGTGTATTAGTAGTTTAGAGCTCGGAATAGCAAGTTTATGTTTAAACCTAGATGTATATGGTCGCGGTAGGCCTGTAACTTTTTTGAAAAATTTAGGGTTTTAATATAATACTACCTGGACAACTCGATTTAGATACGAATTGCTTATAACAAAGGTAAGTAAGAAAAAAATGTGTATATTCAACTTACACACGTACATGTGAAGGGCAGATAGGGTTATTAAATAAAACATTGCCTGGATCAAAATTCAAGATAGATTTATTTTCCTTACAAAATAGCAACACATGTTCCGTGAGAATCTTGTCACCGCCTCTCAAGATTTTGCAATGCGACTGTTACGCCATCTAGTTTGAAAGCAACCTACAATGTTTAGTTGTTGTTTTTCATTGCCTGAAAACACGGATTAAAAGACGTTTTCTGAAAATGAAACACAGCTGGACGAGCTTTCGTAGCTTTCGCCCCCGAAATCCCCGCCATAGGTAGCACATAAAAATCGTTGAAGCTATTTCCGAGTTTCAGATTACATAATGTAAGAATTGCTCGTTTAGTATTAGATACATAGGTAGGTAGGTTTTTCTTTGTCAGGGGACAGAGTAGAATATTCTTTCCGTCATCGGGATGTGAATAGTAAGAGGCGAGGAATCCCGCATTACTGGGTGGTTGGCCTCTTGTGTAAGAGGTCGTCTTGGTTGGTACCACCGCAGTGCCAGATATTCTGCTGCGAAGTATAAGTGCTCCAACATTACTGTATTAGGATGTGAAGGTTACTGTAGGTAGTGAGTGAGCCTGAACTACGGCCGTAGCACAAACAATTTGCGATAAAGTATGTGTATCGTTAGCGTCAACGCGTCACGCTTCAGCGTACAAACTATGAGTTGTCTGTGCCACAATTGCCCTAGATAAATAATAGTTTGTTCTGTTTCACGTGGACAACACGTTACGTTACAGTTACGCTGTTATTTGTGCTAGGCCCACTAAACTACAGAACTAAAGTTGTAATCTCTGAGTGGTACTGCAACACTCATGAGAAACCTACTGTGTTGACATCAAGCCCAGGGCAGACTTGCCCATTTTCTCGGCATGGAGCAAAAGGCATAAAATATAACAGTATATGTCCGCCTCTGCCCGTGTAGAAATAAGTTATTGCGTTCTATCGGGAACTACACGTTGAACCAGGAAAGAGTAGCGTGTTAATCTTGAATATAAGCTACGTCCATTTCTAATTTAAATCCGTATACATTTAGCTGTTTCAAAAGAAACTAACACACTCACTTTTTATATTATGATTTTTAAAGCACTAACACCTTCTTAGCGATACCAAACATTGCAATTTTAGAGATTTAGAGAAAGAGAGAAAATTCACATCCTTGGACGGAATTCGAATCCTTTTGCTTTAGTGCCTTTTAAGAATTATATTATAAAATATTATGTATTACGAAAGATAGGTACTTGTTAAAAATCTCGTTTCGGATGGATAATGTTGTCATATCCATCCGAAACGAGATTAGATAGAGCCCCAAGATAGACCTAAGTGGCGTGCAATTGGAGAGGCCTATGTCCAGCAGTGGACTGCTACAGGCTGATGATGATGATGATGATGATGATGAATGTTGTCATATAGAGGGATCAGTTGGGAACTCATAGTTCTCGAAGTTGTTGACGAATACATCAACCTAACCATCGACAATATCCACAACATTTTAAGAAACATGCAGATGTTGTGACTAGAAATGCAACTGTCAGAAACAAACTCAAATTGTACATACCACAATGTAAACTTCAAGTTTTTAAAAGAAATTCTTTTCTGAAAGCTATAAAAGTGCCAAATACATTAAAAGACTTACCTTATTATATTAAAAAAAAACTTTACAAATGGCTAAACGATAATTGCTTTTATAGAGTAACATTATATATGGAATTTAAAGCGTGTATGTAACTGAAGACTAAGATAAATTAAGTTATCGACAAAGAATTGTAACATCAATGATAAAATGAGCTGAAATAATTATGTTAGGACTGAATATGTTGAAAAATTTGAATTAGATTTTTTTTCAAATCGTGTACAAGCTTATTTTATTTTTATTGTCTTTTAAATTATGTATTTCTTTAATATTACTTTTAATTAATTATAAATCCAAATTTTGATGATAATGTAATGTTCTTGTAATTGCTTCCAATATATCAAATAATGGTGACGTAAGTGAAGCAAGGTGTTTACCTATATTTGCACACCATTTTATGTGGTAGAATGTACTTAAACCATCTATATTATTTTAACATTATACATTTGTGACCACATTTGTAAACTACATTCTGGCAAAAAAAATAATTTGAATTTGAATTTAGGACAGATAGTCGAACAAGGCAGGTCCAGTTTCGAGAAAGAGGTCAATCGTCGAATCCAACTCGGCTGGGCAGCTGGCTGGAAACTTCGAGATGTCTTCTCGTCAAAAATACCTCAGTGCCTCAAAACAGTCTTCGACCAATGTGTGTTACCAGGGATGACTTATGGCACTGGAACGTGGTCTCTTACTATGGGTCTCATAAATAAGCTCAAAGTTGCACAACGAGCTATGGAGAGGGCTATGCTCGGGGTTTCTCTACGTGATCGAATCAGAAATGAGGAGATCCGTAGAAGAACGAAAGTCATCGACATAGCTCACAAGATTAGCCAGTTAAAGTGGCAGTGGGCAGGGCACATAGCACGCAGAACAGATGGCCGATGGGGCCGAAAGGTTCTAGAGTGGAGACCACGGACCGGCAAGCGCAGCGTAGGTCGTCCATCGATACGGTGGACAGACGACCTGAGGAAGGTCGCAGGACGACGTTGGATGCAGGCCGCTTCCAACCGGTCCTTTTGGAAAATCATGGGGGAGGCATATGTTCAGCAGTGGACGTCCTAGGGCTGAGATGATGATGATGATGATAGAGAGATAAAATTCGATGTTCTAAGCTTCGATGGCCTAGTGGTCATAGCGTCTGGACAATGCATGTAGCGCACTTGCTCACAGTTTGTGAAGACGCGAAGTAAAATAGCAATGTTTAACATACACACTTCCTTACACACTTATACTTACATCATTACAAACTGTGTGTATAAAGGAACGTCTTAGGTGGAAAGTGTTGTGATTTAACGGAATGTACATTATTGAATATTGTCGCCACCTGTGGGATGGATCCGCTAAGTACTTTATGTATGCTTTCGACATACTGCAACGTCACGCTGTCCGTATTATTGGAGACACTGACGTCACTGAACACCTAGAATCCCTACAACTGCTTAGAACTTTAGCTGCTCTAAGCGTTTTCTACCATTTGACATAGAATGTGATTACATATTTGGATTGGAACGTGATGTGATGAAACGTGATGGGATTGAACGTGATGTGATGTGAATAATATGTTCTGATAAGTTTTCCAGATTGAAATAAGAAAAAATATCGACTCAACTTTAGAGTCAGGCTTTCAATATAGATAATAAAAATTTAACGTTAGCAACAGTACAATTATTATATCGACATTGCGGTTATATATCTATGTTTTCCAAACGTTCATCTGAATCATAGTTTAGTTCCGGTAATTGATCATTCTTTTAGTAGATTTCAATTAGATCTATAATTTTACAACTTATCTACTCTTAAAATGTATGTCTACTGTACACACCCAAATAAAACCACTAAAATGTGATCCAATAAAAATATAACAAAGGATATTCCATTGCAGTTTTTAATCTGCCACTCCGACGTGAAGCTCTTTGCCTCATACTGGGATATTGAATTCGCCGAGAGTACCGGAGTATGACTGTGGTCACCAATTATTTTGAACAGAGAGGATAATCTGGTTATTTTATCACATATTATTATTAATAAAATACAGTACAATACAAATATTTTTTACTAACTGAGCCTCGCGGTTTCTCCCTCGTGATGATACATGATGATGAAATGTTTGTATGTGTTATTCCAGTGCCTCATCTATCTACATACCAAATTTCATCCAAATCCGTTCTTCCATTTGGGCGTGATTACGTTACAAACGTTAGGATAACCTCATATGCTATTTCGAAATTTTGAATATCATTTTAGGATAACCTTATATGATATTACGAATGTTTGGATGGATTTGGAAAAACTATGGGAAATCGGCTACACTAACGGTGGTTTTATCGATAGGTGTGGACGGGGTTCAAACCAATGTCTACCGGCAATCCGTGTCGACGCCATAACCACTAGGCCACTCAGGCTCGCCGTCCGAGCATCGAATTTTAATTTTCTGATTTTAACCGTCATATACAGAGTAATCATGGCGTCTGACACGTATTGTCCAAAGACGCGAGACTCTCGTCCAAGGTTGTTAATTTTCTACCGGCTTCCAAAAAAGAAGAGGTACTCAATCGACTATATTTGTTTTTTTTTTAGTTTTTTTTTCTTTTTTTTATGTTTGTTACCTCATAACTTATAAATTAATAGTATAAACATAATAGGATGAACCGATTCTCAAAATTCTTGTTTCGTTTAAAGCTTCCGCTGTGGTCCCATTTCAGCAAATTATGTTTAGTAGTATTTGAGTTACACTCTAATAACTAAATAGAATAGAAGTCGGTTTTAAATTTTTCAAATCTTGTTCTCGCATAAATTGCAATGTTTGGTCCCGCTAAGCAGCCTTAGTGCTTTATAATCATAATATTGAAAATATTTCTGCCTTCAAAGAAGGGCCTCAGTCCCCGCACTGGGAATGTAATAGGCTGACTAATTTTAGGTACACCACACGCTCTAGGCAATGTAGGAGTCCTAAAAAGAAAATGCTCGGCTTTGTCACATTACTTACTAGTCAAAGCTTTGCTAAAACACAAAGGTTTCGAAGAGGCTTGGGTTCTGCGGGTTCTATTAACATAATTATGGCACATTTGGAATCCATGCTTTTAGAGTTTGTTTATCTGTCGTCCTTGTGACAATGTATGCAATAGTTATAATATTAACATTATATGGGAATACTCTTGATTTAGAAAATGCTTTTTTATACAAAACTACTCTTAAATACCACTGCTTTTTAATAAATTGAATAGATTTTAAAAAAAAGTTCTAATTATTTAATTGTATAACTCCAAAGTATTCGATTTCGTATCTAATTATTACTAATTGCGCCCAGCGGTTTTACGCGCGTGGTGGTGGATAATGAGGATGATGAGGATGATGATAATGATGTAAATTACTTTACGGTCGTAAAGTACTTTCCATAAGTAGAAGATAAGATACAGATGGATTTGTACCGACAATAAGTTCCTCTACGGGATTTCTAGCTCAGTTGGGTGCGCGATTGTGAGGGTAGTGTGTGTGTATGTGTGTGTGTGTGTGTGAAAGAGAGAAAAGTTGTGTGAATGTAAACCAGAACCTAATAGTAGAACACATTCTGGAGTTCGATGGACTCGAGATCAGTCATTAAGTACCTAATTATTGTAGTCCGGCGGCTTTCCTATTGAATATTAATATTACAATTAAAGAAATATAAAAAGTAAAATGAAGCTTCTTACTTAACTTTTAGTGGTTTTAATCTAATATTTGTTTTTTATTTTTATATAGTTTAAATCAGTACATTACATTTTCACTGTAAAAATAAGCCCGTCACCGATCTTGATATACCTTATCATCATCTTTGAGTGCCTCATCGCCATAACCTGAGTGGTAAAAACGTCATAGAGTAACATTTTTGCACTGGCTATTACACACATGTACAGTCGCCTGCAATAAGATGTACATATTTCACAACTTTCAAAACTGCCTCAGTATTTAATATAATAAAAAAAATTAAGTCAAAAGCAATCTAAAATTAAGTTATTTATGTTATTTGACAGCTTAAAATAATCCTTATCTACATAATTAGAAAATGTAATGCTGTATCATGGGTTTGAAATTACGGAATGTATACATCTTATTGCAGGCGACTGTACATTACTCGCTTGATATTTGAACTTACATCGATATTCTAGAAAAGTTTAGTTATTCAGCGTGACGCATATACCTATTAATACATTTATAAATATATAAATTTACGCTTCGTACATCCATATAAGTTATAATGTTTTGTTCACCTAATCCCCAACAATACAGGTAATCCAACCGAATCTAAGGTTAGACCTAAATGTTAATTGCTCTGCTCTAGCCCAGCTTATCAGGTTATTTATTATAAGCCTTCTCACAGCACGTTAATTATAACATATTTGCTATCATTTCACCTACAGAGACTCATTTACTGATATTATTGCTATATTATTATCGAGTATCATCTATAGGTATCGTGTTTGCTTACCACAATATTAGGTACTGAGAAAACAGTTATAACAAATTAAACAATAATAAATGCATTTAACCCGTCCAATGTCTACTTTATTCGGGTTCTTTCTGAACTACTCATAAAAAATCAGATAAAATATACTACACTTGAATAGTTTGACCAACTAAAAGCAGTCCTCAGTTTATCTATGAAAATCTAATGTATGTAAAGAAAAACATTAGCCGTTTTGATAAAAGGAGTGACGCTCATTCCTTCAACACGCGAAATAAGCACAAGCTATCCGTACATGTAACGCGTCTCCACAGAATAAGTCATTCTTTTATGGGACAATGTATACGATTCAATAACAAAGTTCTCAATGTTATCTGAGATTTGCCTATTAATAAGTTTAAAATTACTATTAAAACTAAACTCTGTCAAAAAGGTTATTACTAAATTTCGGATTACTTGGAGGATAAAACAGCTTGGGACTTATCACTCCAGGATCTAACTTCTCGTGTACTAAGATGTCAAAGTGTAGCGTGTCTTGCCCTACTGATACCATTGTTATGTTCTCTTTTGTATCATCATCATTCATCATTATCAGCCGGAAGACGTCCACTGCTGAACATAGGCCTCCCCCATAGAACGCCACTTGGACCGGCTACTCGCTTCCTGCATCCAGCGATTCCCCGCGGTTTTTATGAGGTCGTCGGTCCACCTAGCGGGGGGCCGGCCTACACTACGCCTTCCGGTGCGTGGTCGCCACTCGAGAACCTTTCTTCCCCATCGGTTATCAGTTCTGCGAGCGATGTGGCCTGCCCATTGCCACTTCAACTTGCTAATTTTGAGAGCTATGTCGGTGACCTTAGTTCTCCTACGGATCTCCTCATTTCGGATCTTATCACGCAGGGAAACCCCAAGCATAGCCCTCTCCATTGCTCGTTGAGCGACTTCAAGCTTGTTAATGAGGCCCACAGTAAGGGACCACGTCTCAGTGCCATAAGTCATCACTGGCAACACACACTGGTTGAAAACCTTGGTTTTCAGGCTCTGAGGTATTGGGGACGAAAAGATGGATCGAAGCTTCCCGAACGCTGCCCATCCGAGCTGGATTCTTCGTGCGACCTCCTTGTCGAAGTTGGACCTACCTAATTGGACAGTCTGTCCCAGGTAGACGTACTCGTCTACAACTTCGAGTGTATCGTTTCCAACAATTACCGGTATAGGTGGAACATGGACATTGGACATGATTTTCGTCTTATCCATGTTCATCTTAAGACCAACCTGTTGGGAAACTCTACTGAGGTCGTTGAGCATGGTGCCGATATCCTCGAGCGACTCCGCCATTATAACTATATCATCGGCAAAACGAAGGTTAGTGATGTATTCGCCATTAATGTTGATGCCACATCCTTTCCAGTCCAAAAGTTTGAAAACATCCTCCAATGCGTTAGTGAACAGTTTCGGAGAGATGACGTCTCCCTGTCTCACACCTCTCTGCAATGGAATTTGTTCCGTACTCTGGTCCTGTAATCGGACTGACATAGTGGCCTTGCTGTATAAACACTTCAACGCTTCGATATACCTATAGTCAATTTGGCATCGCTGCAAGGACTGCAGTATGGCCCACTTCTCGATAGAATCAAAGACTTTCTCGTAATCCACAAACGCTAGACACAGTGGCTGATTATACTCTTCGGTCTTCTGTATAATCTGCCGTAGTGTATGAATATGGTCTACGGTGCTAAAGCCTCTTCGGAAACCGGCTTGTTCAGGAGGCTGGAACTCATCAAACCTGCGTGCGAGACGGTTCGTGATGACTCTCGAAGACAGCTTGTACACGTGGCTCAAGAGCGATATGGGCCTATAATTCTTCAATAAGGTTTTAACCCCCTTTTTTGAAGAACAGCACCACCACGCTCTTGTGCCACGTTTCCGGCGTTTTGCCTTCGAAGATGACAGAATTGAATAACTTCTGGAGGACTAAAAGTATCGGTCTACCACCCGCTCTCAGAAGTTCAGTCGTAATTCCGTCCTCTCCTGGCGCCTTGTTGTTCTTAAGCTGTTTGAGAGCCATTCTAATCTCGTACAGGCTGATGTCCGGGATGTCTTCGGTATAGTGTCGGACTAACTTTGCTCTGGTGTTCTGAGCTGCTTCAGTAACGGGTTCGCGCGTCGAACTATATATAACTGTCGATAGAAGCTCTCAATCTCTCTCAGAATCTCAGGCTTGGATGAAACGATACTGCCATTTTCGGTCTTCAGTTTTGTCATTTGGCTTTGCCCAATAGATGAATCTTTTGCAAACACTTTAGAGCCCTGGTTCCGCTCAATTGCTGCCGTAATACGCGCAGTATTATAAGCACGCAAGTCGTGTCGCATGGACTTCCAAATTCGTCTATTGAGTTTACCGTAATCCGACATATCAACTGCGGACTGCAGTCTCATTTCGCTCCGTTCTGCCATTAGTTTCAGAGTTTCTTTTGAGAGTTTTTGAGCTTTCCTGCGGCGTTTGGTCTCACTGAATTCGGACCCAACCGCTTGGACAGTTTCCACCAACCCGTTGTTCAACTCATCCACTGTGTCGCATTCAGCTAAGCACTGAAAACGGTTATGAAGTTCAAGTTGAAACTTTTCGGGGTTTTGGATTTGGGCACGATTTGGACGGAGCGTAGACTTCACCAGACGTGACCTCTCAAGCTTGACATTGATATTCAATGCGCCTCTTACGATGCGGTGATCGCTGCCGGTTTTTACCTTGCTGATCACAGAGACGTCATTGAATATGCGCTTATTGGTCGTCATGATGAAGTCTATCTCGTTCGTAGTGGAACCGTCGGGACTCATCCATGTCCACTTCCTGGATGGCCGCTTCATGTAGAAGGAGTTCATCATAAAGAGTCCCTCCTTCTCCATGAAGTCAGCCAGCCTCTGTCCCCTCGACTTGCGCTGCCCGTATCCAAATGGCCCTACTCTCAACTCATCACGTGTCCTTGTGCCTAGCTTTGCGTTGAAGTCTCCCATTACAACAGTGAAGTAGGTTTTAGAAGTATGCATGGCCCTGGATATATCCTCGTACATACTTTCTACTTCATTGTCCGAGTGTGCCGAGGTCGGTGCGTATACCTGTATAACCTTCAGCGAATACCGTTTGGTTATTCTGAGTATAAGGAACGCTAACCTAGCCGACACACTATCGACTTTCACTACGTTGTTAACGAGAGACTTGCGGACGAGGAACCCGACACCACCCTGGGATTGTTGGTCTCCCTCCCGGTTGAAGAACAAGTTGCCGGAATTTAGAATTATCGTGTCCTGTCCCTGTCTTCGGACTTCAGATAATCCCATGACATCCCAGCGTAATTTGAGCGTCTCTTCCTCCAATTCGACCATCTTTTCGTCGGTCCTGAGCGTGCGTGTGTTGTATGTTGCCAGGGCCAGGGGTCGTTTTTGGGATTGGTAGCCGGATCTCTGCCGGAGATTCTTTGCACCCTCTGCTCCACCGTTACAATGGCCGCTACCGTAGCCACGGATAGCAGAGCTGCCGGGAACTGGGGGCCGTGGTTTAATGTTAATTGTCATGGGGGGGGATTTGCCTTAATGCACCACGCTTGGCAGGCGTCTTGGTGATCGCAGTGGATGTTGACGCAGACTGCGGGAAATGCTGCTGCCCATTTCCCGGATATTCCCTTAGCCGCCTCTTACGGCACCCACGGGAAAAGTTAAGGGGGGTACAATTCGTAGCCGGTACCACCACGGCATTTGTATGGCAAGCATAAGCTCTTTTGTATGGCAACACACTAATATTTGTAGTACCTAAGTAAAAACATTGTAAAAACATCTATATAAAAAGAATGGCCCCGAGCTTCTTGCCGCTTCTTCTCGGTAGGCTCTATATATTTTGGAACACGGCGGTAGTCTTTAAAGTACATTATAATGAAAAATTGACGTTCATAAGTGCGTCTTTGATGCCTAAATTGAATATAATGATTTTGACTTTTGACTTTTGGCAAATATATACCGGTCCAATCCAATCCAATGCACTCCGGATCTGATAATATTAGTAACAAATAATAGGTATAAAAATTTATACAATTAGAGTACGCGCAACATGGCTTAGCACTTTTTTGTACGTACACATGTGTTAGGTGGACTATCCGGATATCACCATAAATTCACTGTAATGGAGTTTATATAACCATCACTGTACATAACAAGTAATACAATTTTGAAAATCATTGTATTTCTGTCCTTAACTTGGAGTTGAAATATTAAAAATGTCGTCTGAAACAACTTTACTACTGCATATTTTCATAGATACACAATGACTAAATATAAAAAAATGTAATTCATCGATCAATAAATTAATACGCAATTAAGCATACTAACTACGCAATTAAAAATAAATAGCACGTTATAATTAACCACTATAAGTAGGCAACGTCCCCAAAAATCTTTTATCAAAATAAAGACCAACATTTTTAATCGCATGTGTCCATAACCAGACTCCTTGGTAGATCTTTGAAAACGATTTCCCGCAGACCAAGCATTTAAACCACATCAAGGACATAAAAGTGTGCAGGCCACATAGCTCGCAGAACAGATGGCCGATGGGGCCGAAAGGTTCTGGAGTGGAGACATGGACCAGCAAGCTCAGCGTAGGTCGTCCACCAACAAGGTGGACTGACGACTTAATAAAGGTAGCAGGACGACGTTGGATGCAGGCTGCTTCCAACCGGTCCTTTTGGAAATTTGTCGGGGAGGCATTTGCAGCAGTGGAGACCTCCTACGGCTGAGATGAAAGGCATAAAGTTATAATTTTACGAGTATATAGGTACCTACTATAATTCTTCGACTGCGTTTGTTTCATAACTGTATCACTGTCATCGGCCAGTGTGAACCCGCCCTATGAATGATGTCCTAGTACGATCATCAGTTTTCAATTCTCATGCACCATTTATTTATGAAAACTATTGTTATGCTCGTACAGTCATGTCGAAAAGGCTATCAAAAGCAGCATTGCTCGTGTATTAAACTGGAACAGCCTATTATTGTTCGATACTATTGTACTCGTCGTTATGTTCTGAAATTGCTTTCATGTAGTCATTTCATAATATTTGCTGTCGTCAGGCAAATTCTATACACTGAAAAATCCGAACTATATCAAGCTGTCGTTATAAAAATACTTTTTATATTTAATTCGACATCATAGGTAAAGTACGTCGTTTAATTCGATATTACCATTGACCCAATGAACGGGTAAAGTCAGTAAAGATCAGAATTATTGTCTATGAGCGGAGAGTAATGTTTTCTCTAACTACTTGCGTTTGTTTTTCGTAAATTGCACCAATCACTGTCACCTCGACCTTTGCCTCGACTTACCATACTTACAGTGTAGCACGCCTCGCACGGATATAAATTGAGGCTCTAGCACTCTTATGTCATCGTGTTCCACGTTGCAAACAGTTTGAAACCATCTTAACTTTTATGTTTAGAATATATTTATCTATCACTACATATACCGTTCCAGACATAATCTGAATTTTCATCCGACATCCAAAAGGAGAGATTCGCAAGTCGTCGCGTATATTTCTTTGGCTCGTATGTATGAACACGCATAATTTTTTACAATTTAGCCCGATTTTGATAATGTATTTTTCGTTTGGTAGAATATACTTACGAAGTAGTCACATTTCATCATCATCATCATCTCAGCCGTAGGACGTCCACTGCTGAACATAGGCCTCCCCCATGATTTTCCAAAAGGACCGGTTGGAAGCGGCCTGCATCCAACGTCGTCCTGCGACCTTCCTCAGGTCGTCTGTCCACCGTGTCGGTGGACGACCTACGCTGCGCTTGCCGGTCCGTGGTCTCCACTCCAGAACCTTTCGGCCCCATCGGCCATCTGTTCTGCGTGCTATGTGCCCTGCCCACTGCCACTTCAACTGGCTAATCTTCTGGGCTATGTCGGTGACTTTCGTTCTTCTACGGATCTCCTCATTTCTGATTCGATCACGTAGAGAAACCCCGAGCATAGCCCTCTCCATAGCTCGTTGTGCGACTTTGAGCTTTTCTATGAGGCCCATAGTAAGAGACCACGTTTCAGTGCCACAGGTCATCACTGGTAACACACATTGGTCGAAGACTCTTGTCTTGAGGCACTGAGGTATTTTTGACGAGAAGACTTCGCGAAGTTTCCGGAACGCTGCCCAGCCGAGTTGGATTCGACGATTGACCTCTTTCGCGAAGTTGGACCTGCCTAGTTTGACTGTCTGTCCCAGGTAGATGTACTCGTCAACAACTTCAAGAACTGAGTTCCCAACTGATATTGGGGTAGGTACAACATGGGCATTAGACATAATTTTCGTCTTGTCCATGTTCATCTTAAAACCTACCCGTTGGGAAACTCGATGGAGGCCTTCGAGCATTGTACTGAGGTCTTCCATGGATTCTGCCATGACTACAATATCGTCGGCAAATTGAAGGAGAGGTATGTATTCGCCGTTAATATTGATGCCAAGTCCTTGCCATTCCAGAAGCTTGAAGGCGTCTTCCAATGTAGCGGTGAACAGTTTTGGAGATATAACGTCTCCCTGTCTCACGCCTCTTTGCAATGGAATTGCCTTCGAACTCTGATCCTGTACTCGGACTGACATGTAGGCGTTTTTGTACAAACACTTCAGCACTTCAATATACCGATAGTCAATACGGCACCGCTGGAGAGACTCAAGCACTGCCCACGTCTCGATCGAATCAAAGGCTTTCTCATAGTCTACAAACGCTAGACAAAGAGGCAAGTTATACTCTTCGGTCTTCTGTATAACTTGCCATAACGTGTGGATGTGGTCTATGGTACTATAGCCTTTTCGGAAACCGGCTTGTTCCGGAGGCTGGAATTCATCAAACCTGCGACTGAGACGGTTCGTTATGACCTTCGAAAACAGCTTATAAACATGGCTCAAAAGCGAGATGGGTCTGTAATTTTTAAGTAAAGTGTTGTCACCTTTCTTAAAGAACAGCACCACCACGCTTTTGTTCCATGTTTCTGGCGTTGAACCTTCGAGTAAGACGGTATTAAAGAGCTTCTGAAGGACTTTAAGTACCGGTGTTCCACCCGCTCCCAGAAGCTCAGATGTGATACCGTCGTCACCAGGCGCCTTGTTGTTCTTAAGCTGTTTCAAGGCCATTCTAATCTCGTACAGGCTGATGTCCGGGATATCTTCGGTATAATGTCGGGTCAGCTTGGCTCTTGGGTCTTTGACCGAGCTGCTAACAGGTTTAGCGACCGAGGTGTATAACTGTCCGTAGAAACTCTCGACCTCTCCTAACACTTCCGCTTTGGTCGACGCTACACTGCCGTCTCCTCTCTTCAGCTTCGTCAACTGGCTTTGCCCAATAGACATGTCTCTTGCAAACACTTTGGAGCCTTTTTTCCGCTCTATCGTCTCTTTAATACGGTTTGTATTAAAGATCCGGATGTCGTGTCGCAAGGACTTCCATATTCGTCTATTGAGCAGCCTATACGCTTCAGCATCATTCGAAGACTGCAATTTCAATGAGCGTCGTTCAGCCATGAGGTTGAGGGTATCGTTGGAGAGTTTCTGTGGCCTATCTGTACGGTGGGGTTTAAAGTACTTGGAACCCACTGTATGGACAGTTTCTACTAACCTGTTATTGATCTCGTCCACTGAAGCGATGTTCTCAAGGCAATCGAAGCGATTGGATAGCTCAAGTTGAAAGCTCTCGGGGTCTTGAATACGGGCACGAGTGGGTCGGAGCGTAGACTTCATCAGACGAGACCTCTCCAGTTTGACATTAATATTCACCGTGCCTCTTACCATTCGGTGATCACTACCGGTTTTAACCCTGTTGATCACGGAGACATCAGTGAATATTTGCCTTTTGGTGGTCATAATGAAGTCAATCTCATTTCTCGTGGAACCATCGGGACTCAGCCAGGTCCATTTCCTGTGAGGTGGCTTCTGAAAGAAAGAGTTCATCATAAAGAGTCCCTCTTTCTCCAGGAAGTCGGCCAACCTCTGTCCCCTACGGTTCCGTTGTCCATAGCCAAATTGCCCCACTTTCGACTCATCCTCGCTTCTCTTACCCAACTTCGCGTTGAAGTCCCCCATAACAACTAGAAAGTGCGTTTCAGAGGTATGTATGGCCCGACTAATGTCCTCATACATATCCTCCACCTCATCATCCGGGTGCGGCTTCGTCGGTGCGTATACCTGAATGACCTTCAGCGAATATCGTTTGGATACTCTGAGTATTAGGTATGCGACCCTATTGGAAACGCTATCGATCTTAACTATGTTGTTAGTAAGGGACTTGTGGACGAGAAACCCGACACCACCTTGGGACTGTTGGTCGCCCTCCCGGTGATAGAGTAGGTTACCTGATTTTAGGGTTATCGTGTCCTCACCCGCTCTACGGACTTCAGATAACCCCACAATGTCCCAGTGTAGCTTACTCATTTCTTCTTCCAGCTCATATATCTTCTCGTCTGTCCTCATCGTGCGTATGTTGTGTGTTACCAGGGCCAGTCGTCGTCGTTGGGGGTGGTAGCCGGGCGTCTGCCGGAGATTCTTAGCACCCCCTGCCCCACCGTTACCGTGGCCGCTACCGTAGCCAGGAATAGCGGGGCTGCCGGGGACTGGGGGCCTGGTTCTTTTTGTCCAATCCATAAGGGGTTTTTGCCAATACTCGCCACGCTTGGCAGGCGGGTTGGCGAGCGCAGTTTGTGTGTGTTTGACTGGGAAGGTGCTGCTGCCCACCTTCTGATTTGTTATCCCTTAGCCGGTTTCTACGGCACCCACGGGTAGAGTTGGGGGGGTGCTATTCTAAGCCGGCACCGCCACGGCAATGTCACATTTAAATTTCATCAAATTCGATCTATCGATTATTGAGTTACACTCCAATAACTGAAAAGTGTTTCGCCTATTTTGATGATATCCTTACATCGTTACATTGACAGTGAATGACAATTGATCCCACAAGTAATAGTTTAACTAAAACGGGTATTTTTTGTTAAATGTATCCTACTTCACTATTAAAAAGATTTTATTGTTAAAGATTTTTTTAAGCTAGAATGTTCATTTCTACCACTTTACCGTACCAAAAATAAGTATATTTTATAGTAAATATGCTAAGCGTTAGGCTATCGTCACCTACAGGGCTATTATGTATTTCAGTTGCTAATAAATGTTGATTGAAATCTTGAAAAAGGGCCGCTTTATGTCAGTTTTGACATCTCTAGTAAGCAAAAATGTTAGTAAGCTGACGACTGGAGCTGACAAAAGTGACATAGAGCCGCCATTTTTTTCAATTTCAATCAAAATTTGTTAGCAACTGAAATACATTAGTCCTACTGATGTTCAGCGATGATACGATCAAAGATGGTATCACACAGGATCTAGAATGATGACTGTCTCTCAAGTACAACTACTGAAACATCGTCATCGTCGCGTCGTTCTCCTCATTTCTGAGGGTCATGATTCCCCTTTTGTATAATTTTAGCTCTGACTAAGCTTCGCCATCTGTTTCTATTGTTTGTTTCGTGAAGTACCTTAAGAAGATTTGTGTCCAGAGCAAAGCGGATCTGGTCGGACCACCCTCGATCGGATCGTTTTCCTTCTGCTGGAACATACCGTATGTAATATACATACATACCGTTTACATACTGTGCTATCTACAAGTTATGAATCTGGTAGATGGTAGTCAAAGTCAAAAATCATTTATTCAATTTAGGCATCAAAGACGCACTCATGAACGTCAACTTTTCATTATAATGTACTTTAAAGACTCTACCGCCGCGTTCCAAAATATATGGAGCCCACCGAGAAGAAGCGGCAAGAAACTCGGGGCCATTCTTTTTATATAGTAGATGTTTACAATGTATCTACTTAGGTACTACAATTAGTACATTTTATGAGTGGCAGAGAGACAGCTTGCCAGAAGTGGAGTATTCCAAGCATCTTTATCTTCTATATAATGTCGAACTTTATAGTAAGCTTTTTTTATTAAAACGTTTTTTACAGTCAACTTGAATTTGCCTTTGCCCTCTGTGAGCTCAGTTATGTGTTTTGGGATTTTATTGTAAAAACGCACGCAATTTCCTAGGAATGACTTATTAGTCTTCGCAAGTCTAAAACTAGGTACAGCTATCCTATTTGTATTTCTAGTATTACAAGTGTGGTGATCACTATTTAACTTATATTTATGTATTTTTTACAAACATACATTATATTTTCAAATACATATAAGGAAGGCAACGTTAATATATTTTCATACCACCTGCTCGAAAATGTCCAATTACATGTCACGCAATCTCTACGTAAAGCAAGGCATACATACGTGGGGCTGTAAAGTTGTATGAAACTCCCTGGGGAGTAAAGTGATTTGGATTTGGAACGTTAGTTGTAGGAATACTCTTAGTACGTAGACAGCATACAGAAAAAAAAGAAAAAAGGTGGGATTGTATTATTAGTAGTGCGTTCGAATAGCCCTAAGTTGCGAAAATAGTTGGCGCTAAAAACGCTCACGCTCGCGTTCGAATTGGGAATCTATGGGTGAAAATGTCGTTTATGGCTATTTATGTTCAGCGTTCGAAAAGCTAAAAAAAGAGTTATTTTTGCCACCAAAGTTGGGCTTTACGAACGAATTTAACAAAAGAGTCAACAATAGCAACGCCACCAATGCCCTTAATGCTAAACGAACCTAAGGGGTATGATTGTTGCACCCCGCGTTGCTATGGGTTACGGAACGCTCCGCTCTGCGCATTCAAGGTCGTAGTTGAAGTTACGTGTTGCGATCGGTGGTATTATATTCATCTATATTTTGGTGTTTGGTGTTATTCAACTTTTATAAAATATTATCATTTTCAACGTGGTGCATGTAACTGTACCGAAATATCGGGTGCTCCAATAGCAACTAAATTGTGAGTCCTAATTATAACTTAGTTAACAACCCCGAAAGTCTAAAACAGTATTTTCCATAAAATGTTCCTTCCAAAGATATTGTCTTTGTCCCTCTTTAACGGAAAAAAGTGTCTTATTTGAATATTAACTATTAATGTATTTTACTTTTAACGAAATAACTGCTTTTTAAAGCTCTGTATTTTTATTGTCTCGCAGTAGGTATGAAAAGTAGAGGATAAAGCCTGTCTGCGCCTTGGGCGGTTTTAACCACTCGCTACACTCAGGACTCTACATAACTCACTCGCTTCGCTCGGGAATTAACCCAACATTCCCCGTTACACTCAGGGTTCAATATACCGCACATCACGTAAGACACTGCTTTACTCCCTTGGTGCATAATCTACTATGATTTCTTTTAATAAATCTCTCAAAGATTCATGGGGACCCATTTTGTATATAGCTCGAATAGCATGTTGCTGTAGGATAAAGATGGTCTCTATATCAGCCGCTGAACCCCATAGCTAGGTCCTACGGCGATGGTCTGGATTTATCTAGCAGCCTTCTGAATTGAGGCTGTACCTCATTACCATTTAGCTGTGATCGCTTAAAAATTTAAAAGTTTAAAAAGATCTGGTAGTGTCTAATAAACATAAATCTAGTTTGCGTGAGGTAATTTAAGATTTTTTGTGTATTTATGGGTGAATACTCGTATACTAAAAATAAATAAAAATCAAAGTGTGTGTGTGTGTGTTTTTTTATATTATTGTCGCAATAAATCTATATACCTTACATGTTGATTTACTCGTATAATATTTTGCTCTCAGATAAATAAGGATTAATAAGTTTAGATTTTAATTATATAATTAAATACATTTTCCACGTGGCCAGACTTCTGGGCATAGCTACTTTCATATGTCACAAGGCAGAAAATCCTTACTCTACCCTCTTACTTCTTATTAAATGTCTATTTCGGTCAACATTATAGTACCAGACATATTGATTTCAAGTTATAGTGTACTAATGCAAAGTAGTACTAAAAAAGCTTTCGTTTAATATTTCAAAGCAATGATCAATTTAAACGGTATATTGTTTAAGCAATAGTTTCTCGTAAAGCCAACTTGAATACAAGTTACTTTGTTAACTCACTAATCTACCAATTTCTATAAAACTTCTTAGATACACATAAAATTGAAGCGACTTAAGCATGCAATTTCATTTGGGTATTTTTTTAACCCTGTTTGTATGCTGTGTCATCTTATAAAACAAATAAACTACACTTCGGCTTTTTGAAAAGCATAGAGACTCCTTATACCTCCCGCGTATATCTTGATTAAATCTTTGTACGACGAAAACCCACAGAATGTAAAACTTTTGCCAACGACAAACTAATTTTATTTATAACTATGACCACAATACAACAGTGATGGTATGCGGCATTCATAGATGATCATAATTTTTTTTTATTTCATTATATTTCAAAAACTCTATTATATTTTTTAGACACTTATGGACTTTTTTTTTATTACAACTAGGCTCCGCAGACTCCAGGGTCCGTGCCAATTTATAGTTATTTTCTAGTTTATTACATCTTAATATAATTAAAAAGAGACAACGATACTTATGGACTTATTATTGGGTCCTATTCAAAAGCAAAGGTGGGGCTGTAGCCAACACGAAAAGGTTTAATTAGTAAAATATTGAATAGTGTATACACTACCGGAAGCGGACAGACGACCTGATAAAGGTCGCAGGACGACAATGGAGGCCGCTTCCAACCGGTCTTTTTGTAAAACTATGGGGAAGGCATATCTTCAGCAGTGGACGTCCTACTGCTGAGATGATGACGATGTTGATGATGATCATAGGCAACGAAAAGGCGTTTATTATGAATGTTTACAACGTTTCTATCGTACATTTAAAATATTCTAAAGAAATAAATCCTATAGTATCCTCGACAGCAAGCCAAGATCCAAACTACCGGTGGTTAAGGCTGCAGACTCAGGAACCTCCTGACGATATGCGCCATGTCAAAGAGTATCTTCTATATCTGACTCTTTATACAACCGTCTAGCGAAAATTTTTTAGGTTTAAAGAAATTTATTCTCAAAAAAGATTAACATCACTTACATGAGAACAATATTATACATAAACAAATTTGACCGTCGTTTCGTCTTATTTACACTTATCATAACAAACACTTAACAAATGTTTTTGTTAAAGTAATTTGCTATGGTTAATTATGTACTGGCTAATTGAACCTTAAAAGTGCTAAATGTACTAGCATTTTTTATACTTGAGGGTATTTTATTAAAAAGCCGTGCTCCTTCAAACGTAACCATTTTTTGCCATAGTTTGTTCGTGTCTTTGGTAGAACAATGAAACTCGCTCGTCTCGTTTCTTAAGGTGTTGGCCGAGTCGTTTCGCTATAAAGATAGCGAAACGACTCGGCCAAGGCAAAGGCTTTCCTTTGCCAAACCAACTATAGGGATTATGATCATCGAGACAACGCCTCTCACGACGTTTACCTTGCGAACCCAATTAACTACTGAGGTTGTCCTTCTCGGCTTTTACGAACTTGTCATTATGAGGAACTACTATTACTAATTTTTGTTGGTTGTTCTTATGATTACTCTTTAAGATAATTTGATTTTTTGAAGATTGTTATTTGGTGCAAATCAGGATAGCCTCATCCACACATTCTCGATTCTGGTTTGTACTTCACAGTTAAGCGTGTTGATGACGCCACATCTACTAAAATCTTCCAAACACTAGCAATAAACGAGATGTTTGCACTGAAACAATAAAGTTCTCGTTCGCAGCTCAAAATGAACTTTTTAATTACACATCCGGCTCATTTTCGCCGCATTTAACCATTGACGAGAAAATTCATATTTTACGTGTCGACGTCATATTTAGTTTCTAACTGTATCCGTACATCCGTATATCCTTTTAAATAATGTTAGTATGTAACTAATATTTTCTTAATAACCTGATGATAGAATTAATTTTCCTACAGATAAAAACGCATAACCCCTCCCCGTTTAGACTTCCGCACCAGTCGACCGCCGCAGTCGGGTGATTTTGTGTGAATTTTGCCCCTTTTCTGATCAGTGACACTTGCTCTGTTAAGACTAATTTATTGATATCATTTTACAATACACTGCACTGCTGGGACTCGCGCCTTCCTGTCAGAGAGAGGAGTTGAGACATAATGCACCACGAGCCAGTGCAGTTTGGTGGTTATGATCGCTAAGTCAAGCTCCCCTGCGAGCGCCTCAGTAAAGTAGTTTCCGTAGGTAGTAGTAGGTCCGATCAGAAGATTTACTAACAGTAAAGTACGTATACCTACTATTTATTTTAGTTTGGAACTTGACTATAAAATGACCTGTATTTGTGTCATACAGTTTAAAATGTTTAACAGTTGGTTGTTTTCAATTTAAATTAATTTCTGAAAATTGTGCTTACCTTACTTGGCACGATAGTTCAACTTAATATTTGTACATATGGTGGCACAATACATCACGTGAAGAAAATAAGAAGAAGACAAAATTGATCATCAGCTTGTTTGGTCTACATTTAGTACGCTGCATTATTATTGGACTGTACTGTAATCTGTTACACGTAATAGCAACCCGGATTAATTACTTATCACAAAATATAGTGTTATCGATCCTAGCTGACTACGTCAATTAAAATATCAGCCTCTTAGCTGGTGTACCTACCCTACTTACCAATTAATAACGCGTTGTTTTATTGTATAGAAATACTTATGATTTTTCGACATAACTTACTACCTGTGTATGTACCCTCGTTTATTAGTTAGTAAATTTTAGAATACTTGTGTTTCTCCTTCAAGTGAATTTATATTTCTTAGAGAAGTAAATAATCTCTTAACCCATATAACGGCCCCACTGAACCCAGTCTGCTCGCCTCGTTAAACACCAGGTACACTTTGTATGTCATTGCTTCACCTTTTAACGGTGCAACACACCATTTTTGCAGGTGTGTGATCACTACTAACGCAGATAATGTAGCAATACTTACTTTGAATAAAACACTCGGTGAGAGCACGGAGGTAACAAATCTAATATCCAAGTCCAGATGCACATAACGGAGAAAGCTTTGAAGCTCGAAGGAGGTAGGCTTCTTGAGCTTCCGTCTTAGCGAGTACCCAACTTTCGCCTGACGGTAAGCATCACGTCTGCCCAAGGATAGCTGCCTAGAGCTTGTTACATAATGTTTACATGGCACTGTACTGTGTCACCCTAGACTCTAGACATTGCTTTTTAGGTATCTCTCTCCCAGTAATTTCACTTGTCACAGTGCCTTTCGCTTATATTCAAACACGCACTACTGTTTGTACTGTTTGCGCACTATTGTTTCGCAGCAGAATAATTGGCACTTCGGTGATACCCACCAAGACCCTTCTGATTCAAAATGTACCGTACTGTAAATTAAATACACTATACTGTAAATTACATTTGAACGACACAGTATGACGTCAACTTACCGCGTGAATGAGATTTGTCTGACTGGTTCGCCTAAAACTATTGACTTCTTTGTACAGTTTCTTCGTCAAAATAAACCAATATGAAGTTATATACCACACAACTATGACCTGACTTCGCTCGGTCGATAAGAAACATAATAACCTCTTAGAATGGCGACAAATTGGACGATATTTTTGATTCAGGGAATTACCTACCTTGTTCTTTAAACTGTTTATTCCAGTAATATATAAACCAATATATGTATACACCAAACAACAGGATTTTCGATATGCAAGAAAAACTAGTCTGGAATACGTTCCAATAGGGACTGAGAATAGAATAGAATCTGAGAATCAATTAGCATGTGGACACGCAACAGTAATGACGTAGAGCTGTAAATAAAATAAAAAAATGGTTTAATCGTGGATTATATTTTTCTTACTCTCACGCTTTATTTGGTAATTTGACCGGTTGGCGCATCTGGTAGCTCCCCTGCCTTCGGAGCCGCTGGTCCCAGGATCGATTATCGGACAGGTCAAACAGTTGTGTGCATGAATATATCTTTTTGCCTTTTATTTATTCTTTTTATAAACGCTGCTTTTATTTAAATAACGTCATTTAGTACGACGCAGAATTTTTTTTCAGTACGCACTACTAAATAACGTCATTTAAAGATAAGCAGCGTTTATAAGTAAGGTCCATTATGTTATAAATACTACTATTATAATACTATAATACTACTTCTAAGTATTTATTTTCTGTTAAAAACTCCAATAATTGGAGCTGAAGAGTGAAATAGATTGATCTCTCAATAAAACACATTGCACTTTAACAAAATTCCACGTGGATGAAGTAAATAAAACAAGAACATTGACATATAATTTATATTAAATCAACAATATTCCTTAGTCTTTACAATTCTTTGGCGAAATCATCAGCTCGTTTAGGTACATTTATCTATAATTTAATTACATTTAAATTCACATATTTCATTACGCCGACGTAGCCTAACATCTACTTATTCATAATTTATTTATACTTTATAGTAATTTACATTTTCTTTTACTTGTAAATATGAGCTAAAAATCTATGTGTTGTTCGCCCAAACGATGATTAAAACTAAAGGTATTATTTGGCACTGTTGCTGTTTTGTTGCTGAACCGGGTGACGTCACTGAAACAAAAAAGACATTGTTAAGGTACATTATAAGGCATGCTTTCTTTAACCAAAGTTAAACAATGTAAGGCAAAGAACTAAACACTATCCGCCTTAGTATAAAACGTGAACTATTTATAGTTCTGAGTAGTCTAATTTTTTTAACAGCATAAGCTGCTGAACTGGGCTTACTAGACAATTTTTTAATGTGGGGACCCCATTGCAATTTAGCGTCTATAGTAATTCCTAAAAAGACTGTTGACTCCACAAGGTCCAACCCTGTTACCACTGCTTAAAGAAATTTCATTTGTAAAATTGGCTTAAACCATACCTCAAACGGAATCTTTGATCCACGTTTAATAATTAGGCGGCGTGGGTTAAATTCATACATTTTCTTGCGCTATTGCGAAATAGATCAGAATTTCGTATTGAAAATGTTATATTCGCTTTGTTTTCGAACATCAACCCAGACTTAGCAGACATCATTTTTAAAGGAATTTAGTTCTAGTACTGTAGACGTAGAGTACATAATTTAACTGCGTAACTAGATACACCTGTAATACATGATGACAATATGACGGATGAAGGTGACAGTACCTATGTGACGAAACAATAATTAATTAATTGAGAACATGTATGTGTTATGTATATTGTGTTGGTAGATCTGACGTAAACATAGTAGAGGTTATCTTTCGGTAGTGTCAAACAATTCTGAAAGATCGGAAAAAGCCCAAAAAATGTTATCTTTGATTTTGTTTAATTTTTCTAGATTGATCTTTGTTTTTATGTGAAATAGTGATGGATTATTAACCATTAAGTGTACGTTATGGTGCATGAGTGTACGCAAAGTGGACAAGAACATGAAACGTTGTTTTAAGTTTTTCTCGTCAATCGCTTTAGCTTAGAAAGTTTTAATAATGCTTCCAGGGCATTACTAGAACGAACTTAGACAGGAGAGTGACTTAACGAAAGGCTGATCTGTGTGACTGTGACTTGACTTTGATTACTTCGATATTTGCTCAAATTACTTGAAGAACGGCAAATATCCAGAATGGTGCTCGTAAGAGACAATATCCACAGAAAAAAAAACAGTGACAGTATTTCTTCTTTTTCATCACTTTTGGGGTTTTGAAGATGTAAGAGGCCAACTCAGAAAAAAAAACAGTGACGGCATTTCTTCTTCTGCTTCACTTTTGAGGTTTTTTCTTTTGAAAATTTTATTCGTTCAGATTTCTAACGTCTTCCTTGAGGTTCAATTGCAATAAAGTTTAGAAACCAGATAAGAATCAAAACTAGAAGTACCTATATTTATGTAAATGGCGTAGTAGCAGACGAAGGAGTGGGTACGCCAGCTAATTTAAAGAATAACGCTATATATAGACTATCAAAATTTTACATCCAGATTTTTCTAATTTGTACTTAGATAAATTATCTTTCAATCCACAAAACAATAAAATGTAAATATTATTGTTTACGAATTCTAAAATATTAATCAGTGTAAATTTTAAACAAGTGAATATTTAAACATTTTACGAGACAATCTCAACCTCCTGTCGTAAGATTTAACACCTGACAATGACGGGAAATTTTACGTTAGGCCGTAACCCTATTTTAAAGCCCACACCTATTTTGCTTTAGAAAGGCTTCGGCAATTCAATTTGGACCCTTTTTAAGGGTTGACGCGTAATACAATTAAATATGCTCATGGAACATTTTCAGAGAAGTGCACAGATTGATGAAAATTATGTTACAAAAAAATGCTTACAGATTTTTTAATAACGTCTACACATTGTTACTCTCACCGGTTACTAGGAATCCATGTGTCGCAGGAGCAATTACAACATCCAATACTTCTTAACATACATTTACGAGTATGTTCATAAACAAAATATTTGATCGAAGGATCGAACCTGGGACCTTGTGGTTCGAAGGCAAGGTTACTATCAACTGGATTTATTGAGCCGTCAAGTTTTTGAATGCCTGACGTGACACTTTTATTATCTAAGATAATATAAATCTCTATAAATACTGGGCATGTCATTATACTATGCTTGCGGGTATAAAAACTGAATCGAATCACATCCTCACAAGCTTTTTTATTTACACTTCCACATGATATCTGTGTATAGCTGCATGTGTAATGTATAGTACTATACTGTAAGCTTCAATTGCATTACATAAACACTTCAAACGCCACACACGTCTCTTTGGCATCCGTAGCACACTAGCTGCGCCCCGCGGTTTCAGCTGTGTGGTGATGAATGACGTTGATAATGAATTTACTAAACCACTCCTGTATCAAAGCGACCAAAACAAAAAAGGAATTATTACTAGCAGTTTTTGAGGTTTAGCGAGACTGAACTAACACCAACTGAATTTTATTTTTAAGGCTCAATCTCATTCTAATTTTAAAATAATTTACGTTGATTTACGTAAGGTTGAAATTTGCTTATTAGATTGAACGATGTAATGCAAAGATGCATTAATTTTGTACGTTTTCTTTATATATTTCGATATATACTAACATAATAAAAAAAAACTGTTGGTTACTAATGCTATAAAACATCAGCATGTATTACCTAAAGAATAATATACGAGTAGTATTATCGCTGAAAATTCTAAAAGTGTAGACGTGAAAGTTATTTTTAGTTTTTATTTTCTGTGGAAAACGAGTAATATTTATAATTTCTATTCAGTGAATATTATTTTCCTGTTCCTTTTCTAACCTTAGGATTTTTTCCATGTAATATTATCGAGCGGTTTTGTTACACTACATGTTTAAAGATTCTGCTTTTTACTACTCGTATTATCAGGATACGAGCACGCCTCGAAAAAAAAAGATATTAATCATTTATAGCATAGCATGGCATTAAATTTCTACTTTTCAGTTAAATTTTCTAACATTAATTTTGTATGACTTTATTGTCGCTTTGCTGTACTAAACCCTACTCAATATTAAGGATGTAATAATTTAGATGTATGGATGTTTATTACTCAATCACACAAACACAGCTAAATGGATTTGGATAAATTGTGGGAAGTAAATAAGGCACTGGATTACACATCGGATATTTTTCTTTATTCATCATCGTCCATCACCACGCTGGAAACCACAGCAAGCAGTTAGATAACTATAGAAAATAAAACATCATAGAACTATAGAACACATAACTATAAAATGTTTTCTGGAATTATATTATTTATAAAAGATTTCGTGAGACGTTTAAAGAATTCAAAAATAATTTAAGCTGCATCGCTACAACTCTATATCAATCTTTTTGGTGGAAGAAAATCTGGCTCGCTTCTTGGCGCACTTGTGATTATCACTGCACTTAAAATCAGACTTGTTGATGTGCTTAAAGATCTCGTAAACAGCCCTATAAATAGTTTCGCATTTACGAGTATTTGTTTTCTTCGAAATTCCTTCCAATATACAAGCAGTAACCGGCACACTGAAAACATTGAACGCTCTAAACTTGAAATATGACGAGGAAATGGCGGACGGATGTTTTAAGTACGCTCTTAACAAACGTTTAGAGCACTTCTGCGTACGCGTTACGCCCACTTTTTTCTTGTAAGTGATTAATTTTAATTTCATATTAAGTTCAATTTCTGAACGTTATAGAATTGCTTGTTCACTATGTCTATAGTGAATGGATAACTACTTATAGAACTTCTTTTTAACAATAGATTTAAATCGTTTTCCAATAGATATATTATATCCGATGTTGATGAAATCATTTGACCAAAAAAAAATAACGGGTCAGCTCTTAATCAAAGTTATATAGGGCCACATAAAAAGCGCTAGATTCCAAATAAACAAAATCGGTTCAATAGGTTAAACATGAGGTAACACATTAAAAAAATATAGAGGAATTGAGAACCTTCTTTTTGGAAGTCGCTTGAATAAACAAAAGAAGAAAAAAATTACCTCAGTAATTTTGTATCGTCAGCTTGTTACATTACAAGTTGCTTTCTATGTACGGTCAATCAGCCGTGCGATTCTCTAAGAGCAAACATCGTTGCATCTCTGACAACATCCGTGAAACAAATGACGAGATGACAAGAAACGTTGGAAAAACAACCTTATTTACAAAGGCGATATTTTATAAAGTATTTGACATCGGTGAGCTCGTCGATGAATCATTACATAGTGGCACGGCAGGAGGTTACGAAAGACAGTACAAGAACATATTATGCACTCTTCTAACACCTGTAATAAACACAAACTCAATACTGTAGCTCGCTCATTAACTAAATCTGCCAGATAACATCACCGAAGCGCCTATATATACGAGTAGCATATAGAACATGCTTAAAACGCTGGCTTATCGAGCAGACGTTTGCGATAGCTTTGAGAAGTTTAGTAATAGTAAAGTAATGAGGAATTTTTGATATTAATGTATTTTTAATTGTCTATCTTTGATATTATTTTCTATATAACTTTGATTAAACTGTTCAGATAGATCTAACTATTGACAGTGTTATTACTGTGAAAAATATTTAATATTTTTGTCGTTTTGTTTAATTTACATTAACAATTGCAGCACATGATTACGGAACTGAACTACTTTTGTATAATATCTTGTAGGTCCCTATACAAAAATGTATTTATTCCAATATATTATTTACTAACGACTGCTTGCGACGTCTTTTGCGTAGTAGGCTCGGCCTTCGGCCTCGCTATATCTCCTGTCTTTTCTTGGTTTTTCTTTCATAAGAACCATCTGGCGACACTAAATAACACAACAAAAAAGAATTACCGAGATTGGTCTATCCGTTCTCAAGTTATAGCGTGACCAGGAAAAAGAGGTGTTAATATATATATATTTATTAATGACTTTTTATCGGACTACAGACTACTTTTGCAATGTTTAAGCTATTATTGAAATTACAGCATTATTTTTTATTAGTTTAGCGGCAATAAATTATTTTTTATCTTTATCATACTTCAATGAAGCGCTTGTAGCGGAGCTTGACTTGGATCTGAACCTATCAACAAGTTCAGCAACACTTGCTGCGGTCAGGACTTAGATGGGTGTGTGCTAGTGGCATTGTTCAACTGAGCGCTTCCGTGCTTCGGAGGGCACGTTAAGCCGTCGGTCCCGGTTGTTTGTCTTAGGACAACAGTCGTTAGGCTATGTCGAACTCCTTCGGGCGGCCTGAATAACATCGACATGGGTTGGCCACTAACCTATACACCAAGCCGCACTGGGCCCGCGTGGTGGATTATGGCACAACTTCTCTTTGAGAGGAAGGGTCGAGTCCCTGCAATGGGAACAAAATGGGCTGATTATGATGGCTTTAATTTAAAGTATCTCATATACACAAAATTTGGTACAATGGCATCCCAGTAGGTACATCCCTTGATATAATATTCAAATAAATAAGCACTGAAGCATACATCTAATACAAACAAAGAGGATCAACGCTTCATCTCACAGTTCAACACCACTAAACATTCACAACGTTTATTATATTTTATCAGCTACATATCCGTTTTACCTTATACCGAGCACAGCGTTCCGAGATAAAATTATCTGAACAGCGAACCTCTGTGGGCCAGAGGAAATTGTCCGTTCAAATGAGACGGTGGCCATAACTCATTGGATGCTCAATGCCGCTTTGGTTCCCTTAATCTCATTACTCCACTTCCGCTGGCGTATTATTTTGCTTTATGTTTCGTGTAGGTGTAACGCACACACTCGTTAATAGGATCTTTGAATGGTATTCGAGGAAAGTGTGTTTTCCTCGAATGCTTCTGAAATTAGAGCGAAGTTGTTTATGGCTTAAGTATTGAAGTGGCAAATTGGTATTTTGTACTGATTGGGAAATTAATCCTCTTAAACAGAAACCAGCCGGAAGGTTCAGTGGAGACCACGGACCGGCAAGTTTAGCGTTACATCATTAAATCGAATAATAAAGGTCGACGCTGGATGCATATCGTTTCTAAACTGTTCTTTAGTAAATATATTGGGAAGGTATACGTTAGGACCTTGTATGACTGAGGGGATGATATAAAAATTGCAAAGTGGTATAAGCTTCATCGTTTAAACTGTAATCAAACATTACAATGGATTCATGTGAAATATAAAATATCATACTTATTGATAACATCTAGGATCTGCAGATTGTACGATAGAACTAAAGTATGTACATTATAATATCATACTATAAGCCGGTCGGGATAAGCCTAGTGTGCTATATTTAATAGCACAAATACTTCTGTATATAGCACTAATGATCTCTATAGCATAAATTTCTTCTGTTGTAATTAAAAGCTAATAAAGTAGTATTGTTTGCTAAGTCATATTTTTATTAATATAGATAGATAGATAGATAACACTTTATTGAGACACCACATTTATGACTTAATATTAGACAATAAAATAAAAAAAAACAATGCCTAAAAACTAGGTGCAACAATGGGCGGTCTTATCGCTCAGAGCGATCTCTTCCAGACAACCCACTCGCAGAGGAATAGGTATACAATAAAAGATGGACGGTAACAATACAAAAAACAGTAAACACACTATAAATACATAAATGCTATATTAAATATACTAATAAAAATTATATATATATATATATATATGTAATATATATGTAAACACTAAAGCATCTTGACATGTACATGTAAACACAAATAAAAATTTAAAAGAAATATAAAAAATAACAAATAAATAAACGATTAGAAATACAAAATCATGAAAGTTAGATAACAATTAGTGAGTAAGAGTTAGAGTGAAAGATATAATTTTTTAACCTGATCTTTGAAAGTTTGAAGTGACGTAGCACGCTGTATTTCCAGTGGAAGAGAATTCCACAAACGGACGGCTTTAACAGCAAATGAGGAGTAATAAAAACTGGTTCTGTGTTCAGGCGTTTTTAGCTGAAGATACTCTGATGACCGTAATGATAACATATGAGAAGTGTGCAAGAATTCGAAACGCTCCTTAAGGTAGAGTGGGGAAAAGGGATTGAAGAGAATTGTATAAAGAAGAGACAATATGTGAGCATTCCGACGATAGCGTATGGGAAGCCACTTGAGTTTAGTACGAAATTCTGAAACATGGTCATATTTGCGCAAGCCGAATACGAACCTAATACAAAAATTTTGAAGACGCTCAAGTTTATTTAGCTGATCCTCCGAGATATCAAGATAGCTGACGTCTGCATAATCGAGCACAGGTAGTAAAAGAGATTGTGCAAGCGCTATCTTAGTGGTAGTAGGAAGAAAATTACGTAGTCTACGTAAGGCACCTGCAGATGCAAACATCTTCCGGCTGGTCAGAGTTAGATGAGGACCCCATGTAAAACATTGATCTATAGTTACGCCAAGATTTTTTACCGTTTGACTATAAGGAATAGTGACCCCGTCGAAAACCACTCGCGGCAATGTGTCCCAGTTAACTCTGCAAATCATTCGTGAACTGCCTACGACTATTACTTGGGTTTTAAGGGGGTTGACTATCAGGCCATAAACTTTACTCCATTGTAATACCTGATGCATGTTTTCATTTACATGATCAACTGCTTCACTCAGTTTAAGTAGTGGAGCCTGTGAGTATAACTGAAAATCATCCGCATATAGGTGGTAGGAACAAGAAATATTTTGGGAAATTGAATTAATAAAAACAGCAAAAAGTAAAGGAGATAACACGCCACCCTGAGGCACACCAGCTGTTGTGTTACACCATGAAGAATAAGAATCATCGAGGCGAATCCGCTGTCGACGACCGTAAAGGTAAGATTGAAACCAATCCATAACTGTTGGAGATATATTATTAGAGCGAAGGATTGCTAAGAGGATATCCAAATTCACAACGTTAAGAGCATTGCTAAAGTCTAAGAGAGCCAGCACAGTTAGCTGACCATTTTCCATACCTAAACGAATATCGTCAGTTATTTTAACAAGTGCAGTAACCGTACTGTGCCCTTGACGAAAACCAGACTGAAGAGGGTTTAGCAAGTTATTTTGTGCAAGGAAAGTGTTCATCTGATTGTGAACTAGCCGTTCAAGTACTTTGGATAGGAAAGGAAGTATAGATATTGGACGGTATTCCGAAAAACATTTAGGATTAGTTTTTTTAGGGAGAGGGATAATTTGAGCGTCCTTCCACAAGGCAGGAAAGTCGCCACTAGAAATAGAAAAATTAAAAATATGGCACAGGACAGGGAGAATTATATCAAGAATGGGTATCAGCATGTTACGACTGATCCCATCCACGCCAACGGCATTAGAAGTAATGGAAAGTATGCTTTTTTTAACATCACAAACGGAAAATTTAGTAAAAACAAAAGGAGAACAATTTGGAGTTATAGTGTTAGAAAGAAAATGTAAAGTATGGGCTTTTGTCGGAATATTATTAGGTGGTGAAGAAAAGTGCCGATTTAGGGAATTTATATCTAAGTTATTGGGAATTGATTCTTGACGAGATTTTCCAACTCCTAATGCTCTGAGGAACTTCCAAACTTTCGCCGGATCCTCATCTTGAACAGATTCATAGATATGGCGACGTTGGGCATCCCTGCATACCACATTGCAACGATTACGAAGCTTGATATATTTGGACTTGCTCACCTCATTTGGACGAATTTTATACTTAGTTTTGGCAGCAGCTTTTTTATTTTTAAGGGTTTTGATGTCATCGGTTAACCAAGGCGCAGGTACATGTTTAATTTTTATAGACCTAAAAGGGGCATGCACATCATAAAGTTGTGTTAGGAGAGTATTAAAAATAGCTAATTGCTCATCTACATACTCAGCACCTATAACCAGAGACCAATCAATATTTTTTGCGTCATTAATAAATGCATCTCGGTTCATACCACTAAAATTACGCTGCAGGATAACTGTAGGTTTAGCTTTAGGAGGACGGATCTTGTATGATAAGAAAACTAAATCATGATAGGAAAAGGCATCAGCCGAACACTGGCCATGCTTAGCAACATGATCTAACGATGAAACCAAAATGAGGTCAAGTAGAGATGGAGTTGAATTTGGGAAATTGTGAGTAGCACAAAGGGGGAGAATATGCATGTTGCAAGATTTAACAAGGGTTTCGAAAGAAAGGGACCGATAATCACGTTTTATGAGACAAGTATTGAAGTCACCCATAATTATGGTGTGACTATAGGAAGGACTGAGGTCTACTATGATATTTTCAAATGAAGAGAAGTAGTTGTTGTGTGGAGAATTGCTGTAGTAGACTCCGAGTAAAATTTTTGAGTGTGAGAGAAGGACTTCAATAAAAAGGTGTTCACCAGCGTTTGGGGGTGTTGGTTGGGCGGACGTGCTAATAACGGAAAAGGGAATATGTGCACGAAGATAAATAGCGACTCCTCCACCAACACTACCCGTCCGGTCATTGCGAATGAGATTAAAGCCAGGTAAAGTATAGGATATGGAGGGAAGAGACGGGTTTAGCCAAGATTCGGAGACTAGAATAGCATGTATGTTTGTGTTGTTGAGAGACGTCAGCATGTCAGAAAAATGAGCCGGAATACTTTGCGCATTAATATGAACAATATTTAAATTCTTAGGTACATCAGAGAATTTCGATGCCAATGTTTCTGAGAGTGAGGGGATACTTAAAAAACTATCTTCACTACCACTACTACTACTACTGTTACGAGAAGAAGAAACAGATAAGTAGTCATCACTGTCATTGCTTTCATTCCATAAGTTTAACATTATCTAAATAAATAATATAATAAATTGGATATAAATATGCTTAGATATAAATATATACTTAAACTAATCTTAGATTTATATATAACTATGCGCTAGTTATATTAATATATACTTTACTTGCCGGACTTCAGTACGAAAATAAAAAGGTAAAGCAACACAATACACCTTAGACCACAGATCTTTTCTACATCGAGTACGTTTATTGCCCTGAGTATTACTTTATTTAAACTACAGTACAGTTTAAGACATACATAAATAAAAAATAAAAATAAAAACATGACTGCAAAACAAGATTAAATTAAATAATTTTGTGTTGAAACGAATAAGATCAATCTATATCACCCGCGTACAAAGAGTAAACAGAGTCATACGTAGTATCCTGTTTGGATTGAGACATAGTCATGTGACATGACTAGTCTGTGACGTTAGAGATTATGAGTCTGTGATTATTTATTATCTTTGGTTTCATTAGACCCTAAAACAAAGATACCATACCATACCATACGTTAAAATTTCAAAGAAGAAGAAGAAAGAGTACCAATAATGTAAACATTGATAATTTTTTAGCACAAATCGCGAGTAATCAAAATAAGTGGGTACCTAGGCAGTTTTAAATAAAGAAAAATAATTATTCTACACATACCTAACTGTACAAAACACACCGGGGGAAGGAATGGATACAAAAAATGCACATCACTTTCTGTGTCCGCTGGCTGCGCGCCTGGCTTTTGTTGTGGCGCCCGCGGTCTCTTTGATAATTACTGCAACTGCTGGCTGTTTCGACGCGTCGACAGAAGCCTTGCCACTGGGTCTGACGGGCTCACTGAGCTTTTCGACTTCCGCAACACAGCTAACGCGATGCCTGACTTCATCGGCCCCCAACACAAAAATAGACCCCTGGTGGGTCCAACACTTAGAGATGCCAAATCTATCTCGCGCCAACATAAATGCGTCGTGTCGTGGCTTCGTTAGAAATTCAGACAATGTGATACCTGAACTTTTGAGATTTTTCTTTGCTGCCCAGATTTTGCTCCGCATTGAATATAATGTATGTTCGTAAAAATTTACATAAATATAAGTAGTATATAAATAGTGATCACCACACTTTTAATACTAGAAATACAAATAGGATAGTTGTACTTAGTTTTAGATTTGCGAAGACTAATAAGTCATTCCTAGGAAATTGTGTGCGTTTTTACAATAAAATCCCAAAGCACATAACTGAGCTCACAGAGGGCAAATTCAAGTTGACTGTAAAAAACGTTTTAATAAAAAAAGCTTACTATAAAGTTAGAAGTTAGTTAGATTAGAGTTAGAGATTATATAGAAGATAAAGATGCTTGGAATACTCCACTTCTGGCAAGCTGTCTCTCTGCCACTCATAAAATGTAGTAATTGTAGTACCTAAGTAGATACATTGTAAACATCTACATAAAAAGAATGGCCCCGAGTTTCTTGCCGCTTCTTCTCGGTGGGCTCTATATATTTTGGAACGCGGCGGTAGAGTCTTTATAGTACATTATAATGAAAGTTGACGTTCATAAGTGCGTCTTTGATGCCTAAATTGAATAAATGATTTTGACTTTGACTTTGACTTTGACTTTTTATTACCTGTATCACACTCTTTTTTTACGTAAAATGTTCCATTGAATCCAGAAGTTTCGGCGACTTTTTTTCATGAAACCCTATTTCACATTGTACGGAGGCCATGCCTAAAATATAATATAGTAACCAACTTTTATTTATTTAAATTGAATTCTATATCTATTTTATTATTGAGCATAACATTTTGCTTTTACCTACTCGTATATACCTCTAGTAATTATTAAGCTGTAAAGGATTAGGACCGACGTACAAAACGACCTGGAAAGGTCGAAAAAACGAATACGTAACACAGTCTACAAGCGGGTGCTGAGTTTTGACTGTGACATTCCACTACAAAGGCAGGCTTTACGGTCGGCTGGCGGCCCTTTAATTTCATGCCTACAACTAATCAAACTGTTATTATTTTTGCACGATCGGCCGCGACCGCGTCATCAACGTTGTTAGCTGCCCGGACTTGCTGATGCGTACCACATGGCTGGCATTAATCAAAATCTCCTATATGTATATTAGTGGTGGTATTAGAATAATTGTTTTTTAAAGGTTTTATTAAAAACTAGCTGCGTCCCATGGTTTCACCCGCGTAGTTGATCATGATGAAAAAGTATTCAGGCGTTTCAATTATCTTCATACCAAATTTGTTCATGTTTTGTTCTCAAGCAATGTTTTAGAGATAAGGTAGATTTCAATGTCTTTCCAAAATTATAACGTTTAACTTATGATGATGATGATGATGATGATGATGATGAGTACCTTATGTCTTTTCCCGGGATATAATCTATCTTTGAGCTAGATTTCATCGAAATCGGTCACTGTTTCTTTTAAAGTATTAAAATGGATATAGTATGTTATCCTTAAGAGATAGACATATGCCATCGCGGATGTTTCTGTGAACCTAGGTATATAAGATACACAATTCCACCATACATCATTTTGATATATCTCAAAGGGTTTAGGCAGCGTGCTTGTTGAAAGTGCTATAATTAAAACTTCCTCGAGAAACACTCTGTTCATCGATGAAATCAACATGAAAATCGGTGTAATGGTTTTTGAGTTTACCGCTAACAGACAAACGGGCGCGGCTGAGGACTTTGTTTTATAACATGAAGTGATTAGGTACCTAAAGTTATCCAACGTGGATTATAAATTATGGCTTATGGTTAACCTTTGGTTATTTCTTTCTCTATTAAATTTGTTTTCATACAAACGTTGTGAACTTAGCAGTTCTATTTTCAAGTAACAAATCTAATTACTTTAGTAATACTGAATATAGATAGAATTGGCATTAATTCAATTTGAGCTTGATTTTTCTTTCTTTTTGTTAGTAAGAACTTTAAAACGAATTGAATAATTACTTCAACCATATTATTTTAAGATTAAATCATTTGTAATTTATTAATCCAACGAGCTATGGAGAGGGCTATGCTCGGGGTTTCTCTACGTGATCGAATCAGAAAAGAGGAAATCCGTAGACGAAATAAAGCCAGGTGAAGTGGCAGTGGGCAGGCCACATAGCACACAGAACAGATGGCCAATGGGGCCGGATGGTTCTGGAGTGGAGACCACGGACCCGCAAGCTCAACGTTGGTCGTCCACGTACAAAATGGACAGTTCACCTGATAAAAGTAGCAGGACGACGTTGGATGAAGGCTTTGATTTTTTGATTTCCAATCGATCCTTATGGAAATTTATGGGGGAGGCATATATTATGTTCAGCAGAGGACGTCCTACGGCTGAGAGACATCAAAACTCGTTGAAACACAAATCTAATAAAATTAGACATAGTAAAAAAAAATTGCAGGGTTTTTTTTATCTCCCTTGGGCACCCTTCTTGCAACAATTTATCAGATTACATAATCAGCAAATTTTGTTTACACTGCTGGGACTGGGGCCTTCCTTTTAGAAAGAAGGGTTGGGCCGTAATCTACCACGCGGGCCCAGTGCGGCTTGGTGGATGGGAACCCATGTCATATTTTCAGGCTACCCGAAGGCCTTCGACATAGCCTAACGACTGTTTTCTCAAGACAAACAACCAAGACCTACGGCTTAACGTGCCCTCCGAAGTAAGGAAGCTCTCAGTTGTATAATGCCACTTGCTGTCACCCATCCAACCCTTGACCGCAGTAAGCGTTGCTAAACTTGTTGATTGGTAAAAATTGCTAAGTCAAGCTCCGCTGTGAGCGTTTCAAGATTTTCTCAGATTGTAATATAAAAATAAGTGTTTGATGATTATATTTCCCAATCGAATAGTAAATGTAGGCGCCAACAGTTTTAAACAAACATTTCCTAATTCAGCGAACATTTTAGAATACTATTAAGCTCTCCATCTGGCGCGTAATTTACAGACCATTAACGTACAATTCCCATCATTTCGTCGGCGTAAGCTTGAACAGTCTATTTTGAACGTTTTAATGATGCGCCACTGATTACGATTCGGACTGCGATGCTTCAACGAATCCTCCGATAAGTATTTGTTTATTATATCGGTGGATTATATGGATTAATTTATTTATGCTTTTACGCAGAATGAGATGATAATGCAATAAACTTCTACACAGATAAATAAAATTGTCTGTTTGTAATTCCTAAGAAACAGCTTTTCACTAAATGCACATGAAAGTACTTACATAATATACGATAGTTTCATAAAAAAACATTTTTTTATATGTCTGTTTGTTCCGGCTAATTTCTGAAACGGCTTGACTGATTTTAGCTAGGCTTTCACTGGCAGATAGTTGATATTATAAGAAGTAACTTAGGCTTCGTTTATTTTATAATCATCATCATCACTACACACGGGTGAAACCGCAGGATGCAGCTAGTGATAAATAAAAACAACGTTTACCAACTCACACGCATAGGTTTGAGGATCAAACACTAGGCTTACAAGCGTTGCTGAAGCATAATAACATCTCAGAACATACAAGACTCGACAACAAACATTTCTACTAATCACACAAGGAGTGCAATTCGTTGCCTGAGTCTGTGTTTCCTCATAAATACAATCTGGTTGTGTTCACGTCGCGAGTAAATGGGTATCTTCTAGGCAGGCGTGATACATCGTAGACTGCATCATCACTTAACAGAAGGTGAGATAGCGGTCAAACGCCAGCCTATCGTTACATAAAAAAAAAACAAATATATGCATGACCAGGGAACGATCCCTGGGACCCCGCTCTTTAAAGGCAGGGTCACTACTACCTAAGGTATTGGATTCGTCGTATTTTGTTCGTACGAGGATTTTTAAGTTGACAGAGTAGTGACAGTATTTAGTCATCTTGTATTGACATCCTATTAATATTAGGAAATATATATCCTATATCCGCGAAAGTTTGTATGTATGGATGTTCGTAACTCTTTCACGCATAAAACACTGAATTGATTTTAATGATATTTGGTATGTAGATAGGTGAGGCCCTGGAATAACATAAAGGATTTTATTTCTTTCATAGGACTCTTTCATCATCATCATCCAGCAGCAGCAGAATAACTAATATAATAATAATAAATAATATAACATAATAAAGATTGTGTTTCAATATTTGTGAGATAGGATGTTTGGTAGAGGGACCGACAAACCAAATGAGCGTGTTCGGGGGACCACTTGGAGAATACAAGTTGGCCCAAAAAAATCCCCGACCCCCCAATATGTTTAACTTTTTTTTGTGATTTTTCCCTTTTTCTCCGAAATTGTACCTATTTACCACCATAACATTTGTAAAATCTGTTTTAGGCCGGATGTTTTAGTTGAATTTGGTCTCTAATACACTTTCAGGCCACGCAAAGCAAAATTGGATACAAAACAGCGCTAACTAACTGATTTAGTTTAAAAAAATTGGGGTGTCGGGGATTTTTTTTGGCCAACTTGTATTCTCCAAGTGGGCCCCCGAACACGTTCATTTGGTTTGTCGGTCCCTCTACCAAAGAACCTGTATATAGAGAATAAGTATCACCTTAACACGAGCCGTTCAGTATTCTATGTGTGGAACTCCATGCTTTAACGCACACTAGTCAACTCTGTACTGGTACCGCCTCTTCGTTGATGGCGTGTGGATGATAAGCCAAGGCGGAGAGCACACGGTGCCGTGTTAAAGAATATACATCTGAACAAATTTCAAAACATCCTTATCCTCACCTCTTTCTATTTTAGGGTCACTGTTAGCGGAGTACAGTGCGACCGTCGAGTCTTCTCTGTACAGGTCGCTGACTTTAGCTTCACACCTGAGGATTGGCGCGCCTCTCTCGTAGTGAGCTGGCCAGAGCTGAATCTGGACCATCAGCTCGGCTTGGACGAGTCCGTCAGCCACCGGGTACACGCTGTGCTTCAGACTCTTTGTACTTGACACATCTTGGGTTACCTGTGTACAAATAAATAATAAATGTTACTTTACAGTCATCAGTGGTAAATCACTTATGTAGTATTTTCGACATTAGAACTTTTACAACGTGTTTTTTTTTCCCAGTCAAAAGTTCCTTATTTTGTCTAAGATATGAATTCACAATAAAAACATATTAAATCATATTTGAGTTAGCTCAAAGTCGCACAACGAGCGATGGCAAGGGCTATGCTCGGAGTTTCTCTACGTGATCGAATCAGAAATGAGGAGATCCGTAGAAGAACGAAAGTCACCGACATAGCCCAGAAGATTAGCCAGTTAAAGTGGCAGTGTGCAGGGCACATAGCACGCAGAACAGAGGCCGATGGGGCCGGAAGGTTCTGGAATAGAGACCACGGACCAGAAAGCGCAGCGTAGGTCGTCCACCGACAAGGTAGATGAGAGATGATGATGAAATCATATTTTAACATGTTATAAAAATCTACGCATGTATTTTTGATCAAGTTCATTTAGTTTGTAACATTAATATTATGAAAAAAAAGAAACAATCAATGCAACAATGTTTTTGTGATTTTAAGAATTCTACTAATTTTTTCAATATATATTTCGACATGATAAATAATCGTTAAGCGTTAACGTAAAATACTTTCTTTGACACTTTCTTCAAGAACTACTCTGTCAAGAAAATACCGGGAAAAAATCAATAAAACACGAAATGTTGGTTATTCATCAACATTTATTTTATCACTTTCACACTTATTTAGACACTTACGCCAACTAATAATCTAAACATCAAAACTTTACAAACGCTTTTTCCGAAACTGAGTTCAGGTCTCGCCTCGAATTCTTCTTTGTCTTTAACTAAACGAAAACGGGTGCCACGAAGTGATAATTTGAGTTTAGGAAAAAGATAGAAGTTGGCTGGAGCCATATCTGGGGAATATGGTGGTTGCCTGATGTTATTTGTTGAGTTTTTGGTCAAAAATTGGTGCACGTTGCTATTACACGCCGCATACGCTCAATTAGGTAATATTCTTTATTTACCTTTTGACCTTCCGGCAAAGATTGTGCACAACACCGCGATAGTAAAATAAAAGAGTCAACATGACCGTGAATTTTGTTCGTTTTGGAGTGGTTTTTTCAGTTTCGGTTCAGTTGGAAAGCGCCACTTCGAAACTTGCTGGCTAGTTTGCATGTCAAACTCGTAAACCCACGTCTCGTCACCAGTAACAATGCGTTGCATGAATGTTGGGTCGAAATTGACTTGTTTTAGTTCTTATACGGTTGAGTTTTAGGGGTGAATTCAGGTATTCGGGACTAGCCGAGCGACAACATTCATGTTTTATAAACAAATAAATATTTGAAATGGTTCGGATCGACTCGTGATCAGGGGCTTTCTCTCTAAAACTTAAATGAAGATTTTCAGTCCCTATTTCCTTCACTATTGCGATGTTAACTTGTTCAAGATGTTAATAGCCTACCAGAGCAAGGAAAATCTTACAAACATCTCTACAGATTTTGACCAGTGTTCCAGTCTAAGCAGGCTGAAATATCAAGCAACACATCTAGCCTTATTAGAACTAGCTAAAATTCAAAACATAGTAACACGCTAGTGGTTCTTATCTATATCAGAATAAAAAAATAGAATGCGAGACCCAGAGAGCAAACCGGGGAGTATGTTAGTATTATCTCAGATATTTTCTTTTTATAGTATAACTAGGTGCGCTCCGCGGTTTCTCACGCGTGGTGATGGATGATGTTGATGATCGTGAATAAAATATAGCGTTTGTAACTCAGGTGTAATGTAGCTTTCTACTGGTGATAACTTGGTTCGGTTAAGAAGTTTTTGCGTGTATCCATTATAAAGGATTAATACCAAGGTACGAATAATGTGGCCTAGTTTGTACCGGCGTTTATATTGTATATTTTAACATGGAAAAGTAGTTATTGTGACACAACAGTAATAGTTAGAAATATGATATTGATAACTTTTCGTTGATAATGAGGTCCTCTATAAAACTATAGCGCATCTCTTTGCTCTATTGTCAATAGTTTCCGCAGCGTACCCGATCTAAGGATTTTTTTGGCATTTTTTTCACACCTTGGGTTACATTATCGAAGTTTTCATACGGGACCCCAACTTTTATGAATATTTTATATAGCCTTTGTTACTCAGTGATATTTAAGCTTACTAAAGGCAAAATAATTTTTGGTATCGGTCTAGTAGTTTAAAATTTATTCGTTACATACAAAAATACAAATTTTTCCTCAATAATAAAATACAAATAAAAATTTTTTTTTTTTCTAACTCCACCATATCCAGACCAGATCCATATTGTTATTGCTTTGAGGCTTCGGTCCGGACACATCCCCTTAAACAGTATCGCATTTCTCATGGGCAAGTCGAGATCAGTGTAACTCTGTAGATGATGTTTATCATATTTTGGTGGAATGTGCCCGGAATGACATAGAGAGGATAAAATTAAAATTAGAAACAGGTATTGATTTGCACGCGTTGGGCAAATGTAATAGCATTCTGGCTTTTCCTCAAGCCAGAAGCCAGAACGATATACAAAATTGTACAATTAGGTATTAAGCGTTGATTGTAAGATCCGAGCGGGCCAATGAGGGTGGCATGGTCATGTTTGACCAAACCCTCTATAAATTAATAAATATTAAAAAGACTTGTGGCACTCGGAGACTGCCGCGGTAATATAGCTGTTTTAACAACTTATGCAATTATAATTATTTAACCAATGCCATCTAGGGGCGAGTTGCTGAACTAAAGAGACAAGCGTGATATTTCATAAAGTCATTAAAAGTTCTGCTTTTCATCGATAGATGCCAAATCAACTTATGCAATTATAATTATTTAACCAATGCCATCTAGAGGCGAGTTGCTGAACTAAAGAGACAAGCGTGATTTTTCAAAAAGTAATTAAAAGTTCTGCTATTCATCGATAGATGGAGTCGGAGTGGGGTGTTAGGTTATTTTCGTTACGGAATTTCTGGATTCGGTCTCCACGCTCAAGGCCCGCGATGCAATAGCTTAAAAAAAATTGTTCCTCTTCTGTATCAGTTAATCATGTAGTAAAGTTAATGATGTAGTTATGTCAATATATCTGTAGGTGCGCCGCAATATCACTTACGTGGTGATGTGTGACGCTGATGATAAAAAGTATTGTTGTTATTCCAGCGATTCAATATACATCCCCATTTCTATTCAAATCCATTCAGCAGTTCTGGCATGAAAAGCAAACCCTCCATCAATCCAAACATTCAAATTTATAATATTAATAAGATTGTTCGGAACCGGACAGCCATTTTGGGCATTGTCAGGAAGTATTGTCAGGAAGGTTCCTGACAATACTTTTTGAACTCAAGTACATTGCTAGTCTGTGGCAATTCGAATTGTTTGTATATTTTCTTTGACCCGCTAGGTAGTTTGTATCCTCTTTGGCTCTAACATTGAACAGAGCTGACGTGTAATTTTGTACTTTGAATTTTAATTTGAATCTAGAGTTAAATTGTAATTGTTATTGATAAGTGGGCAAGTTAGGTGAACTGGCGTAAATTTGGTCGCGATTGTTGAAGTCTTGGACCGACCCTCCACTGAATATCTCACCAGGACGCACATGGATCTGGCCCTGCAGAACCCCTCTGGATTGAGAACGCTAAGTAGAATAGATTATTCCTTTCCTCCGGTGCACTGTTGGGTAGGTAATTTTACTCACTTGCCCAACTTTCAGTCGACGAGACCTTTTGAGTTAAAAGTTGAGTGTATTCCTATACTTACCCTAGCCCGGTCCCATCGCCAGCAGTTAGGACCCTTTATGTAGGCCTAAGTCTTGGATTGGAAGATTCTGCTATTATTTACCCTATATAACCTAAGCGAGTTCACGGCCCTAACAAAAATATTTATTTAGTTGCATTTATGTGCATCCATCATATGATCGCTTATGTCAGGAAAATGGAGTAATATTATACTTAGTAAGAAGTAACATTCAGTTTACTACTTGCAAAATTAAATAATAACAGATATTATACATATTTAAGTATTATTGCTTTAGTGAGGGTGTGTAACCTAGCACTGCTGTCCATGAGCAAAACCAGACCCATATCACAGGATAACTAATACTCGTATATAATAGTGTATTGCGGTCGTTATAGACTACGTTATTGCCATGTTTACACGAACTGAAATCCCCTCTAATACAGTTTAACATTTGCTGAAATAGTAGGGTAACTTCAGTGTGGTACTTTTAAAGATTGAAATTTTGGTAGGAAAAAATATAAATTTGTAGACGGGATCCGAGCGCAGTGTCTTCTGGCTAGACAACCTGACCGCTAGGCTTTGGCTTTCTAAGACTAAATATTAAAACGTGTTGTACAGTTTTATAAAAAAAAATTAAACTTACATACACTGTTATTATCAGATATTTTTCGTCGTTCCTGTAAATATCAAAATTATATGGAAATACATCCATGTATAACATACTTGGATGGGAATCGAAATCGCGTCTTCTGACTTACCGTGTCAGACACCATGACCGCTAGGCCACTGAGGCACACACCCGAAATTTAAACCGTCGTACACGGATTCAAATTGTGTCCGAAGATGTTATTTTTCTCTCTAAAACCACATTGTTTAGTTACTTAGGCGTTTAAGTTTAACTACAAAAATAATGTTTGTGATAAAATATTCATCACAAACAGTATTCGTAAAGACTCTTTCACCCACATAGAGACATCTCTCTCCTGGTAGTCATGTTACACATGACCCTCTGATATTATAAATGTGAAAGTTTTTAAGTGTACATGTTTCTTTCATCTTCGCGCTAAAACTAATCAACGGATTTAGATACAATTTTGAATAAGCTTTTATCCAGAAAAACCAAAAAGGATGCTATTTTTCCCGATTCTTAAAGTAATAGAGTAGTTCCTGAGGGATCGAGATAACCCTTAACCACGGGCTTGTAATACCATATACCATTAAATAGGTATAACATAACAGTTTATAGATAACAGCTCAAAATATGATACTGAATCCTCAATTTACACATAAACGTAACCGCCTTCACATAAGGACAGAAACAAGCCAACTTCGGAATTCAAATATACGCAGATCCGCTGCGCTATGACATCTGTCACTTCTGTCAGTTTGATGTAAACAAATGACTGTAGTTCGCCGTCCGCCGTCCCATTCCTTAATGGCGAATACGATAGCTAAGCGAGCATCGTTTGCATAGTTTAGACTTAGATGAGGTAATATTTTAGATAGGCACCTACTCCATTTAGAGAAAGGACGAAGGTGTTTTTAGAATTTAGGTTAAACGGTTGAAGAGATGATGAGTATTTTACGTCAGAGCGTAAAGGTTGAAATGATCATTGTCTTTGAACTTCAAGTAAGTAATTTAATAGTCTCTGTTCTATGACATTTTGGCTTTCAAAGGCATTTACAATTTGATATTCAATAACGCTGTATAAATTTACAATAAATAAATGATAGAGAAATAAATAAAGCAATAATTTTAAAAAAACGACAATGGGAATAAAAAAATAGGTACAATTAGTGTTCGTTAACATAAAAACAAGATTTTTGTATTATTAAGTAAAATTTATATATTGTTCACCTCATTTGACGAAATCAGGACCAACTTAGGTGTATACAAATAAAAAAATCGGATAATAAAATAAATAGTAGTAACATAAATACAAATTAGTTGTTGAGTTGAGAACGGCCTTCTTTTTTAGAGACATATGTGGGTGAATGTCATCCTCGAGTATAACAACTCTGAACACGTGGCTTTAATTTTTATTTTGCATTTTTATTTAAATCAGGATATTGTTATGATAACGTATCATCAATAATTTGATAATATTAACAACAGTATGACAATAATTCACTATGAAACAATTTAATACCAAAAATTCTTGAAAGACTTTATTTAATTTTTTTTATGAAATCTAGCGATGATCAAGTGCCAGTGCATTGTGTGCACCTGATGGTAAGTACTACGCTTTGCCACAACAGTCGCAGTGATGCTGTGCAGTCTCTGAACTGTAGTTTTGCGTGGCAGTGCAATGTGGTTGGACGCCCTGAGGCATACATTTTCAGTCTCTTTTACACAGTGATTCCTCTTGCTGCAGTGCCCTTCACACCCTAACACAGTAATGCTTACGTTTATAGCTTTGCAACAGAATGACAGAAAAGGCAGTGAGGTGATACCAACTATGACGGCCTCTTAAATATTGTTTATTGTTGAATATAAGATTACTGGTAACCAATTTTCAACACTAAAGGCCACCAGTTTCTGAAGTGGTTAGAATCTTATATCTGAGTTCTCTTTGTGGAACACAAGGAGAACTCAGACATAAGATTCGCAGTGTTAAATCTTATAAGCAATTTAGTTTTCATGCACTACTCTGTTTAGAATTTATATTATTATGTGGATTTGATTGGATGGCCAAGGCCCGCAAAGTGCAGAGCGATCATGACTTTTACAGTGTAAAGATCTGCCGTGCGATTGTCTAAGAGCAAACATCGTTGCATCTTTGACAACATCCGTGAAACAAATGACAAGATGACAAGAAACTTTCGAAAAACACCTTGTACACACAAGGGCGATATCTCAGAAAGTATTTGATATCGGTGAGCTCGTCGACGAGTGCAACGACGAATCATTAGAGAATTGCACGGCTGGTTAGCACCCCAACTTCTAAAAATATGTGTGTCACTTAATCATTTTAAATCAGATCACTTTATCGTTCAAAAGGTTTGCTAAAATATTAAGAACAAAACTGCTGAAAATATTGTACACTCCGCAAGCTATATTAAAGTACATAAAACTTTACGACGAATCAGTCTTCGCACTAACAATCCAAAATGCAAATATTATTGAATCAGTAGCCCTAAAACACACTGTGGGAGATGAAAATTGCTAATATCAACACACCAACAATGTGTAAACAGAGAATTTAGCAGACTGGCGGTAGAAACGCGAAGTTTTACTTAGCCGAGCTATATATTATCATAATATAACTTATGTTTGCTTTTTGCTTGGCGAGATTGTTGGTTTTACCACGAGGTTTTAAGGTGTATATCGTTTATATATGCAACTAGCGACGCCCTGCGGTTTCACCCGCATGGTGATGGATGATGATGATGATGAAAAGTGCTCTATGTCCTTCCCGAGAAATGCTTAAAGACTCTTACTTATTTTAAATAATACGGATTAATATCGTATTTGTGTAAAATGATTTCTAATTTCCCATTTATTAAAATGGATATAGTATGTTATTCTTAAGAGATAAACATCGTGGACTTTTCTGTAAACTTAAATACGATACACAATAGAGTTGTTGACCTATTTTTTAATGTATATCAAATTAATAAGGACACCGAAATACACACCGACATTTATATATATCAACATTTGACATTATTTTGCCTTGACAATTATCACTTTAGACCTAATTCGCCTAACCCCTAGCATTTTTTTATATTTTTCAATGAACTCTAATCTGAAAATACTATGTTTTGTAAAATAGGCGCTAAAACATTATTCAATGGCGGCTAGATGGCGGCCTTAACGTCGTATGATGTCAATGTGGCAAAAACAAATAGTGTTGTGATTATAATACGTTTTGCTTGCTTGAAGGTTGTTTGCTTTAATATGGAGATGGCGGTAAAAACCCAACAGTGACTATTATAATTTATTTTCTTTTGTGTGTATTCTCAAGTTTTGACGTGTGTGGTGGATTATTAACCGTTGACCGGTGTACGAGTGTCAGTAAAGTGTATAAAATCATGAAACATTATTTTATGTTTCTTTTCGTTAATCGTGTTACCATTAGCATGGTACATTATTCTTGAATGACATAGGCTACAATATTATGATTCATTATCATCCATCACCGTGCGGGTGAAACCGCAGAGCGAAAGTAGTGTTATATATAAATGAAATATTCGCGAAAGTTTAAAAAGTACTAATTATAATTAGAATTTTATATTATACTCTTATTATTTAATGAAAACATGACAAGTTGATGACTGTATAGCGGAGGTAGAGGGCGCCAACGTAATTTTCGTAATATGAAATTCATCACAAATAACCATATGGACCATGGATTCCAAATCAAGTCTTAAATTATTTAAACCCTATTATAAATAAGATCTGGGAAGCTAAAGCGGTTCCGGGTATTACTGGTCAGTTTACTTATGTCGCATAAGGATACTGACGAATCAGCGATCATCATCATCATCATCTCAGCCGTACGATGTCCACTGCTGAACATATGCCTCCCCCATGATTTTCCAAAAGAACCGGTTGGAAGCGGCCTGCATCCAACGTCGTCCTGCGACCTTCATCAGGTCGTCTGGTCGTCTGTCCACCGTGTCGGTGGACGATCTACGCTGCGCTTGCCGGTCCGTGGTATCCACTCCAGAACCTTTCGGACTCATTGGCCATCTGTTCTGCTTGCTATGTGCCCTGCCTACTGCCACTTCAACTGGCTAATCTTCTGGGCTATGTCGGTGACTTTCGTTCTTCTACGGATCTCCTCATTTCTGATTCGATCACGTAGAGAAACCCCGAGCATAGCCCTCTCCATAGCTCGTTGTGCGACTTTGAGCTTATCTATGAGGCCCATAGTAAGAGACCACGTTTCAGTGCCATAAGTCATCACTGGTAGCACACATTGGCCGAAGACTCTTGTTTTGTCTTGCCTTAATTATTTAAACACTATTACAAATCAATTCTGAGAACCTAAAGTGGTTCCGCGTATTACTGGTCAGATTACTTATATCGCATAAGGATACTGACGAATCATCGATACTGACTAATAATTAAACTGACCAGTAATACGGGAAACCGCTAAAGCACCAAAAGCATATGAAAATAGTAATATTGACTTACATAGCCTATTATATTATATATAAATTGACTTACATACATACTCGCAAAATCTTGAATTAAATTAATACATTCAAATCAAATGTTAACAATAACACGACATTATGAATTACAATTAGACTAAAAAAATCGAATATGAAAATGTAATATTAAGAACAACTACAAATATTAATTAATTTTATTCTTTTATTAGCGCGCCTCCAAATCTCCGCGGCGACATGTACACCGCATCTCAAATGAACCAGTCTCCAGTGTTTATTCCCTTCAGGATGCTGTTGCCCGTTCCAGACAACAACCATACCAAGTTGTTTACTTTACACTGAGCTGGCTTTGTTTGGACAGTGTTAGACGTCTACGATACCTACGTGCACATAATACGTAGTATCCTGTAGGAATGTTGACCAATTTCATAAAGTGTTTTGAGAGTCTTCTATATTTATGAAAATATTTAAGCCTTCGTGCAGTGTAATAAGAAAAAGGGATTACTAAGCAACTTTAGAATTTCAAACATCAAGAGCAAAAAGTACACTTATAAGATTTTGTTGTTGTCCGTAAATCCATTTGTTTGTATGTTTGTTAAGACCCTTTTTCTCAAGAACGGTCGTAGATGTATAAAATTGAAATAAATTTCAAACACATTTATGGTTATGACAGTATGTACTCTAGTCTATAGTTCGACCTCCATAAAGTTGTGATCTTCGTGAAATAAGAAGCGCTTCAAAGGGATTCCTTATTTTTAATGAGGATAAAATATTTTAAAATAATTTATTTAACACTGTAGCTAATAGGTGTTTTTTTATATTCTCTATTTTTAAAGGGGTTTTGTCACGCAGTGACCATTTCACCCCCGTACATACAAAATACAAATAAATATATCAAACAACGAAGTGGATCTAACCTTATTCTTATTAAAACCACTTTTATCGCTATAAGACCAGTTAGAACAACTGAGCCAAAATGACAAAACATATTTTTTTAATCAAATCAAAATCAATCAATGTGACATTGCTATTTGAATGCAGTTTAAATAAGATAAAATTAATTGTATTTTGTATATTATGTCAGCTACACTTTTCTACCGACTTCCAAAAAAGTTTTTTTTTATGTTTGTTACCTCATAACTTTCTACTAGGTGAACCGATTCTCAATTTTTTTTTGTTTGAAAGCTGGTGCTTCCCGTGTGGTCCCATTTAAATTTAATCAAATTCGGTACAGTAGTTTTTGAGATACACTCCAATAACTGAATAGAATGGAAGTATTAAAATTTTCAAATTGTACTTGTGTTGCTGACTGTACGTATGTATATGCACAAAAACTTGATACTCAAAACTTTCACAATGATAATTAAATTATCGTTGTGTTCAAATAAACAGTTGAATGTTCGCACTGATCATTTATTATAGTAGACTTGGACAAATATATTGTGTAAATAAACACAACGCAATTGGTAATGAGCATGTTGAGGTGATTGAGTGATAATTTAATTAAAATATATATTTATGACTACAATGGTCGGCTAATTTAAATAACATTCAATTATAAATATATTTCATAGTAGTTCTGCGAACATAAGACCTCGCGAGCACAGTCTTGTCAGCGGCAAATTTTCTTTTGTTTGCAGGTACTCAAGGCCACGGAGAAATGCGATTAAAGACGCGCTGCACTCGATGGTCAGTCATATTTGTGGGTGTCGAAAATCTGATTATATAGAGTTCCTCACCGTTTAGGTAACCTCTGGTGGGGATAGTCGAAGATACATTTTTAACCGACTTCAAAAAATAATAAGGTTCTATTTCTAATATTCATTCAGTTTTTATGTACCTATGTGCCCAGATTAGTCGAAGATGCCTGGACTCAGTAGAGAAATTCATGTAGTTTCATTCAAACTGGACAAAATCTATATAATTTTTTTTTCTAAAGTTATATATCTTCGACAACGGGTATGATTGAATTGCGTTTTAAAACTTTTCTTATAAAAAGTTGTTAGGTTGTTTATAACCCATCGTAATAGATGAGAAGCTATTTCCACTATGCATTATTCGAGAGTCAAAATAAACAAAATAGACTATATTTTACTCCTTTACGCATACGATTTTTTACAATACTTAATCATTTGCGTAAAAAAAACATCGATATATTAATTAGTAAGAAATAGGCTAAACGTCAACACCATAAACATATTTTTAAACAAACTGACATTCATTACACCACAAAGGTACTAATTGATTGAAAAAAAATAAAAAAATAACTAACCTATAAGGCCCATAGTGGGGAGGAAATTGGCCAGAACGCTGGCAGCATTACAACATTGTAAGGAAAACCTAATTTTTTGCTCAAAATAGACGCCAGCATTTCGATCGCTTCAACCAAACCTTTGCTCAGATCCGAATATAAGTTATTAGCGGACGGCCCCCATGGACCCATTATATAGTTGAGGTTTATTTACGTAAAATAAACTTAACAGTTTTAACCAAATAACTTCCATTATCATAAAGTTATACCCACGCAACATCATCGGAATTCACAAAACACAAAGTGCCCCAATTTCCTTCATAACAATTTGCGATCTAAGCCTTACTATTAAAATTTAGCAACACTGTGCTTAGGCACAGAATTAACTTCGTTTAAAATGAGCTTAGTTTACAATATACAGTTTGTGTTTGACCCCATTTGTGGAACATTGTACCTTATAAATTTAAAGCACCAAAATTCTATATTCCGAAAACGCACAAAAACTTATTGTTACAATGTTTTATACTTAATGAAAGCTAGCTTCGGTTTTCAGCGCAAAAAACTTGTATGTTACCTAAAAATACAGTTATTATATTACCGTTTTTATAATTCATATTCACAATTTGAATTGAAAAAACAAATTTCTGTTAGGTGGCTTTTACTAACATACAGGTTGTACTTATGTACATGGTTTTCTAGAAGATATCGCTTTAACCCTTCGCGTCCCAGATACGTAAATATACGTCAGTTTCATTCATAATTTTTTTTATTTAATTATCACGGTATAGGAAGGATTAAGCAGGACCGCCCATTGTTACACTTCATTTTAACTTTTTCTTTGTTGTGTAATGTTTTTCTTTCTTTATTATACTATTTCTTTGTTTGTTATATGTTGTAATGTGGTGTTGTATAATAAAGATTGTATCTACCTATCTATCTATCTGCTTAAACATACACTACCGTCACGTATTACTGTCACGTGATGAAACGGGCATGACATTTGCCATGACGGTTGCAGTGGCAACTAGATCTTATAGAACTACGGCTTTACTTATAAACGTTCCTTAAATTTAAATAACGTCACTTAGTACGGCGGAGAACATTTTTCCTTTACCCTCATTTTTAAATTTAAATGACGTTATTTAGTATAACGTCATTTAAATTTAAGCAACGTTTATTAGTAAGGCCACTAATTTTAAGTGTTACACTTTACTGCGCTCTTTACCTCGAGATATTAGTCTTTTACTTCGCCCAGTTATATCACTTGCGACAGTGCCCTTCAAGACTTGCTTGCGCACTACATCGTCAACAGAAATTTCACATCTGTGACGGTCTATGGTGGTACTAACCAAAACGGACTCATGCACAAGAACCCTACTATCTAAAAAGTCGAATATAAACTCTAACCATTCGCATCCTGACGATGGAGGGAAAATTAAATAACTCCGACTCCTCGCGTAATATATAAGCATTATAATAAGCTAAGTTTTTTTATCTAAAAATAAGCGTTGATTATAAACTTTCGCCTTTTACGTCTTTTAAACATGAAATTCTATAAATGAAATAATATTTATTACGTACTAGCGACTGTCCATGACTTCGTTCGCGTATTAGGCTCTGCCTCGCAATAACTTCTCGTTTTTTATAGCTTTTTCTTTTATAAAAACCTTCTCCTGACTATAATTAACACATCAAAAAAATAGTTAGCGATATTGTTCCATCCGTTCTCAAGTTATAGCGTGACCAGGAGAAATAGGGGTTCATTTATTAATATATAGACTAACGACTACCTGCGACTTCAATTGGATAGTAGGCTCGGCCTCCGGCCTCGCCATAACCTCCCCACTTTTCTTATTTTCTTTATGTAAGAAACTTTTACGAAGCATAAGAAAACATTTAAAACAGATGAATGAAATCGGTAAAGTCGTTCTCAAGTTATAGCGTGGCCAGGAAAAAATAGGGGATAATTTATATATATATATTAAGGTACGATTAATGTGAGACGTCTCGTGTTCAATATCAGTATCAACAATTACTCAGTTCGAGCGGACGTAACCACAGTTAAGATTCTGAAGAAGATTTCATCCTAAAACGAAACTGATAAAATTATTGATCGTGATAATAACGCTTAAGTCTCACGTTGTATAAACTAAGTTTCAATAATATTATTATTACTTTCATTGTTTTTGGATTCTGTTTCCATAAATACATTCACATTTCGTTGTTTGGATAAATAAATCAAATATGCAAACGAGGCGTTTCACAGCTCGTCTTTCTGGTATTCTGTTTCAAGCTGGCAACAGTCTCCGATAACATACTGGATAGTAAATACCGAACTCGGAGAGAATCCGGTTATCCATCAGTGTGAGAACAATAGCTCTAAGCCCCGGTCTAGATTCGAAAATCTCCGTCTATTCGAACTGACTATTTACATGAAAACCTGCAGTAACGTTGGTAACGACAAAACATATGGATTACCCAACTTAGTACCTACTACTACCTACCTAACTGTAAGTAAGCAAGAAAACATCAACATTCTTATAAAACTAAACTTCTTATCTCTGATATATTTGATTGGCCTCTTGCGCACGTGGCCGTCTTGGTCGATACCATCGAAGTATCAGTTAATCAATTAAGGAGCAAGTTTTTTAAAGTTGATTGTAGTACCACGCTGTAAACCAATGGGTTACAGCAGAATGGGCCGGCACGACCGGGGAAGTGCCATACTCCCACATAACACCGACGTAAAGTAATATAGCTTGCTATTACGTTTCAGTCGGTCCGCTGGAGGTTCCGGAGGCCCAATCAACCTCCCTTCTTCTCTCCTTCTCCCCTCCCTTCCCTCTCTACCCTCACCAACACATTCTATTCATTTTAAAAGTCGGCAGTTTGTTGACAACGCCCTTGGTGTTGACACAGTTGACCAGTGACCATTTTCCATCAGGTAGGCCGCCTGCCTGTCTGCCTACTTTTGCCAATAAAAAACAAAAGCAATAATAAGAAGCAAACCTGGTGTTAAAGTTAAAGGCACTGCTGCTGGCGAAATTACTAGATAACGCGGTGTCATGATAAACGTTAATTCTAAGATTAGGATGATACTCCAACTGTCAACGGCACTTGACTTGTCGTCTCATCACTCGACTGTATAAAAAGGTTATGTACTCACTTTATCAAAAGATGAATACATTGAAATTTCGAAAATATTGATAAGCTTATAAATTGATTGATTTCGTTATCACAAAACACTCTTTTCCCATCAGCTTGTCTCTCCCAGTCTGATCTTGTTTTCACCTATAATAAGATAATCATTCTATGGTGGTATGGATTCACAACGCTTTCGTTAATCTCAACCAACAGGACTTTGCTGTTCTTTTAAATAAGCTTAATTTTGATGAATGATTTGAAATTTGTATATATTTGACGGTCACTATTAAAAATACAGCATCATATACAAAAAAACAACAACAACATTAAACTAGACTTTTCAAAATGCTAAATGACGCAATCTTCAAAAAAATTTGTTTCGTATACTTTCAAATCATAATTTATATTTCATGTCGTTTCCATTACTAGCTTATATATAGCTTTGATCGTATGCCATTTCTATAACATGTAGTATATATATTTAAATAAATAGCTTCACATTGCCCTTTCACCTTCCAAACTTTTTAACTTACGTAATTGAGTTACTGTTGCATTCTGTACGGTGCAGTTAAGATCCGAAAGAGCATTAAAACTTGGCACTATAGAATTCGAGCTTAAGCAAGTATAGAGTGAAAAGTACGCTCACCGTTAATAAAGTATATTCGAAGCTTTCTGTTTATGCCCGCAAATTGAGTTTGGACTATTTTGGTTGGAATTTTCAGCCAAGGAGTAAGTTTTAGGTCTTCTGTAAGCGACTTCTAGCTTTACGGAGAAACTGCTGTGTGAAAATTCACAGAATATAAATATAGATCATTTATATTCTGTGAATTGATATGTACGGAGAGATAGTGAGCGTCGGGTACTGATCAGGCCGTAATTTTTAATATTATATATAATTCCTATACGGTATCTATATTATGATTATTCTTATTAAGGTTCCACTACTATCAAATATATCATTGCAATTTTGATCTTAACGACTACTTTGCCCGCGCCACAAAACTGCAAGGATTTTTGAGGTCCAAAGTGTCGGGGCAACAATTGTTGCAAGTGTCACGCGCGTTTTTCATTTGTTTATTTTTTAAAGTCATCCCAATGTTTAACCATAGAGTTTAATTCTTTAGCGTAATATATTTTCTTTCTATGGCAACACTACACACGGACATGTTTTATCTGTGAACTTTAAAAAAATATATAATCAATGTTTATATTTTCATCTGTGTTTGGCCGTGAAGTTATGTTATGTGCTATAGTTTTTAGTGAATTAATAGGGTTAAACTCATTATTTTGATACAAATTATACATGAATATGATCGTGAATGTGTAAGGAATACTGTAAATATGTGATTTAAGTTCTGACATCAAAATTTACACGAAAAAAATTTCTTCTACGAATTCAAATATTTGAATGTAATTAGTCAGATATGTGTTTTTACTATTTAATTACCGCAAAAAACCTATAGGTATTAATGTAAAATGTTTAAATTACAATTTTTTTCCACATCAACTCGGCTCTATTTTTTCAGCTACGTCAAGTTTGTCCTCGTGTAACATAACATTTTACTAGTACATTTGACATGAATGTTTATGTATCAGATTCCTTAGTTATTCAACTATCTCTGACAAAAATTTCGTCTCTTAACTCTTTAAAAGCTAATGTTCGAAAGAACAAGGTAGTGATAACAGCCCAACCACTCAGTATACCCGCAGATTTTCAAACCAAAAGCATCAGATAGTTCCTTATTTTCTAAAACTTCACTATTTTCTTAAACGTAACTTTTTTATCTCATGGCGTGACCAAAGTAAGGCTACCTTATATATACGTATTACGATTATATTATTATATATATATATAAATAAAACATTTGGGTTTTCCAAGGATTACCATATAGGCCGAACCTGTCTATGTCTCTACTGAAACATCGACAATGTTCATGTGATCTGCTCTTGAGTCAGTAGCAGAAACAGTTTGGGTAATAGGCCCTATTACTTACGAGTCAAAAATAAGGTGTAAAGTAAAACTTTAACGAAATGTTTTCGGTCACTGGAAAGCAATACTACAGCCAACACGGTAGAAGCCTCGGGCAATAGCTAGTAGTTATACAGTTCAAAATAATAAGATGGCACTGTTTAGTCTAATTGGTAGATCGGTTTGATCCCTGGCCAGATAAATATTTATATACCGAGAAGAAACATTAGTACTCGGGTTTGAGACGTTTGTGATGTGTTAACGTGAGTGTCTGTGCTACGAGTACTAACGACAGAGAATTTTTTTGGGGTATATTCATACCCCAAAAAAATTCTCTGTCGTTAGTGTTAATGTTTATAAATAGGTGTGAATGTTTATAAATACAATACATGTTTCTTAGGAAAAGTTGTAATGCAATGGTTCAGATTAATACTCATATTCTCGACAAAAACTGTGATCTCGCTTTCTATCTATATGAAATTGAGACATGAACTTTATATACGGTGTACACAAAACTAGTTTAAGCGCAGATTTACTTTGAATGACAGTTTGCCAGAAGGCGGAGGCAGGAGCTTGGCTTTGTTTCGCTCCCGCCTTCGCTTTAGCAACATCCGATGGTAAGGTATTTTTTGTTTACCGAACATTCGTAGTTTCGAGCGGATGAAATTCAAGCTCACAGACTTTTGTGAATGTCAAAGCTTATAAAGTTGTATCCTTTGATGCGCATTCGATTGATAAGAGACATAACAATAATTAACTTTTCGATAAAATACATAATTGCTGTATAAAATATAACATGGAACAAATAAGTATAAACATGTAGCATGTTATGTAAGCAATGTACTACAAATAAATACGTTTGCAACAACTAATTAATAATATTACTCAGAACCGTCTGGAACAGAATAGCGATTGTTACTTGACCTAATTAGGTTCATGTAGAAACCGTATCGATTACGAAACGTCTAGAGCGCAGAGCTGTGCGACTATGTACACACATCAAAAAAAGCTTGTGATCACTACTAAATAGCACACTAGCATAAGTATTTAATTGAACTTAATCAACAATTTATTTATTGAATGTATATATTCAATATAATATAACTCCTCCCCTGACTCGAACACATGCGGTGATCCTCCTGGGCATGCTGAGAATCAAGTTATCCAAAATTTCTTGGGGTAACCTGTCCCATTCTTAAATAGCTGCTTCCCTGAGCTCTTGTACTGTCTGGGGACGTGGCTGACGGTTTCAAACAGCTCGCTTAAAAGCATCCCACGCGTGCTCTATTGGATTTAAGTCAGGCGAGCCGGCAGGCCAGTCTAACCTTGTGATGTCGTATTCTCGGATAACAACATTGACTCGTTGAGCTCGAAGGGCGGGCGCATTATCATCGACCAGTACAAATTGGTGCCCATGGTTTATTCGGAATGGTCTGACAGTTCCATCAAAAGCAACTAAAAAGACGAGGAAAACATAATATAATCTACCGTTACAAAAAAGGTGTCGATATTCAAAGTAATCGTAAACATTTTTTGATGTGTGTTCTTACCACTGTTGTTATAGAAACTAATGTGGTTTTCTGAATAATACGGGATTACCCTCGTAATAATTGTCAGATAATATCACAGTGCAAGGCAAGACGTAATCGATGCAGGCGTGCGGAGCCTAGAAGCTAGGACTAGACTAGGCTAGGACTAGTCCCAGTTTTTCGTGACAAGCGGAATTAAGTTGTTGAACTCTGTTTTTGTCCAGTCCTCAAATTTATGTGTCTAATTTTTATTTTCAACATTTGTTCAAAGTGTGCTGGACACACATATTTCCAGGTCCTTATAATAATGTGAGTGTTTGCCATTATACATTTAATTTAGAACGAAATTTTATATGCCGATAAAAGCTCTGATATATTATAATAATATAGAAGCTTCGTCCCCAATTGCAAATTCCGTTCCTAATTGCCACTACCCTCATTTTAATAAAGAAAATATAAATTGAAATTCCTCTATAAATGAAATTATGATAAATACAGTGTTGTCTATCACAAAGTGAATTATAATGAGGTCTCTGTTACAGTTTCGATTTTTATGACAGTTTAATGAAGCACAGCTGTTGGCTCCAAGTTTTGTATAGATTATGGTAAAGAGAAGAGGAAGTGGAGAATTGATGAGCTTTTTCTTGTTCATGCAACTAGAATATGATAAGGAAGTATGTTCTCCTAGTATTTAAAGTAAAATGTGCTTACTGATGAAATTCAAGCTCAATGATATTAAAAATGCCGATTGATACATCTTATCATCTCATGTGTGTCAGCGCTCTTGATCACGCTCAATGCATCTTGGCCGAAACGTCGACCTTAGGCCAAATATAGTTATGTTGATGTTTGTATACGAATAGACCTGCTAGTGTCAAATAAAAAATAAATTATTATTATACATGAAAGGTCTTATCTTTTTATCTCTTCTTACAAACTCTAGCGAGACATGATAAGTAAGTATTTGATAGTTTTATATGCAACATGCTCTTATTCGTCTCACAAATTTTTTTTGAGACATAACACATGTCTAAGATAACAGATAAGGTTGGAGCAATACTACGGCAATTCTCCATAAAGACTGTTTTTAAACCCTTATATAAGTTGGCAGGATGTGTCAGGTCACCCAAGGACAAGATACCATTCCAAACACCGGGTGTGTACAGAATTGATTGCAGCTGCGGTAGTTCGTATATTGGACAAACTAAGCGAACCATTGCTGAACGAGTCAAAGAGCATATTGCAGCTGTAAAGAACCGCCAAATTAATAAATCTGCGATCGCTGAACATCTGCTCGAGTCAGGACTTAATCACTGGATTGAACTTCACGACCCCAAAATCCTCTCTACGGAGCGTCACTATTACTCGAGAATGGTACGTGAAGCGGTTGAGATTAAAAAACACCGTAACTTCAACCGGGAGGATGGTTTCAAACTGGCGGCAACATGGAATCCAGTGATTAAAAAGTGTTCCCGTCGCGATTTATCCTCAGAAAAATCTGTCGATATCGTTAGTGTTGTGTGTCGGGACAATGACTTTTTATAACAACTGTTGGGGGTATATTAAAAAAGTATCTCCATACTTCAAGACAGTGACACCCGCCTCTTCAGTCCGCTCGTGACCACGATCAATGCAACTTGATCGAAACGTCGAGGTAAATAAATACTATTACTAACGCGATTAAGCCCCGTTAATATAATATAACTATAACACATGTCTATAGATAGGTGAAAATTTGTTACTGAATTTTATAAATACGAATGTACGTAAGTTTTATTGAACTAATTTTCTTATTTAGGTACAATACTGACGGAAGATTGAACAGAGCAGAGCATCGATAACCGAGGATGGTTTTATTTAGGTTACCTCTCGATAAATTAATATCGTTGGGAAGCTACGTCGAGTCCTTACTTCGCCGATTCCACAGTGCCTGAAGACGAAAGTCTACAATCAGTGCGTCCTACCCGTCATGACATACGGAGCCGAAACGTAGACATTGACGGCTCCAATGGTCCATAAGCTCAAGGTCGCTCAGCGGGCTATGGAAAGGGCTATGCTCGGTGTTTCTCTGAGGGATCGCATCAGAAATGAAGTGATCCGTCAGAGAACCAAGGTCATCGACATAGCCCACCGGATCAGCAGGCTGAAGTGGCAGTGGGCTGGCCATATTAGCCGTAGAACCGACAACCGTTGGGGTAAACGAGTTCTAGAGTGGAGACCGCGTCTCGGCAAACGTAGTGTAGGACGTCCTGAGGCACGGTGGAGTGACGATCTGCGCAAGACGGCTGGCAAAAACTGGATGCGAGAAGCCCAAGATAGACCTAAGTGGCGTGCAATTGGAGAGGCGTATGTCCAGCAGTGGACTGCTACAGGCTGATGATGATTGATGATTGATGATGAAATTAATATCGCCGTTCCAGATGCTAATAAAGCCATCTATTGAAACTTGTTAGTTATTTAGGCTTATCAGGCTTTGGCAGACAGTTATTTAAAACCCCCATAGAAAATAGAGCTCCTAAGCTACGCCAAAGAAGAAGCCGAAGAGCCAGCTACTTAAAGGAGTCGAATGCCTGTTTTTACTACGCTATAATGGAGGTCTTAAGGCGTTCTGACCAGCTTTTTATCTATGCTGGCTATCCGCCAAACCACAGATAGAGAATAGAAAATTGGTCGAAAGACGCCCGTTTACCAGTGCAAACGTAATTGAATAATTACGAGTGCAATAAAGCAGTCCTCCTAATATAACTAAGAATTAAAAAAGGCGGTGGTATAAATAAATGTAGCTTTGCAATTTAGATATATATATGAGTATGAGTAACGCAATCCAGAGTAGCACAGGCCACAAACGTGTTTAGTTGATTCAGCAATTTTTATAGGCTGACAAAATACCCTGGCATCTTGTGGGTAATTTTTCTTCAAAATTATGTGACGATATGGTTCATTCATTTGCCTGGTCGTAAGTTTCATACCCACATTCACATCATATACAGTGCAGCCCACAACTTTACGCTATAATATTATGTGCGATTTACCTAGTAATTTCACTTGCTGGAGTTTCCTTGTTGCAACATAAACATAGTTGGCTAGAATATGATATTGCGGTAACAATCAACCAAGACAGACGTTAGAGTACTAATACTCTAGGGGTCTATATGCTTGGTTGATCCACTATAACATAAAAATGGTACTTACAAGCATATCATTGATGTAGAAGGTGAGGTCAGCCGCCGGTCGACTGGGCCCTGAACTGCAGTTGGCTTTCAGGACGTCTCCTGTGGTGTAGTAGTGCTGTTCTGTTTGCAGCATCGGTGACGATGGTGGTAGTTCTAAAGAGAATACAAGCATTCAATTTCATGTCAATAAATGAATTTTTATGTTTATGTTTTATGTTTATGTTAATTTAGATACATAGGTAGTCACAGAGTTAAAAAGTAAGATTATAATCGTGTACATAATTGTTATACACAAGTAAAACGCGTAGTGCAAACACTTTTATTTCACTAGTAATGTTTGAAGTTTATGCATTAAGAGAATGCGACCTATTGCCACCTATCGGACACAGGAGGTGTACTACCAAAAGCGAAGCACAAAGTTTCGGTTGACGGATCGCACGTATTGCTACTCGTACTATGAAAGTCTTTCGAATCCGAAGTTCGATCTGTAGTTCATAATTTGACATTTTGTCTTGTGTGGAACCTACTCCCAAATATTTTTGACAGGCTCATTATTTTGTTCATTACTGTAAAACCCATTGTTAAACAGCTACTGTTAAAGCAAATGAAGGATTTTCTACGTAAAATAACAGAGTGTTAAAAACAATAAAAGTAATATAAAAACAACATTTTTGTTTTAAGTTTTTGTTTAAATTACCGGTTTTTGTCTAATATAAAGAACCTACACATTGCATTCAAATGCGCATCACTTTATTAATTGTCTATGAATCTACAACGCAGTCCGCCCGAATATTTCGGATCCGAATTAGTTTGGTACTCGTAGTAAGGTACAAGTTCGATGTTCGTCGATACTTCGTTTCGCAACGAAACTTCATACTTCGTTTTTGGTAGTAGACCTCCAGTTTCATACTCCGGGCTATTACTGAGGATTTCGACAATTTTGATAACAATACAATGTTTTGTGTCATCGGAGCCCATAGCATAAATAATTTGTGACAAAATTATTGTGTCGTAATTGTTAATAATAAAATATCGCAACACGCCTATTCAGACAAATTAGAAGAAATCTGTCATACTTACGCATATTTTCGTGCTAGGCCCACAGGGAATCGAATATTACAACTATCGGTTTAATCATGATGCTTACACCACTGAGCCACATAATTGGTATAAACTTACTTTTCTTCTTTTTTTGGGATCGTGAAACTATTTTCAACCGACTTCCAAAAAGGAGGAGGTACTCAATTCGATTGTTTTTTTTTTATGTTTGTTAGGGTGACGTGATTCTCAAAATTCCTTTTTTGTTTTTAAGCTAGTGCTTCCCGTGTGGTCCCATTTACATTTCATCAAATTCTCTCTTGTAGTTTTTATCAATACTGATTTTCACCGAAGTAATTGAAATCGGTATTAAATTATTCAAATTGTTGCACTTGTTTGCACCCAAATACGGTAGAGTTTTATGAACTATATTAAATCTTGAATGTTTCAAATTTACAGAAAAAAACACTATCGTAATAATGTGTCTAAGCCATATTTGAATTGACATCCATACATTTTTATCCTGGAAATTTTATTTCGATAGAAAACTTGGAAGTATGCGTTATATATAATATAATAATATTTTTGAAACGAAAGAACAGAATTAATGCATGTCAAAATAGTAATAAATACTCCACGCATTCATTTGGTTTTTCTACCGACTTCCAAAAAGGAGGAGGTACTCAATTCAACTGTATTTTTTTTATGTTCGTTACCTCATAAATTTCGATAGCGTAAACCGATTCTCAAAATTCAGTTTAGTTTGAATATGGTGCTTCCCGAGTGGTCCCATTTAAATTTCATCAAATTCGGTCTAATAGTTTTTGAGTTACACTACAATAACTGAATAGAATATTACTAGAATATTACTATTAGAAAGTTGGTAATACATTTTTCAAATTATACGAGTACTTCTAAATTTTAAAGTAATTCTATACTTATTTACTATACATACAGTAGAGTTCCTAAGCCTTTATAATTTGCATCGCATAAATAATGGTATGCAAAGTCAAACTGTAGTCAGTGATCGGTTAACTACTTGAAATAATTGAACAGTATTTAGCATCAATTACCACTATTAATCACTATTCCACTCACTTAATGAATATTCAGTACTAAAAGTAGCACTTAATTGCTTAGAATATAAATTAATGCTCGTCTTCACCAACATTTTAGGTAACACCTAAGCCAGTTAGGTATCACATAGTAGTACAAAAATGTCACCTAACTTGGCTTAGGTGTTACCTAAAATGTTGGTGAAAACGGACATAAGTGTACTATCGCTATCAAAATGATTAGGTAGTTACCCAAAGAAGAACTTCTAGACGTGAAAATACTCCTGAGAAGTTGTATGTTACACAGCAAACGGAATAAAAAGACCAAGGGTAAAAAAATACCCAATAATGGTTATTCTTAATTTTTTGTTATTTCCTTAGATTTGTTTTTCTTTGAGTATTACGTGTAATTTATTGTTGGTTTAATATTCATGAAGGCTAAGTAAATTAACAACACAACTTTTAGGTTATTTAATTAGTATTATGTTACTCGTATACACCAATTAATTTAATTCCTAGAAATTGTCAATGTTTAAAAGGTGCATTTTTATGTCATTACTTTACGGAAAATGACGCCCACCTAATGTTAAGCGGTCACCTCTGCCTATAAAAAATAGATGCATTTCGTCACTAGTGACGGACTGCACTGATCCTATCACCCTGAGATATTAAGCTGTTAAATCTCATGTACCTGTAACTTCACATCAATGCAACATCAAACCGAAACACAGTAACGAGAAATTACTTTAATTCTTATAGATTAGTGAAAAACTGGAAAGACTACTTCCTACATATATGTACGTAAACTTACCAATAACTTCCATTGTATTAGAAACGATGGAAGTGGCGAACGACGGCGCATCGGCTGTTACCTCACAGCTAAAGTTTCCGGAGAGGCCGAAGCTCACCCTCGTTAGCACCACTTGGCTCTGGTTCGATCTTGCTAGCTGTTGGCAAATAAAGAATCTTTTTATATCAAGAAATTTCTTCAATCGCGTGTTTTTGCAACGTTCTCGTATTTTATAGTAAAACTATCCTTCTACACATTACGACAGCCACAGAATAAACTATAGCAAAAACAATGTTCTTTGACGAAGATGGAATTTGAAGCACAGACTCTTCTGACTTATTTAAAAATCCCACCAGTAGTTACTAGCTTAGTAGTCGTAGTAGGTTAAAGTTTTTGATTAGTTAAGGCATAGATAGACAATGCGAGCTTCACTACAGGTGCTGTACTGAACACGACAGAAGGTTAGAAACATTACATATGTATGTATACGGAATGGTAAGCGGCTGCAAGAGCGCTAGTTCACACTATATGAATTGCTGGTAATTGCAATGATCACTAGCGGCATTATGAATGCTTTTCTAATTCGGATAGAGTCGTTAAACAATGTTGGAGACATTCAACAGTAATATGCTTAGACATATTATCTACAAATTTACTCGTACATAAGTACTTAATTAAATTGGTTACATTTGCAGCACTAGATATTGCGGTAGGATACCCTGTGTTTACAATATCTAGGTCTCCTCCGGGATACATAAACGTTACAGATGCAGTTATTGTGATTAAGTAAAATAAATATTCAAATGTAAACTTGACACACTTGTGGCGTACACTCACATAACTCAGTCATCTAATGAGTTGGACCAACACTATGCATTTCAATTAAATAGCTACCTCTTGTGATCTTGGTCCAGCTCCTTAGATGGCCGGTTATCTGTTGTGTGACCACCCGCGCCGCGCGCTGCCTCCGCTATCGCTATACGCCGCTCGTCGCGATTTTAATTATTTCATTTTTAATCTCCGTAGTCCTAAATTTATATCTTACCTACATGTATACTTCCAATATTGAAATAAACAAGTGTCCAATCGATAATAAAATATTCATTTCTTTCGGCCTCTAAACAATACCTAAAAATCATTAAAATTTACCCGTGGTGTCGCTTCACGACCCACATCAACCTTCTGATCTGGTTGGTGCACGGCACTTTTGCACCACTGCTTATCACCCGGCGGCGAATGGCATCATTGAACGTCTCCACCGCCAACTCAAAGCAGCGATCATGTGCCACACTACTTCACAGTGGACAGAAGCCCTTCCACTGGTACTTCTTGGCATGCGCAGCGCGTGGAAAGAAGATCTACAGACGTCAGCTGCAGAATTGGTATATGGCGAGCCCCTACGCTTACCTGGTCAGTTCCTGTCCCCACAAGATGACAACACCTCAAACGACATCACCCAGTATGCTACGCGTCTTCGAGACCACATACAAAAACTTACACCCAGACCAACGTCGTGGCATACCTCGTCACCATTTTACTATCCACGTGACTTGCAAAAATCATCCCATGTGTTCCTGCGTCAAGATCACGTGCGCGCCTCACTCGTACCTCCATACGCTGGTCCCTACCTGGTGATCAAGAGACAGCCAAAGTTCTTCACCATTGACGTTAAAGGAAAACATATGAACGTCACTGTCGACAGGCTAAAACCAGCGTACATGGCTAAAGAAGCGATCTCAACATTACCATTGGCCACGGCACCTCAGACAGATTCTAGACCGCCACCAGTTACCCAACCAGTTTTGGAAGCCGTTCCAGAAGAGAAGAAAACCCGGAGCGGTAGAAGAGTCCGGTTTACTAATTTCTATCGACCGTAGTCACGGTCTGGCCAGGGGGAATATGTGGCGTACACTCACATAACTCAGTCATCTAATGAGTTGGACCAACACTATGCATTTCAATTAAATCGCTACCTCTTGTGATCTTGGTCCAGCTCCTTAGATGGCCGGTTATCTGTTGTGTGACCACCCGCGCCGCGCGCTGCCTCCGCTATCGCCTGCCGCGCCGCTGCGACCCGTTCTGCCGGCCGACACACGCACACGGAGATCGCTATACGCCGCTCGTCGCGATTTTAATTATTTCATTTTTAATCTCCGTAGTCCTAAATTTATATCTTACCTACATGTATACTTCCAATATTGAAATAAACAAGTGTCCAATCGATAATAAAATATTCATTTCTTTCGGCCTCTAAACAATACCTAAAAATCATTAAAATTTACCCGTGGTGTCGCTTCACGACCCACACACTCTTCTATAAAATAATAAATTCATTACAATAAAATTATACATACATTTAAATTATACATGAATTAAATTGTTAATTGACCGACCTATTGTTGGCGAATGCTAAAATAAAATTTAAAAATAAAACGCAACAAACAAATTTGAAAACTGATGTACTCGTATAGAATATTAATTTTACTAATGATTCTTAAGGATTTTCTTATTTAATTACGCGTAGCAAGTCCTCTGTGCTTTGGTAACCTAATGTATACAAATATTCTTTTAATTTCTTTTTATATTTAAATTTAGTGTCCTGTATAATATCGAGTTCCTTATTAATTCGAGTGGTCATATCATGGCCAACACTCTTTTCTCTGAGAGGAAGGCCTGTATTACAGCAGATGGTATGTAAAAGCCTGATTATGCTATAAGTTATGCTTTTCAGCAAGATTTCACGTTGGTGGTTATCGCTGCCATGCCAGATTATACCTTAGCGTTCTCTTAGTTCAAGTACGTACTCGTGGACTGATCTTGACTTAAAAAATAATGTGTTGATTACAATTACAGTGCTATCTTAATACTTAATAGCCAGGTATTGACCCTCTACGTAGATAGCAAAACTTACAAAATGTTCATTACAATTCAAAGAATATCCCTTTTCCTCAACGCTTACTCTAACTTGACCAAAACGAAAAATACAATATAACAGATACAAGACAAAAACGTCCCACCCAAAAGGCCCTCAGAAAACAATCAAGGGACATACATACACATATATAGATAAGAGGCAATTGGCAGATCCTTTACATCTCCGTCCCTAACAGTAGTGTGTACATTTTTTCCTAAGAACAGGCAATCCTTCCCCGTCTGTAAGGCAGCAGATGTTCATATATTCAATCCTTTATCATACTCCAGAAACAGACGTACAGTTTACGAGCAGTAGAGTACTACAAGTCTTCGATACATTTTGCATGGGTTTTAGTATAATTTTACGCACTCAACGTCGAGGTTAATCAATATACTGTTATTTTGGTGTATGTTTCAAAATATTTTTTGCCCATCTTATACATGCCTGTAGGGTTTTTAATTTGACCAGTGGGTCAATACCCATCACCACCACGATTTAATTGAATTTTTGCCACACTTGGAATAGTACATGTAACTGTGCCGAAATATCGAGAACTTCAAATTCAATTAAATCGTGATCTACATCCCGTGAGTACTAATAATTGTAACTTAGTAACCGCGAAAGTCTAAAACAGAGTGTTATTTTGTTGTTCTATTTATTTCCCGTTTTTTAGAAGAAACGTGCTCAGACAAAGTTGATTTTTAATAATAAATGATTAGGTACGTCTATGGTCATTACGCTGGTACGAAAGAAAAACAAGATTCTAAATCAGCGCAATCTAAGAATATTTATTTTATTTCTTCACACTCCTTGTGCCAAATATTTTGACATGCACTTCCAACCATAAATAGTACCTTAAGGATATTTCTCGTCAATCTAGAATTGTGAAATTTGGAAGGAGTTAAGATTATAAACCACAAATATAGGAAATATTAATTTATCTTTATAAAACTTTATTCTTTCATGTTATATGACTACATACAAATTTATATATTATGATTCCATGAAATAATTAGGTTTGCGATTATATACTTAGGTAATTGGATAATTGACCTTCGTACCTTAGTACATCGATTCAATATCGGAAAACATTTCAACTAGTTAAGTTTCTCCTTCTATTCGTATTTTCTTTTCATTGTTAATACAGAAACCTGAATGCAAGGATCTGACCCTTTTTTATTTATTTATACTTCAATTTGCAAAAAAATCTACTTATAAGAGAAATCTTCTTTGGTGCTTTTTTTGGCCATCTATTTAAAATAAAAACATAACGTCTAAACATTTGTACTCCGCACTAGGATCCTGTGCACGAAAGGCTTTTCTGCTTATCACGCAAATATTTGCCACAATTAGGGTTCCAACCTGGGTTCATACACTTTGAAGGTCGCTACCAACAGAGCTAACACAGCCGTCATTTGATCAAAGTTAAATCCCACTAATCCTAATAATATTATAAATGTGAAAGTGTGGATGGATGGATGATTGGATGATTTTAATGGATGTTTTTTACTCAATATCGGCAGAACGGCTGAACGGATCTGAAGCTGAATTTGGCAAAGAGATATATTATAGTCTAGAATAGCACATTGCCTACTTCATAATCATAATCATCATCATCATTATCATCTATCACCATTAGGGCGAAACTGCCTAATATTCTTGGGTACAGTAAGGACAAAATAACAAGATCTCCGCCGATGCCAAGATCGTAATGATGACTTACTTTCTGTCAATAGAGCTCTGTCAAAGATGTGTCAGTTTCTGATAGTTTATAGTGTGTTCGAATAGCCCCAAGTTGGCGAAAATAACGCTAAAAACGCTCACAAGGGCGTTCGATTTAGGAATCTGTGGGTGAAAATGTCGTTTAGGGTTCTTTTTGTTCACCGTTAGCAAACCTAAAAACGAGTTATATTATATATGCCACCGAAAAGTGCAATTTTTGACCCACGTCCAGAGCATGGTTGTTTTTGATCGTTTTTTGACAACTATTATTTAAAAAATCATAATTGTGTGATTATAGGTCTTATGTTTGGTTTAGCGTTCGAGGAGTTTGTGGTAAAAGTGGCAAAAATAACGTTTTTGAGCTTTACGAACGCTTTAACAAAAGAGCCAACATAGGCAAGGCATGCCCTCATTGCTAAACGAACGCACCTCAAGCCAAAAGCATGCAATGATTTTGACAGCTCGATACACTACACGTGCTCGGCGATAGAGCCGGCATGTCATTCGTCTTGTTGTTCAGCCGACTGTAGTCGAGCGATTCCGCCATCACGCGAAACATCAGTCTAGCGGTCTTGAGTGAATCGCCCGCAATTCTAACATGTTTTTTAACACAACATAACAAATAGTTTCGCCTATTTATCCTTGAAGGGCAGCGGTATTTAAATAGGATACCTTTCCTCATCATCACCATCTATCACCACGGAGGTGAAACCGCGGGGCGGTAACATCAGTCTAGCGGTCTTGAGTGAACCGATACTTTTGCCTATAGGTATATCCGCGAAAGGGGAAAGCAGCGGTGTTTTCAATGCCCACGTTTCGCCATTTATATTTTTGCTCGTGTGATCATGTAGCGGGCGAGCCTATTGCTATCTACGAGACACTGTTCCAGTCTCCGGACTGTTCAACCCGGGGATCGAATCCATGACCTCGAGGTTCCAAAACGGCACTTCTTCCACTACACCAAGACCAAGCGAGCGAAGCCGCTGGCGGGCCAGCTAGTATAAAATAAAAACTTAGTGACAGGACTCATTTCTTGTTGGTGAAACATTGTTAACTGTGTTCCAACTGTATGGTGCTTGTAAAAATTTCAGATAATAACGCAGTTTTGTATCTTTTTATTCTTGTACCTATACAGAGTGGGAACGGTCGAGTTTTTATAACTCAATCTACATGAGAGATGGATTGTTCATTCATTCGGTTCATGTTTTCATGAAGTATGTTGTGTATGCATAAATAATGTTGAATTGAATTAAAACTTTAAAGAAGTTTAAAATTGGGTATGCAATTACTATATTTAGTATGTGACTTGGTGGCAGACCTATTATGAGTCTTGATTTACCACGCTAGTAATTTTGTGTCAAAACACTGTAACCTGTTAGTCCGGTTTGGTAAATAAATATATAAATTATTCTAGCCATTTTACGACGAGTCTTCAAGCCTATTTTTTGAGAACAAAACACTAGTGCTTTGAATATACTTAAACACAATTTATATATTTTTAACAGATTGACGGAGGATAGACAAACAAGATGCCTGTGATGACTAGAAAAGCCACAGCTGGAGATTTAGAAGAAAAGCTCAGAGTGACACTCGTGGAAATAAAAAAATATAAGGACCTGTCTGACAAATTACTACAAGAAAGAGAAGATAGTGCGATTGAAGTGAACAACATAGTGCAAAAGAACTCTGATCTAAAATGTGAACTAGCTGATCTACACACAAAGTTATCTGACTCGATTCATGTAAATGAACAGCTCAAGGACATTGTTGTATCATTCAAACAGTGTAGTGACACCCACGAGCAGGCCTTAAGCCGCATAACTGAGCTAGAATTTGATTTGAATAAGGCTCATCAAGAAATCCTAGTGTTAAAGTCTTCTAAATTCAATGAACGGACAGCTGACACTGTCAGTCTATACAATGAACTGATAGGTAGTGGCATTGAGTCTAGTGGCCCTCAACCGATGGTTACCATAGACCTAACAAGTGATCACTCTTTATGCAGTAATTCAAATTTCAAAAGTCATAAAAAAGTAAAAAAATATTTGAAAGTTAAAAAAATTATACGCAAATGCCAGAAAACACTTAAAAAACGCAATTATTTTCTCAAAAATGTAGATTTAATCAAAGAAAAGGTACTCTTAGAAGAAAAGCTGCAAAGCTGCACTGATGAATTGGAAATTACTAAGCGTTTGTATGTTGATGACATTCTGAAGCTCCGCACTGACCTGCTTGAGAAAGAAAAAATCTTGCAAGATATTTTTTATGGCTACATATTAGCTCAAACCCATCTGAGTGAACATTATAAACAAGCAATTGGGCTGATGGACCTGGTTACTAGTAATGTGGAAAGTGTGAGAGACATTGAGAGGAATAGCCCAAGCTCTCACAGTCAGTCACTGTCTAGAGCTGGGTCTGATTCAATAGAAGCTTCAAATGATAAAATCATCTTATCAACGGACCAGGGGGAGGTTGAGAATGTCATAAGTCGAAATCATATTAAGAGAGTTCTGGTGTTCTCAGATGCGATTGGCAGAAATTTTGGATCACTATTAGGTAACTTGCAGCACTGTTCAGTAATAAATCACTGCATGCCTGGAGCCTCATATGTTGAGATTGAAAAGAAAATCATGGCTTCTGAAATAGATTATACCACAATAGTGGTTGTCTATCTAGGGCAAAGTTTAGGTATTGACAGAAAAGATATTATTACTAGAACTACTTCGCTTCTCAAACTTAACGCTTTTAAAATAATGCTAATATCTTTTCCATACTCGAATGTGCTAACAAAAAGACAGAATGAGCACATTCATTCATTAAATACATTAATGTATAATATGACATGTCGTCACAGTGACAAATTTTTATTTTTTGATTGTAATAATTTTATTACTAATTTTAAGCTGACCCGGGATAGGATGTACCTACCTAAGAGATATAGGAATTTAATTGCTACTTTAGTAGCATATAATATTAACGCAGTTATAGGAAATATAACGAAGTGTTCAAATGACATAACAGTACTAAGTACAAGTACTAATAATATAAATTGTTTAAACTTTTAAGTAAGACAAAAGAGAAACAATCTGATATGACATTGTATTATCAAAACATTAATCGTTTCTCTGGCAAAATACTTGACATTGAACTTCATTTAAATAAACATCCTTTTGATGTGTTGTGCTTAACCAAAACATGGCTTAAAAAAGATACGATGTTATATAAGTAATTTCCAGGTGGCTAGCTCGTTCAACCGCACATCCGCTGAAGGAGGAGGCTGTATTATATTAATTAGAAACAATATCAATAAGTTCAAAGAGCGGCATGACTTAGTCGGATGTGCGATAGAACGTGTCTGTGAGGTAGCTTGTGTAGAGGTGGAAAAGCATCTAGTGTTATGTGTATATCGACCACCATATGATAAAGAGAATAAATCAAATTTTCAAAATTTTAAGGATACAATGGAATCAATTTTAAAGAAAATCTCTAAATGTAACAAACAAATATATATCTGCGGTGACTTCAACATCGATCTTTTAACAGATTCATCAGATAAAACAAACCTAATTGCACTGTTTAAATCATTCCATTTGAATTATTTATTCTTTGAGCCCACTAGAATAACTGACCATTCAGCTACCTGCATAGACAATATTTATTCAAATTGTAAGGCTAAGGAAACTACAATCATGACCGGTATTAGGTCTGATCACAAGGGCCTTGCGATAAAATTTAATGGCAATAAAAACATGAAAAAGATGATAATAGAACATAGGCCGTTAACAACTAGTAGGCTCGGAAAGCTTCAGCAAAATATTGAAGCAAAACTTTGCATCGCGAATCTTTCGGAAGAGGACCCTAACGATTATTATTATAGATTATTATCTTTAGTTAGTACCGAGATCAATGAAGTTTGTCCAAACGTTAAAATGTGTACAACTGGGAAGTTAGTTTTTGGTGACTGGGCTACTCGAGGTATTTGAAAAAGTAGAGATACCATGTATGAGTTATATCATAAAAAAACTATGATATCTGATAAAGTTTTCCATAACTATGTCAAAACTTATTCAAAATTATTTAAGACTGTTTGAATGCTGCTAAAGCTTTGTTTATTAGAGATAAAATTCGGAAATCGAATAACAAAATAAAAACAGTTTGGAAGACTATAAATACTGAGACCGGCAAAAATAAACCAAAAGACACTGCATGTGTCCTTGTAATTAACAATCAGACTGTCTCAGAACCAATAAATGTAGCAAATACTTTTGATAATTTATTCTCTAATTTACCTCTAGAAGTCACCAAGTCACTGAATTCTTGCCCCAATCCAGCAGAAGCTATTCTTAAAGCTAATATCACGAACGAAGTACCCAGTTTTTCTTTTGAATATACTTCAACTGTCGAAATTATAAAAACATTCAAAAGCTTAAATATAAAGAATACTGAAGACTTATGGGGAATGTCAGTAAAAATTGTAGAGCCAATTATTAGTTTTATGGGTCCTATTTTGGCCCGCTTATTTAATCTTTCCTAATTTAATGAAATATAGTAGAATCACTCCAATTTTTAAGGCTGGAGAGAAAACAGACCCCTCAAATTATAGACCAGTATCTATACTATAATTTTGAGTAGGATCTTTGAAAAAAATATGCTCAAACAACTTTTGGCGCACTTCAACGAGCATTCAATACTGCACGAAAATCAGTTCGGCTTCACGAAAACAAGATCAACTAAGGATGCCGGTGTGAAGTTAATGACGTATGTCTTAAAGGCTTGGGAGAGCTCACATGATGCTATTGGTGTTTTTTGTGATCTCTCTAAAGCATTTGATTGTGTGTAACACCGTATACTGATTCGAAAGCTTTTCCATTATGGTATTCGTGGAGCTGCGCTTGATGTCATCGAGTCATATTTATCTGACAGGATGCAAAAGGTTGGCATAAATGGTGTAACATCTTCAGGATCTATAATTAAAATGGGTGTGCCACAAGGGTCCATTTTTGGGCCTTTTTTGTTCTTAGTTTACATTAACGACTTGCCACTTATGGCCAAGGATCTTTGTGATATTGTTTTATTTGCGGATGACACATCTCTGATTTTTAAAGTAGATAGGAAAGATTGCACACTAATTCAAGTAAACAACGCTCTATCTAGTATCTCTAAATGGTTCTCAACTAATAATTTACTTCTGAATTCAAAAAAGACAAAATGTTTGAAGTTTTCTTTGCCTACTGTTCCATATTTGGAGTCCAACGTTACGCTTGATGGAGTTAAACTCGCAATGGACAAGAAAACAGTCTTCCTAGGCATTGAAATTGACGCAAAATTACATTGGGGTCCTCATGTAAATACCCTGTCTGGGAGACTCAGTTCTGCTGCATATGCAGTACGTAAAATAAGAGAGCTAACAGATGCTTATACGGCGCGGTTAGTGTATTTTGCATACTTCCACAGCGTAATGTCATATGGGATATTGCTATGGGGTTCAGCGGCTGATATAGAGACCATATTTATCCTTCAGAAACGTGCTATTAGAGCTATATACGAAATGGGTCCCCGTGAATCTTTGAGAGATTTATTTAAAGAAATCAATATATTAACGTTGCCTTCCTTATATGTATTTGAAAATATAATGTATGTTCGTAAAAATTTACATAAATATAAGTTAAACAGTGATCACCACACTTTTAATACCAGAAATACAAATAGGATAGCTGTACCTAGTTTTAGACTTATTATTTATTATTTATTTATACTATTAGAAGACTAATAAGTCATTCCTAGAAAATTGTGTGCGTTTTTACAGCAAAATCCCAAAGCACATAACTGAGCTCACAGAGGGCAAATTCAAGTTGACTGTAAAAAACATTTTAATAAAAAAAGCTTACTATAAAGTTCGACATTATTATATAAGATGAAGATGCTTGGAATACTCCACTTCTGGCAAGCTGTATCTCTGCCACCCATAAAATGTAATTTTGTAGTACCTAAGTAGAAACATTGTAAACATCCATATAAAAAGAATGGCCCCGAGTTTCTTGCCGCTTCTTCTCGGTGGGTTCTATATATTTTGGAACGCGGCGGTAGAGTCATTAAAGTACAATATAATGAAAAGTTGACGTTCATAAGTGCGTCTTTGATGCCTAAATTGAATAAATGATTTTGACTTTGACTTTGACTTTATTCTATAACAATTTTATTGTAACTTGTGTTTAAATGTCCTTCCGACCATTTTATTTCTGTCATGTTGTCCCACCACAGGGTATTGTCGAAGTTAAGCCTTTTCGGAGAAACCCTGGACTTCGTGGGTGTGACAACAGAGCCGCTGAAGAACACTTGCTAACCAGATACCTTCGTGGCATTCCGGCCAGAAACTGCGCACATCGCGCACATAGGTTACAACATCATACCAAGCATTTTACTTGGTTAAGATTGAGGGGACTGTAACAAATATTTTTTCGTGAGGATGGTGTGAAAAAAACACTGTCACGGGCTGGCAAACGCAATGAAACGCCACATGATGGCCGATTAGCGCAGTTGGTAACAAGCGTGTCTTCAGAGCCGCTGGTCCCGGGTTCAATTCGTGTGATTTCAAATATTTGTGTGCATGAATTTGTTTGTTTTACCTGTGTCCGTTTAAGAATATGTGTATAAGAAATTTGACTATTTAAAATATGGGTGGTAACTATGTACGTAGTTAGAATATTTATTGTGAATGTATAGTTCTATCTGACCACACAAAGCCTAGCAAATTTTAGCAAATTTTAGCAAATTTTGAACATAGATATAATAGATGAATTTATCAAAATATTCGATCTGATATTCTAAATGATAATAATGGCCAAACATTAATAAATTATAGGAGCGATAAAATCAGTAATTACGTTCGAACAATAAAACATTTATAACAACCGAAACGAACCGTAAATAAGCATTGCTATTAACTGAATCGAAGTGGAAATAAGCAGATTCTCTAGCCCATTTATTTTATTATAAACAATACGTACCGGTTACAGATGAATAGGCAATGTTTTTGCCGGTGGTAAACAAGAAAGTAGTAAGATTTTATTCACTTAATATTATTACATTAACGTATTTTTTTACCATGGAATATTAAGTGAATAAATAGACTAAGCAGTTAATTGGTCCGACCAACGGCTATTTGACCGGCCGCGAGCCCTCTTCTACCTTACTTACCACCACCAACTTATTAAGATTATCTGGCTGCAGGCGGCAATGTGCCCAAAATAACCAAGGATCCCTTGATAACATTTGATTTTATTTTTTATTTATTATATTATGACATTAAAAATACATTTGTTTACTAACTAGCCCTGTAAACCTCGTAAAGGTTTGTCGCAGTACTAGGTCCTCTTAAATAACAGCTTTATTAATTTGTAAGAACAGAGTAAACAATTAAAAAGTGTAACTACCTAAATACTTACATAATAACTAGTTATAATAGGTAGGTAAGTAGGTTACTACATATAACGTAAAACAAAATAACTGTGCTAACCTAAAACCTAAAACTAAACAAGTAACTAATAAAAGACAACTAAATAAACTAATAAAATTGACACTATTTAGGTAGACATAGGGACTTATAGTTGGTAACAGGTTGGTTAACAGATTGTGGATAGTCTAATTGTTATGCGTAGTTGCTCAAGGATAGATTTGTTTGTTCATGTGGCAATCCATGGTATGCGGAGCATCTTTCACCAACACCACATTTCAAAGGGATGTATATTATTCATTCTAATGCCCATATCGTCCACGATTCTGAACCATGAAGGAATATAGAAAAAAGCAGTGTCCAGTCTAGTCTCATCTTGGTTACTTTGGAGACTTTCCTGTCCACCCCCATTAGACGGTTAAAATCATATAAAGAGTTAAAATTAAATGCTCGGATCTCGTGCCTCGTTGTCCAAGTGGTCATGGCATCTGACACGGATTGTCAGAAGATGCGGGTTCCAAAATGAGCGACAAGCCGGGCACCATAATGTGCTCTGCCACGATGCTGTGGATTAATCTGTCCGCATCGGGTTTACGCTATAACAAAAAAATTGTGAATGGACCGGAGGCGTGCTGGTTCGGTTCGATGTTACCTTCACCGAAAGCTCAGGATCGAGGAAGAGATCGATCCAGGGGCTGTCTGATTGGGGACCTCATTACCTCGGGACTAAGAAGATAAAATAAAAAAATATGGTTAAAAACTAACGTGGTATTTACTAATTTTATAGCAAGTGCTAAGCGAGACGTCATCGGCGCGGGCGTTGCGAACACTGCTTGAAAAAGCATTGGATGTGTGGTCAAAACCATAGTCGGATCTATCGGACATGTATTGCGTGCGTTATCCCGTTTTTTCAGTAAAAACAAGTCTAACTGTGGCACTACCTTGAAAGACATGATTATAACATACACCAAATTTAATGATTCGCCAAACATCTATTGGCGTAGCGTAATAAGACGTGGTCCAATTACAACTTTACGATGCATTACGTAGAGTTAAAAATAACTTATCAGATTCGACGATGTAGGTAATGGCGGTGTATAAGAAGATGTGATTTTGTACCGTTTCTGTATATTTTTCGATATAGGTATAAGGCCTTTGTTAATTAGTGCACAATATTGAACGGGGTGGTTTGGAATCAATAACTGGTCATCGAAGTGAAAGAAAGACAAGTATTTTTTGTTATTTTGGACGGATATTTATTGCCTTGTTCAGAACGACTGCGCGACTGAACGGACTACGGCACCGTAAACCACGCCCACGGCACAGAATAGATAACAGTAACTAAGCGTAACATACCTACCCATTTAGAATAGGTACGATATACGAATAGGTATTGACATCATCTGTGTCACGTGTAAACATTTTCGAGTAGGTAGGTTCGAACATCGTTGTATCTATATTATTCTGAGTAGGTAGGTATGCTTCCCGTAGTTACTGCTATTCTATGCTGTGATGTTATGATGCCGTCGTGCGTTCAGTCATGAAACGGTTTTTAGCCGCAGAGCAGTGAATATGGGTTCATAATAATAAAAAGGTGCATTTGTTTTCTTTCACTTTCATGAACAGTTATCGTTTCCAAACCACTCCGTTCAAAATTGAGCACGTGCTATCAAATGCCTTATATACTAATACAGTTAAAGTACTGGTTGACATTTTAATACTATACCTTAACTACGTATTACTTAAAAAATGTAATATCTGAAAATACAGAGAATTTAGACGTGTAAATTTATTTTAGTGGACCTATTTAAAACTTGGGTAGATAATTATGTACATAGTAACAAATAAATTTAGCTCTTCGATTTTTATTATTTCTATATATTCCATTAATATGCGGTGAGAAATGCGGAGATGAGGGAAAGTAGGATGTCCACGTTTGAACATAATTGTACTTTGCGCCAGTTTACGTAATAGCTTCGTAGCTATTCTGTAGGTGATCGCGAAAGGAGTTCTTCCTAATACACTTCCTACGAGACACAGAGATAAATAGGTTAGACGGCTCTAGAAAAACATTCGTTTGAGACACATATTAGGTTTTGAGAAAAGTCGTAAAACAAAAGATATTTGTTATGATAGCGAGATGTTGCCCTTTATTTCAAGGACCCCACATCTAAACACCACTTTTCTCCTAATTTGGATTTTTACCTTTTTTATTTATTTCACAAATACTTTTACAGAGCGTAACGTTGCTTCTATTTTCTTATTTCCTAGTCCATTGGCAATTTTCTCGTATACTACTTAATTATTTATTTTATTCATTAATACACTTCAATCGAATACATATTCCTGATTCATCGTCATCATCATCATTATCAGCCAGAAGACGTCCATGGACGTCTGTCACGGACTGCTTAACATAGGCCTTCCCCATAGAACGCTACTTGGACCGGCTACTCGCTTCCTGCATCCAGCGATTCCCCGCGTTTTTGACGAGGTCGTCGGTCCACCTAGCGGGGGGCCGGCCTGCACTTGCACACACTGCGTCTTCCGGTACGTGGTCGCCACTCGAGAACCTTTCTTACCCACCACATTGCCACTTCAACTTGCTAATTTTGTGAGCTATGTTGGTGACCTTAGTTCTCCTACGGATCTTCTCATTTCGGATCTTATCGTGCAGGGAAACTCCAAGCATAGCCCTCTCAATTGCCATAAGAGAATAACGTACGAAAAAAATGTGTATTTAAAATATATTCAATTATAAATAATTAATAATCTTAATAATATTTTTTGACCGGAATGTTAAGACACCGAGTCTATTACCGAATATTATCATCATCTCTAGTTCTAACGTTTCCCTTTTGAATTAATTAAATTCTTAGTTGCCAGGGATCCTTAATTTAAAGGTCTGCTACAAGTTACGGAGGGTGAATATTAGGTTTTGTTAATTAAGGAACCCTGCGTACTCTAGGTCAAGATTTATACATTTACGGATGTTGTCTCTATTTTTGTAAAAATGCAGTGTAGTATTTGTTTATGCATTTAACTTCAAACAATGCTTTTATAGGCCAATCATAAAGTTAATAAGCTTGACTCGAACGCAATCAAATCACTCAGATTGAAATTGGATTTAAGGCCGTAGCACAATTTCCGAAAAATAATCGCATCGTAAGCGTCAACATATCACACTTGGTTAGAAACTATGAGTTATCTGTGTCACAGTTGCTCTAGATAAATATCAGTTTGTATTGTTTCACGTGAACGACACATTACGTTACACTTACGCAGTTATTTGTGCTAGGCTGAGGTCAGTTCAATTCTGTTTTGTTTTGATACAGCAGAATGAAATAAAATATTGGTAAAATAAAAAGTTGCTCAAATATTCTTCACATAATATAAGATGATGAAAAAAGGTGAGTAGGTATATAAGTTCGTGTTCAATTAGAGAGTTAGTTTTAAAGTCTCTGCTCGAGATAGAAAAAGTTGTGCCTCTAAATTCTTGTGTTTGATTAATATGCCGTTATATTAAATTGTAAATCTGTCTAATACAAGGTCTAACAACAAAATCGCCATTTAATTTTCTGATGGCGTAAAATCGAATAATGAGTTCATGTGTTATGTGAATTAGTTCAAATGAGTGCGGTATTTAAAAATGTCTACTTATCTTAAATATGATCCCAAATTCGATCGTAAACGCCCAATCCTTGAATAAATTATTTAAATAAAAATTTACCAAAACCATAAATATACATAAACACATTTTGCATTTTTAAAAGGTTTAACTACTCTAATAACGAAGAGGAGAGATTTGATAGTTTGTAACGGGCAAATGCAAAAACTACATCATCATCATCATCATCATCTCAGCCGTAGGACGTCCACTGCTGAACTTAGGCCTCCCCTATGATTTTCCAAAAGGACCGGTTGGAAGCGGCCTGCATCATAAAGAACTACATAACTTATTCAAGAATATCTTTCACCAGTAGAATAACATATTACGAGTATGTCTGAGTAACATAAGCTATATTTGATTCATCTTCATCATCCATCACCGCGCGGGTGAAACCACAGAGAGCATCTAGTATATTAGTAATAATGTAATTTCGGGTTCCCAGTGTTGGGACAGGAATAAATATATCTACACATTACATCACAAATATCCAAGAACTAAAGAAGGGCCTGCCGTAAGGAGATGTGGGTAATTCGACATCTATATCTACTATTAATAAGTTCCGATATGTCTGTAGGCCAAATTAAAAAAAATAATTACTTAATATTAATTAGGTATGTTTCCCCTTCTATATTATCTGTATAGACATTGGCATTGAGATCAGTCATGCTAACGAAGAGATGTTGGCAAGTGGCGGTGTCGTGTATCAGGTTGCCATCTTCCCTCAAATATGGTTGAGGCAGGCAATGGCTGGCACATGTGTCAACTCGTGAACGGGTGCTGCTTGCGGAGACCGGTCTGCTCGGAATGCTAATGAATACCTTACATATTTAGATTTCTTTATCTATCTCTTCTTTTATTTTTTATTACAATGACAAAAAATATGTTAGGTTTAGTTTATGTATCACCCTCTCGTATGCTAAGATGTAGTATATTTAAATCGATTGTAGAAAAACATTAAGAATATGTTAAAAATGGTACGAACCTTGGAGTGTGTGTAGTAATTTTAAGTATTAATAAAACAATCAAGACCAGAGATAAAACATTTCTGCTCATTACTCAAATATGTGTCTCGGCTAGGAATTGAACCTAGGACCTTGCACTACTAAGTTACGGTCACTACCAACTGATCTAACGGGCTGTCAAGATATTTTTAATGTAACAACGTTAAGGAGTTTTCAGCGTTACTATTATATATTTTTAAATGAATGAGTATATAGTAATTGTGACATAACTGTTTCAGTAAGACATAGTATCACGGATTTTATTGTAGATATTGATGTTTTCTATAAAACTGCAGTACATATCACTTTCCTCTATTGTCAATAGTTTCCGCAGCGTACGCGATATAAGGATGTTTTTTGCTAATTTTTCACACCTTGGGTTACATTATTAAGGTTTTCATGCGGTCCCCTAACTTTTCTGAAATTGTTACATAGCTTATGTTACTCAGTGATAATGTGGTATTCTAACAGCAAAATAATGTTTGAAATCGGTCCAGTAGATTTTACGTTTATTAGTTACGCACAAAAATACAATTCTTTCCTCTTTATAATTTTAGTATAGATAATAATAGTTTATTTCAGTGACAATAATAAAATACAATTTGTTTACAAACTAAAATACGACAACATACTCAACAAAAGATAAATACACGAAATAACACTAGGGATAGCCATTTACCTTAAATCGAGACAAAGTTGCGTGCTTATATCAAAAATACATAAGCATCTCTTTATTACCATAGGAACACAAAGAATTTTCAGACTTTTTCAGCCTCATGCTTTCGAACAATATCGTGTTATGCCTTTGTTTGTAAAATATTGGATTACTTCGTCTAATTCTATTACCATTATTATTTATGGTAACCGGTTTTGTTCTTAACTTCTGTCGTTTTACTAACAAAAGAAATGAAATAGATTTTCATTGTTTTTCAATTTACATACATAATGAACAGATATAAAAAGGACACCTACACGCGATGAACATATACCTTTTTATGCAAAAATGAACTTAACAGTGCCGCTGCTTTAGGTTCTCAATTATATATGCTTTTTGTGTTAGTTTATACGCTATTCCATTATTACAATTTCCTCAGATACCGAGCATTCTTTAGAACAGCAGTTCAATCCAAATCAATACGGTCAAACCGGCTAGGTATAAAACTTGAACTAGGCTAGATAAAAAATATATTTTACTACCTTACAAGTACTCAAACAAGATCCGCTCTAGATATTATACGCATATTAAAGTCAGGTATAATTATAGACTTCAATAAATATTAAATCTGTCTTGCTCTAAAAACACATCTAGACTGGATAAGCAGTGGACTGAAATAAAATTTCACTGAAATGTCCTAATTTAGAGGTGAAAAGTGATCACGACAATAAGCATTTTCATCGTACGATAAAATCGCATAGTACGCTCGTTTGCCAATTAGAACGACATCTTATATACGAGTAGTGACGCTTATTAGTGGTATAGTGACTCACACAATTTAAATTTCAGGTGGCACTGCAATTGCATGGACAATCGTAGCCCTTACCACCAGGTGAACACTTACCCGTCTCTACACTGCATGGTATAAAAAGTACAATACTTATTTTTAAGATGAGCCTGAATGAAGCTTGTTTCTTTTCTGACCATAAAATTACCTATTTAGAAAATATACAATGCCATCCGGTAAAACGAAACGATCACGTCTCTCGAGAGAAAAACTTGCGTTACCTTTACTTTACCCCAGTAAAGCATCGTTTACCCCATTTACCCCAACATTATGGTTATAATAATAGCTAAGCGTAATTTAACAACGAGAAAATCTTGAGCCATTTATATTTTAAGCGAAACAACAGACCACATTTCCCTTCCAGTAAATTGAATTGGTGTATTAGGCGAATTCCAAGCGATAAAATGCGATGTTTTTGCTCAATGGTCTAGCTCGATGTTTCAGCTCAACAGGTAAAAATAATTGTACGGGCCTTCAGTAAGAGTTATATCTCAAAGTACAATCAGATATAAAAATGTATGCACACATAATTTGATTGAAACTTTCGTAAGTATTAGACATAATTTATGTTATTTTGACGGTGAAATTTATACGGTAGGTACAGTCAAGTTTGCAAATGCAAAAACAGACAGGTGCGCGAGTATTATTTACATTAGTGACCCAGAAGAGGGAGGAATGGGGAAGCTTTGTAAGGCGGCAGGCGCGTTACACAACCTGAAGTGACGACCACGACCGCACTGGCAAGAGGGTAACGACGAAGAAGAAGAAAAATATGTTAGAATATCATTGCACGGTTAAGCTAAGCCAAATGAAAAAGAGTATCCCTGAACTTTCTTTCGGCATTGACGAGAGCCCTACGTTTCAGTTGTAATAGAAATACGGAACGTTTTTTAGAACTTGATACCTTGAAATGTAGCTGACTGTATAAGACCGCTTAAAGCGTATGCCTGAGATTTTCGTTCACGATAGGATATTTTTTATTCCTCAAGCATAATTTTCCGCCGCGTGAAGCTTTAGCATTATCTCTTATAAATGTTTATGTGGCAAAATGAAGTTTAAGGTGCGCTTGCAGAGAAGATAGCTATAATAATGCGAAGATATTTTAAGTAATGTTAGAGGATTTTCTCTGTAAGGAAACGGAGTAGAATATTTCTTCCGCCGTCAGGATGGTAATCGTAAGGGCTCAGGAAACCCGATCTATTATGTGATACAGGTCGAGGAGTGGTTGGTACGACCGCAGTGCCCTTATTATACCGCAAAACTACACGATAACGACTTTGATGCCTTGATCATGCCTTGACCAACTACCCACCGCTCTAGGTCCACGTGGCGAACTATGGATCATATGCTTCTTTCTGTCTGAAAGACATGTCTATGATCCATCATTGTATCATGGACAAAAGGACATGGCCTTTGTTCTGGTAATAGAAGGGCAGATATACTAGTTAAAGAGGGAGCCAAAAAGCAAGGTAGCATTGAGGAAATGGAACTCTGCAGACCATCAGCAATGGAAGTGCGGAATCTCCTGAGTCGCTACACCGAGAGAAAACACCAAAACTGTTGGGATGACAGAAAGGACTGTAAACATGCGAAATCCATGTTTCCAATCCTAAACAAAAATACTACGAACAAATTACTACGATTACAACGGCAGGACCTTCGCCTAATGGTGGGCATTATCACTGGTCACTGTAATCTAAATTACCAGTCATACAAGATTGGAGTAACGGACAGCCCTCTATGTAGAGGTTGTCTACAGGAGGACGAGACTGTGGAGCATGTGTTGCTGCACTGTAGTGCTACGGAAGAAATCAGATCAAAAACAGGATTACTGGAGGTCCACTCCAGACCGCATGAGGCATCACTAGCGTCATCGACAGTTGTTCATACAACATCTCAAACAACACTGGAGCAGTTGTGCCAGCGACCCATGGCCATACTCCGCTATGTAAAGGAGTTAGGCTGGCTTGAGTAAATGCTGCCAGGGGGGAATGCACAAAACACCCCAAGCGGGACGTCAGTGCAGGCCTCATCGCCCCCAAAGAAGAATAAGAATAAGAATAAGATCCATCATTGAGTATTACACTGATGCCTTGACGTGTGGATAAGGGGATATTTGGTAATGTTGGTGATTGTCACAACTACCCAACACGACGGAGAGGAAAGCTAGCTGCTATATCTCGATCGCTAGTGAAGTCGAATCGATTGACTCACGTCATGGGTCCGGAGGTAGGTGTATACAACAGGCTTCCTGAGAACGTTACCGCGGCATCCAATTTAAATATTTTTAAATCAAGACTAAAGCGCTGGCTTATCAGTTATACCTTCTACAGCTATGCTGAATTTTTAAATAAATTTTCACATTAAATATATTTTTGACAATCTAATGTTTTTGTACTTTGTTATTATCATAGGCATATCTATGACATTTAAATGAATGTGTTTATTTTTAATTAATTATTGATTTAATTCACTTATATATATTTAAATTATTTAATTTTAATAATTTTATATAAATGACTACATATTGATGTTTAATTTTAATAATTTTATATTAATTATTGAATACATACTTACATGGTTAATTGTAAGTTACACACTGTATTGCTACATAGTTTATGTTCTTAATAACTGACGTGTATAGATAAATACCAATAAATGAATCTGAATCTGAATCTGACGTAAGCACGGAATTGCTCGTTAGTTGAAAATACCACGGTGTTCACCCAACCACGTAAGTGTAGTTACCACAGCTTAGTATGATTGGCATATATTTATTTATACTTGCAATTGCAATAAAAAAATTAATTAATAAATACCCACTTAGGGTATATATCGGCACTCAGTCTCAAAGAAACAAATTGACCCAGTGGCAAAGTAACGTTCAGTCCTCGCATACTTTGGCATATATATAAATATATGTTATTCCACACTTACATGACTTGTGGAATATGTTCACAGTTTTTACGCCAGTTTAGGAAGAAAAATCGTCTTACACATGTTCAATTTTGTCGGAATCATAAGTGAATGAATATCATTGGTACAAGGACTTAAAATAATGCCGGTAGAATTTTCTCAGACCAGTGATGCTTGACACTTGCGTAGTCTGGGTGAGAGTCATAAGAGTGTAGAAAACTTATTTAGCTTGCTTTTTTTGTTTACGAAGGAGGAAATCTGCTACGATACCCCTGAGCGCTGGTCTCTGGGTTACCAGAGTCCACTGGAAGGATGGAAATGCCTGAGTATGAAATAAAACTGTGTCTCGTTCTTAAAAATCCTGTATTTCGCTCTTTGATATAATATCACACACCTTCTTATAAATAAAAAAAAAAAATCAACGATGTTTGCGCTTAGGTAATCGTACAGCAGCACGATGATCTAAGAGCAAACACCGTTGTTTATTGACATCTTTAACATAGTAATTGACAACGGAAAAACAACCTTGTTAACAAGGGCGATCGCAACTACGAATCATTCCTTAGAGAATCACACGGCAGATGATTATGATAGCAAATGAAACAAAGTTTTAGCACCAAGCTATCCAGCAAGCGGATAGCTTGCTACTAATTTGTTACTAAATCGCTACTAAATTTGTGTGTATCCAATATGCGATCAAGCGAAGAGATCCACAAAGATATTGGTATTTTTTTACAACAACGGTATATATACATTAAGGCCTTTATTTAAATATTTTTAAAAACGTTGCGTAAACATAGATTAGGCGTAACATGCTTTGTCTTGCTTTCACGCGTGACATTTACTGCAAGCGAAAAATTGACAGATAGATGTTTTAACTACTCCGGGTTTATAACAAGTTTATTAATAAGGCCGTAAATGTATTAATTAAAATTTCAGAAACATATAAATATTTATTGGTCGTTATTCAATTACAGGTCATATACACATTTACGTACATAAACAGGCGTCTTATTACAAAAATAGATCAGTTCTTACTCTTAAAAAAATGTTTAAGCTCATAGATTTATGTGAACGAATCCTAGTTTCTGTAATAAAAATAGTTCAACGATATAGTGCTGCGAGACATAGCTATCGTCACGATAGATATGCTATCATACAATATCGATATAGCAGGTAACCTCAAAAAGAGTCACCACTCCTGGGGCACTGCCCTCACCCACACATGCAATCTGCTCGGATAGCAACCAAAGTGAAGGCAGAAAGATCTACAGTATTGCATATCTACCACGCTCACATATCAATTAGGTGCATTGTTCAAACATTCCTAGCAGGAGCTGGAAAGAATTACTATTCTAAGAATTAAAAGGAGTTAGTAGAAAAGCAGGTGAAATATATTTGCAATATTTCTTCAGCTTCCCCTTTAATTGTTTGCATTCTACCGTTGGAATGCGAATAATCACTTAATATCAGGTGGGGGAACATTGTAAAACGCAAGTTTGTGTATTTTCTAATATATGTCCGTTGGGGTTACTAAACTTGAAATTTTGGCAGTACATGCCATTTATATTGTGAGCATCGATTAACGAAGGAAGGGACTTTTGGATCCCCTAAGGGAGGGAATTCAAATTATTTATGTAGCCTTGTCTCCATCAAAGGAGTGAAAACGTTGGCGGGTCAGCTAGTAAAGTGATGAGAACGAGACAAAAAAACTTACTATTGTCATCATCTTATGCTAATATTTCTCGATTAGTTTAATACAACAATAAAGATATTTTCCTTTCATGCAGCAACATGACAGTAGTAAGAATTAGCTTAATATATACTTTTGAATAGAAGTAACTTAAACATTTAGAATCAACCAAATAAAATACATTATGTCCCTATTCTAGAAAAAATATAACGTAATGTTCTGTACGAGGGTTTTTAAAGTTGCCTAACGTTATTAAAGATTTTCAAATGTCTGTTTTTGACATCAAAATCTATCTATATCTATTTTCTATACATACTCGTATTATAAAACTGTAGCCAATGTGAAATTCTTACATGAAAAATAAATAAGTAGTAGAATCCAAAAATGTCATTTTAGATTTTTTGTCTGTCTGTCTGTCTGTCCATTATGCGACTTCATCACGGAAAAACTGTTGGACAGATTTTTATGTCGTTTGCTGGAGTATATTCTCTCTATGTCTATGTCTTGAGCAAGTGTTTATCTTTGTTTCATCAAAATCGACTAATCTCTATTACTCTACGCAGACGCTTTGCAGGCAAAAGCTAGTATACAATAAAATAACAAATATGTTTACTTGGCTTATTACTTTAATTAGTTACCTATAACTGTTAGAGTTAGATCTCATTTTTAATTAAACATGTTGTTTGCAAGAAATATATGCTTTAAACCCATCTCGAAATAGATCAAGGCGTTTGGTGCTTTGCATGATGGTTTTTTTGACCCACAGCATGCCCTTGGCTGATAATTTCGTTCAGTATCGTTTATTTATAATACATTAATTAACCCCATTGAAAACAATAAATTACTATTTATTTGCGCACAGATTACCGTGTTAAAATGCAAATTAGTTACCTACTGTAAATAAAACTCATTCTGAACTTCGGACAAAATAAGGCTTTATGGGTAAAAAATAATTATATTACGTATGCAGCGCCTATTTAAATATACTTAATCGTCGGTTAATAACTTTACTGAGTAATTACTTTAAACGGATTATATTTATTTATTGAAATAAAAGAGATACCTATGTATGGTATTTAACAGTAATCAACAATAATAAGTAATTAATAGTAATTAAATTGTTAACATTAAATTCTTGCACTCATACCCATTAGGGCACCGTGTTGCAGGAGGCATGGACAAACACATTAATCCGTGACAAACACAAATCCAATTATTTACCCCGGTCAAGGATCGAACCTGGGTACCCTCACTCTAGTGACTGGTTCAGTCACCTAGTGATCACTACCAAATAAATAAACCAACCAAATAACTGACAAAACCGGCCAAATGCAATTTGGACTATATAAATATCCTATACAACAGACATGATTTTTTTGGCAGTTATTCTTATGAGATTATAAGTGTTTATTTTCAAAATCCAAAACTAAATAAAAGATTTAAATTAAATGTGACAAAAGCCTTGATTTAAGACATGTTCTAACTAAAAGTTCAATAACCTGACTGAGGAAATTATTAGCCCTCACATTAAAACGTATACGATCCGCCCTCCTTCATCGCAGTCGGGTAATTTTGTAACCAGTGACTTTCGCGTCATTAAGAAAAATCTAATGACGAATCAGTTATCAAAATCAGTTGAACCGTTGAAAAGTACATAGGAACGGAAATAAGTGCAGATGTATATAAGTTACCTAACTAGATCTCGTAACTAGATTTTTTTTTATTATTTCAATTTATACATGTAACTTACAGACTAGAATCCAACACATTACATGGCGCAATTAAGCTAGGTCAGAAACATCTGAATCTGCCTACTGTATCATGGAATATATCCAGATCTGGATTTTGTGTTAAAATCATATTAATATAAGTGATAGCTCTCGGGGTAGGTGCATTGTGTGCTTGTACAGTGTGAAGGTCGGGGGGCAGTGCCAACAGGCGATGCAGTCGGCGCGGGTATCCCGATGGAACATGCAGGTGCAGGTTAGCTAGCGTTGTTAGGGTTGTTGACGCGATTGCGTACGAGTAGCAAGTAGTGCAGGATGAGATGCATCTTTCTCCGTTTTTCTAAGGTATGCATACCAACCACTCCTGATACAGACAGGGATAGGAACATGTATGGGTAGTAACCATATTTTTTTATATATATCGTGCAAATTTACGCTGTATTCTTTCAACCATTAATAAATATTTTGTCTTGTATGGACCCCAGATTATAGCGTTATACGAGTATTTAAGCTTGCTTCTAATGTAAGTTGTGTAAACTGATATAGCTGCGCTTACATTATTAAAGTCATAACACTCATTATGAAGAAGAACGTCTTACACGTTCGAAACGTCGGACTTAAACCGACATAATACCAAGTGAGTGAAGCCGGTACCTTTATATCAGTATAATGTGTGATATATAAATACTCACGATAGTTTTCAAACTCTAATTACTCATTGTGAAGCCTAAAATTCTATATGCTTGCTAACATATATCCATAACATGGTCTCTGTAATTCATCTTGGAGTCTATAAGTAAGCCTAACTCTTTGATTTTATCAACTCTGTCAATAGATATGGTTTCAGATAGCCGATAGTCATTTAAGGTCGGGTTCAACCCTCTAGTAATAGTTATCATCTTACATTTACGGGCATTAAAATGCAGACGATTTCGCTCATTCCAAGCTGAGATACAGTCAATATCGCTCTGAAGGGCAGTGCAGTCCACATAGTTAATGACCGCGGTGAAGAGTTTGAGGTCATCAGCAAACGCTTAAATATATAAAGATTAAACATAACCCTCCTTTAGGGGTTCGAAGCAGGCTGGTAAAAAGTACAAAGACAAATAGTGGCTTTAACATTTTGAATCGAACAACCTAAGCGTTTGAACATTGACCTATTCTCATGAAATATATAAAGAAAAATCATACTTACATCAACATTAATCCCAGCAAAAGGGAAAATCTTCGTTGCAGGCGATTCCGTCGGCGAGTATCTGTAGAATTCGTGACGCCCTCGGTACCACTTGACAGAGTACAATGGTGCGTCCGTGAGCTCGTAAAGACATGCTAGCGTCGCAACGCTCCCGCGCTGGACCACGGGCGGGGATATTCTCAAATCTGTAGCCCTCAAGCCACCGGCACCTAGGGAACAAATTAGAGTAATTAAGTTTACGCCACCTTTTTTTCTGTCTCTCTTTATGCAAATTAAATTAATAGTGATATGCCCGGCAAGGCTATTATGTATTTCCGTTACTAACAAATGTAGATTGAAATAAAAAAAATGCCGGCTCTAATTACATTTTGTCAGCTCCAGTTTCAACTTACTGGCATTATTGCTTACTAAAGCTGACAAAACTGACATAGAGCCGCCATTTTTTTCGATTTCAATCAATATTTGTTAGCAACTGAGATACATAATAGCCGTACGGGTTGACTTTATCTCTATGGTTTGAATAAAAGGAAACAGCTGGGCTATTATGTATCTCAGTTGCAAACAAATGTTGATTGGAATCTTGAAAAATGGCCGCTCTGTGTCACTTTTGTCAGGTTCAATTATCAACTCACGAACATTTTTGCTTACTGTAGTTGTCAAACCTGACATAGAGCCGCCATTTTTCAAGATTTCAATCAACAATTGTTAGCAACTGAAATACATAATAGCCCTGCTGATGACTTATTCCTACAATCAAAGAGGATGTACTGGATACTTAGTGTTACTTTCGACGTTTACAGATACAAATAGCTTCAATAGATTATTTACTACAACAAAATTACCGCGACCGCGCGCATTTTAAATGGCGGATATTCGCGGGGTTTATGCGAGCACTGGTTCGTAAATTTAATTATCGTAGGACGCTCGCCCGGTTAATATTTGTGCACTAATTAACATAGGCCTTATATAATTGTCTTGACTGACTGGCCGACTCATTAACGCAGATCCTAAGCCGCTGAGCTGCAAACTTGAAAATTTGACAGTTGATGCCTTTAATGTTGTAAGCATCCGCTAAGGAGGGATTTATGAAAATCAAGCGAGTGAAGCAATTCCAGTCACTGACTGTTCGACTTTGTGCGTATTTGACGTTATGAGTATGTACTTGCAGAGGCCATAGCACAAACAATATCCGAAAAAGTATTCGTACTGTAAAGGGTAGGGCTATGGTAGGGGTTTGGTCGTCGATCTTTACAACCCCCGCTACGTCAAAACCACAAAGTAACATATACATCATATAATTATTAGTACTAAAGTAATACTTCATAATTCCAGCCGTGCGAGTCTCTAATGATTCGTCGATGCGCTCGTCGACGAGCTCACTGAAGTCAAATACTTTTTGAGATTTCACCCTTGTACATAAGGTTGTTTTTCTAACGTCTCTTCATCTCGTCAATTGTTTCACGGATGTTGACAAAGATGCAACGATGTTTGCTCTTATGGAGGATCCCAATAATCTATCTATCCACGGTTTTCCTTACTACCGATAGAAATTTGACATAACGTCCATACAAATAGTGTCAAATATCTATCTCTAGTAAGGTACACCGACGATAGATAGATTATTGGGACCGGCCGTTAGAGAATCGCACGGCAGGTATAATAAACTATAGTCGAGCGTCTTAGAATGAGGTTTCTAACACGCAAGTTACGAGAATCTTTGCGTAATAATTTCTATAATAATATATGATATTATTATATGTTATTAAATGATAAAATATTAAATGTTGAGTTGTAGAGTTGGCAAATATTTAAATGAAAAATTTATATAATGCGACTGTGGCGATAGGTATACAGTATTATAAATTGTTTTAAAATAAATTCCTTAGAATTATCTTATATTTTGTTTATTCGCATCCAACCGATTTTGATAAAATTTGGTGCACACATTTAAGTACCTGACTTTAAAGAGGAATTTCGAATATGAGCGTAATTGGTCAAGTGGTTGTGAAGTACTGCTCAAAATTGCCGCTGATAAGACTCTGCTCGCGAGGTATACTGTCCGCAGAAATACTAGTTTGTATATAATGTGCGCCCTGATTTGGATTGGAATACAGTAGAAAAATGGCATGTTCCTCTTCATCGATCTCCAATTAAGGCGCTCATATCCTGATATTAGTAAAATGAAGAATCTTTAAACATCTAGTGTAACGAAACAGATCGATAAGATTCTATGAAAAAATACTTAGATTAGAAAAAGAATAAGAAAAGAATAGTAACCGAATAGAATTCATAAATATTACTCGTCGTCTGCAGAAAAAAATCCTGAATAGGCCCTCAAAAATAAACTTCCACGTCCAAACTCTCAGAATTTTCAGCGATAACACTATATTTTTTTAGGTAATACGAGTACATAGCCAACATATACATATATATATAGTACTAAAGGGATAACCAGTAGTTTTTTCAATTGTGTTAGTATATATCAAAAAATATAAGAAAAACGTACAAAATTAATACATTTTCGCATTACATCGTCCAATGTAACAAGCGATTAACAATCTTACGTTCGCATCGTTAATTATTTTAAAATCGGGGTTGGACCGCGCCTTAATACAGCTTTGTACTCTACTACTGAACCAAATAATATCCTATATAATGTATTATTAGCTCAATACAAACATAAACAACCTCGGTACAAAAATTGAGCTTCCGTTTATTTCTTTAATGTCACCTACAGCCCGCACACGCTCACAGCATAAATAACTTACGACCAACAAAACCTTTTTAATGTTTCACCTTTGCGAAACCTCGTCCGCATGATCGCGTATCAAATATTCTTTGCCAATTTATTTGCACTGTAACCGGTACACGTAATTAAAAACTCTTTGAGCGTGACAGAGGGTGGACAAAGTGGGAATGTTGTATATGGTGGCAGGAATATTGGGAGACAAACGGAAATAATACATTTAACAAGTACGATATTAGAACTATAATGATACTATTGTTTATTGACTACTATTTGCGCTCCGCGGTTTTACCTGCGTGGTGATGGATGATGATGATGATGAATCAAAATATAAAGCTTATGTTCATCAGGTATTATGTAGGATTCTAATAATAGTGCAATTTTTTTTTTGCAAATCGGTCCAGCAGTTTCGGAGCCTATACAATGAAACAAACAATTCTTTTCTCTTTATAATATTATAGTACATAATAATAGGACATTTATTATTAATAATAATAGTAATAATAATTAACCCGCAGGGGCGGCCTTGTGGTGAGCCTTCGGTGATTGGCGACACCGTGGACCCTGATTCTCCCTGGGGCTAAAACCTGCAGGGACGGCCTTGTGGCGAGCCGTCGGTGAGTCACGACACCGTGGACCTTGATTCTTCCTGGGGCTTAATGAAACCCCTGACCCCCGGCTTGCCTTCATTGACCGTCCGTTGGTGGAGACGCAAGAGCAAGTAACAAAAATCTCCAAGGGTTGTGCTAAAGGGTATAACGCCGGTAGTAGCGCTCTAGTAAAACCGCAGCACACCTCTTGAAACCCTTTAGCTATCCACACAAACGTTGCCCCTTATGTTAACATTGCTGTTGGCCCTTTAGGGGGGCCTGTTTAGTAGGTGGCAAGTCTCCTAAATATTTCATGATGATACTGAAATTGGCAGGTTAAGTCTCGTCCATAGCCGTCTATCTCCCTATCCTTTTAAGTTCATATCAATATAGCCTTGCCATTTTACCCATTTTTGTAATAGATAATCCATGTCACCGTCATCCCAAATTCAGTTTGTATACACTTTTGTATAAGTACTCGTATTTTATACCAAACAGGCCTGTCGGTGTTGGCTATAGCACTTAATTATGCCTTTGTAAAGGACCGCATAAACACTTCCGTGAAACAAATTGAATAAATGGAATAATAATAATAAATAAGTTCGTGTCAATAGCTTTACCATTTTCCCTATATTTGTAATATATTTAGGTGTCATGTTATCCGTCATCCAATTTTTTTAAATTTTTTATACTACATTTATATTTCATACCGAAGAAAGAAAAAGAGGACATTTAGTTTATGACTTTATCATGAACTAAAAAACTGGGATGCGGTGTTGGGAATCAATTAATGAAAAGAAAATCTTAATTTTTTTAATATCTTTCCTACTAATATTATTATAAACGCGAAAGTTTGTGAGTATGGATGGATGTATGGATGTGTGGATGTTTGTTGCTCTTTCACACTTAAACTGCAGGGCCAATTTTGATAAAATTTGGTATGGAGACAGATGAAGCGCTGAATTAACACAAAGAAGATTGATGATGAAATATCATCATTAATCATAACCACGCGGGTGAAAAAGCGTTATATTCATGGGCACAGCATAGACAAAATTATAAGATCTCCGCCTACCTCAAGATCGTTATGATGACAGTTCTGTCAAAGTTTGTGTCAGATTCTGATAGCTAAGTAAAAAGTACCCTATTTTGACAGCTCGATACACTAGACGTACTCGGCGACCGTCAGGGCATTACCCTGACGGAAATGTAACACAAATACCGTCAAGGGTGATGAAATGTAATGACAGTTGTTTTCCATGGTGAATAATTTTATATTTGTATGTAGTTAGTAGGATAGGACTTACGTTATGCATTTTATTATTCGTGTTTACTGATTGATATACTAAGTATTTAAATTTACTCATATAATATTATTATTGCAATTGCATTTGACCATGTACATATTTTATGACGTTTTGGTATAGAGATAGCCTTGGAGAAGATAATAAGCTAGCTACTCGAAGTACTAATCCTGCGCAGACGTAGACGCGGGCACCAGCTAGTATAAAATATTTCCTTCTATATATTACATTATAATACTAGTTAGCGATCATAAGCTAGAATAATTTGTTCATTACAATTTCAGTGAATATTTCCTTGTTTTGTACTTCTTAGAGTGTGATGTTTCAGCAGTCGGGGTCTTAGTTTATACATTATGGTTGGCTTTGTAACTGTTATGGGCATGCGTCCATCTTGCCGCTTTAAAGTACTTACAAACCTTGTTCCAAAGAGCTAATACGATATTCTTCCTCATACTACATAATAGCACCCAAAACCATTCCTTGGTTGTTTTACCCCACGCACGCAACACTGTCGCCACCTGCGTCCTCACTTTGCGCGAAGTTTGCAAAAGATAAAAAAAGTAAGCCGCGGTCGAGCGGAAAAATGTTGGAAGGATTTGTATAGACGTAGATACAGTACGCTCGCGAACTAAATGCATTCAGAAGGTAAAATGCGGGAGCACCTCCCCCCGGTGACTACACATGTCCCTCGCACGCCTGCGGCGTAGTGATGTGCTTGGCATCTTCCATAATCTTGTCGATCGTGTTAAAACTCAAGTCTCTCCCAACTCAACTCTTCGTGTTGATGTTTGTAAGAAAACGACTTGCTCGAATACGGTAAGCTTGGTAAACGCAAAACAAGACGCTCTCTTTAGATAAGATAAGATAAGATAAGATAATCATTTATTTGCAGAAAACATGAGTTTTATACACACACATAGTTTGTATAAAGATGTAGTTTGTCATAACATTAAAGCTCATGTTTTGCCCATACGAGTATAGGCGTACAAATGTGTTGAGAGATGGCAAATAAAACAATACAAGAAAATTAATCTATAAATACAAGTCAAATAATAGTTGAATAATTAAATAATAATACATTAGAATGTCAGGAAGTAAAAACAGTCATAATTAATAGAATAGTGTCATTTCAATTTCATGGAATGTCATAATTTCACAAATACTAGGTGCTCAGTTAAAATTCTTATCAGCTAAAAAATCACTTACACTATAATAACATTTTGTAAGTAATATTTTTTTATGTTTAGTTTTAAATAAATTTGTACTTAAGTCCTTTATTGAATTCGGTATTCTATTATAAATAGCGGTTCCCATACAAAAAATGCTATTACTCATAAAAGCTTTTTTTGCCGTGTGCATGCTGAGTCACAGATTACTGAATGCTGAGTTTATAGTTGTCACGTCTCTTACGCTTAACTTTCTCAGACAGTAAGGGAAAATAATGCGGATTTGATTTTACAAATGAAGCTACTTCTAAAACATAGAGTGACGGAAGTGCCAGGATTTTATGTTCAATAAATTTCGGTCTACAGCTGTCAGTTGTTTGTAGTCCAAACATTGCCCTAACACATCGTTTTTGCGCTTTAAATACAAGTTCACTGTGCGTTGAATTGCCCCAGAAAATTAACCCATACCTTAATGTTGATGCTACCAAGCCATGGTATGACGTTAGTAGTGCATCTAATCTTACAACGGGCGCAAGCCTGTGGAGAGCATATGCCGAGCTATCTAACTTTTTACAAAGAGTGTCAGCATGTGCCTTCCAATCTAGTTTCTTTTTTTTTCTTCTGTTTCTTTAGCTGTAAAAGGAATATAATTTATTCTAACTATCGTTGAATTTTTTATCATTTTATTTGTTTATTTATTTTGCACGCATTTTAAATAAGTACTTGTGCATGAGACTATTCAGGTTGAATTTCTATCAAAACAAAAATTGATATCTTTTTAATAATGGTAATATTATTAGGATAATAGATAATTAATTCACTAATTATACAACTACTTAGAAACTTAAAAACTAATTCTAGCTCTGCCCAGAGGCTTCTCAAGCGCTGAACCCTAGTTATTTTCTTCCAACTTCCAAAAAAAGGAAGAAGCTATGTTTTTTGTTATGTTTCTTAACTTTTGACTGGGTGAACCGATTCTCAATAGATTTTTTTTTTTGATTGAAAGCTGGTGCTTGCCATGAGGTCCCATTTCAATTTTATTAAATTCGGTTTAGTAGTTTTTGAGATACACTCCAATAACTGAATAGAATGGAAGTCGGTATTAAATTTTTCAAATTGTACTTGTTCTATAAGTGATAAGGGTATCAGTTGGTATTTCTTTTTTTATCTAAAATAAAGTCTAACATACAAATAAATCAAATATTATTATATTATGTAATTATATAAGTATGTACTTATAGATTGTATCGACACGACTTTCGCTTGTTATAGGTCACATCACTAGCCCGTTGGTCAAAACTGCATTATTTTCTCGCGCGTACTGCACTAGAGATGTACATAACATTTGGAAACGTTTAATTTCCTACAACTCAGTACCTTCTTAAACCAGACTGCTGGGATAAACTTAACGTAACGATACGCCAGGCTAACTATTTAAGTACGAATATGTGATCCTACATCCTTGTAAGCATTCTCATCTAATACTAAATTAACTATGATTCAGTATAATTTGTAATAATTTACTCATATTATTCCAGTGAATTTCAAATTGTGAGGCTCTTGCAATAAAATACAAGTTTGATTGTTTTAGCTAGTAAGTAATCACTTTACTCTATAAAAACCCCTTCGAACCATTTCGTCTCAAACACGCATGATGTAACCAAAAAGCACCGTCAAAAGATAAAAGAAAAAAGATAAGCAAGATGCGGTCACGCGTGGAAATATTTCAGGGAACGCTATGCGGTAACTGAGGACGAGGAAATAGGGAATTGCGGGCATTTTTACTTGATCGATATTTGGTACGATACGGGTGGGCATTATGCGGGTGTGGACATTGTGTGGAATAGACGCAGGATGTGACTGAATTTGTTCAGAATCTTTGCTGGTTAACCTTTTTTTATAGTTGCAATTGTACTGCGAGCATGGATTATCGATAATCCATGGATAGATAGGAATAGTATATATATATAAAAGCGAAAGGTCACTCACTCACTCATCACGAAATCTCAGACACTACAAGTGCTAGGAGTTTCAAATTTTGCATGCGGGTTCTTTTAAGGACGTAAGTGCACACTAAGACGGGATTTTATGATATTCAAACCCCGAAGGGTTTTTTTTGGGGCTGATAGTTTGTATGAAACTTCGTTACTTCGAGTGCTAAAAGTTTAAAATTTTGCATGGGGGGTTCTTTTTAGCACGTAGGTGCTTACTATGACGGGATTTTAATAAATTCAACCCCAAAGAGTTTTTTTTGGGGTTGATAGTTTGTATGAAACTTCGTTACTGCGAATTCTAAATGTTAAAAATTTTGCATGAGTGTTCTTTTTTGGACCTATGTAATCACTAAGACGGGATTTTGTGAAATTCGACCCCTAATTGAAATGTGTAATTTCCGTATCCCGCGAGGCCACGCGAGCGAAGCCGCTAGCGGGTCAGCTATTATATGATAAATTGACAGTAAATATCGATAAAAGATATCACGCGATCTGTGCTAGAGACATTAAGTTAACAAATAATAGTTTATTATTAAATATTACTATCATATCCTATGAACAATTCATTCTCGCAGTGCTGACGAGACAGTCAAACCTTCGCAGGCTGCGATAGCTCAGTTGGTAGAGCCGAGCTCGGAGTTCGATCCTACCCGTGGCGAATATTTTTTTAATGAACAGAAATGTTTGTTCTCAGACCTTGGATGTTGCGATGTGTTATTGTGCGTATGTCCATGCCTTTCCCGCACAGGGAATCATAGTGTGGATCATGACTATGTAAACGTTTTTTTTTCCATTTCGTAGTGGTAAGCGTCAGGCTTGCCCATGATAGTCACAGTATGAATAAGATTTTTTAAAATTTATTTTAGGATCAACGTACATAAAACAAGAAATATAACAATGAAATAGAATAAAAAACTGCTGGTTAGTGTACCAAAAACGTTGATCGCAGATTAATATTATAATCATAATCTTGAACAGAATATGAAAGTGTAGTTACATTATGAAATGTTTTACACATAACAATTAATTACTAACAATTAGGTTAATACGTGAGTTTTAGTGAACTAGAGATCCTACTGATGCAAACTCAGTTAGAAATGCACAGATAGATATAAAACGAACATTGGATAGAGATGAAGCAAATATGATTTAAAGACCAGAAGTACTCGGTTATTAAACTGAAAAAGAGGCGTGTCCGCTGCCATCACCACCCAATACCCTGAACACTGACCTTCGAAAACCACTAAAGCATTCATGTAAAATACTATCGCAGTGATCGTTATAATTTTTAGCAATACGATACAGAGATGATCGCACACCCGAGTTGGTACGACAGGCTGTGATGGCAAATATCAATAGATAGATAGATAGATCTTGTAATGTTGTTGTTGCTTAGTGTTATACTGAACTATACATAAGATGTGCCGGGTAGAGGTTCTAAAAATAGTAAATAGCACAAAGTAATATAGGATTCTGTACACAGTATACCTGACTATAGACTCAATTTTTAATCTTCATCTATTTCAATATCCTTGTATAAACATGTCCACTTTGATTTAATATTATATTATAACAACGTAGTGCGTCACCAAGGCTGAAAATCAGCGCTGTAAGTCTTCTTGCAGCATCATGCTGAGCCTAGTCCATTTTAAGCAGAACTGTGCATGACAGTGATCTTAGTGTTTATTGTATGGCGTTTCTATTTATTTTTACTTTTTACTTTTATTTCTGTATGTATTGTAATATTTAATTTATGTTAAGCTGTTGTGACCAATAGATAAATGATTCATTCATTAGTTCATTCGTTAATTCTGTCATTCATTCATTCTGTCATTAAATCATTCATTCATTCATTAACTCATTCATTCATTCATTTATTCATATAGGATTCTGCAAACAGTAATATAGGGGACGGAGTTAAAGAAAATTCTCTCCGCCGCAGCGTGAGGATGCGAGATCGTAAGAGACAAGGATACCTGACTAACTAGTGGTAGGTCTATTATGGAAGAGACCGTCTTGGTACCACCGCAGTGCCGGATGTTCTGCCGCGAAGCAATAGTGCACAGGCATTTCTGTGTTACGGTGTGAAGGGCACTGTATTAAGTAAAATTACTGCATAAACATACACAAGCCCCAATGTCATGGGGTGACAAGTAGGTAAAACCATAAATATGTGGTTTGTTAACTAAATTACAAGCGTCTTAATATTTGCGGTTGGACCAATAGCCGTGTCTAGGGATTAAAGTAATAAAAATAGTTAAGAAAAAGTCATCGATAGGCGAAATATTGAACCGCCTACATACCGTACCTACAAGTTTATACTAAACCCTCGTTACGCGAAATCAACTCGTACGCGACCAGTTTTTTTTCTTTGTCGAATGGCCATGACGCTGCTTGCGTATTGTGCCAATTTCAGTGAAATCTATCAAAGTGAATTTTATCTTCTGTATTATGATCTTCTATATTATGATCTTCTTCATTATTGTTCAGTCCTTATGTTATTACATTATTATATTATATTGTTATTTACTTATGGTTTTGATTTATTATATGATAATCTCAATGTTGTTTGCAATATACAAACGGGGAAACATGAAATATTTATTTACATGGAAAAGTATTAAACGGATCGCGGTAAGTTTAGAGAGTTAGAAGTTTTTATTTTTTTAACGATAATTATATGAAATACTTTTTTGAGTTTATAATATTATATTGCATTAATTTATGATTACGATTCCAAATCCACCGTTACGTTTCGTTCAAGTGCCACTCATGTATTGAGACAAAGTTACAAGCTATTTTGAGCCTAAAACATACCTACTGTTTCTCACACTTATTAAACTGAGTCAACTGTATTTGGTCAATCCCTAGCAGAAACTCAGTAAAGCGTGTTCGAAAACTTGTTTATTACTCTGTTTTGCTCCTTAGAAGCCAAGTTATCAGATAAGTTAACCGAAATATACTAAGTTGGAGAGCATTAATACAATCTGCAGAAAAACCTAGATTGATTCAAAATCAAATAAAAAAGTGATTTTTGATATAACAGGAAATAATAAGTGGATAAACAATGGTGTTTCTAAAGTTTTCCTTTTTTACAATATCAGTAAAGAGTCTGCAAGTTTTGTGGACGATATGTAGCACCACGCCGATTTATGACTATGCAGAGATCAAGCTTTAGTTTTGTGTGGCTTCACTTCAATTTTTCGTGCAATTAAGTGACGAGCCGGAAAGTCGTGTGCCTTCCCAATATATAGTGCTTATCTATGATGCGCCTGACGACAGTTCAATGTGATCCAGCTGTGCGATTCTCTAAGAGCAAACATCGTTGCATTTTTGACAACATCCGTGAAACAAATTACGAGTTGACAAGAAACGTTGGAAAAACAACCTTGTGTTCAAGGGCGATATCTCAAAGTTTTTGACATCGGTGAGCTCGTTGACTAACGCAACGACGAGTCATTAGAGAATCGCACGGCAGTAGTTTTCGGTAACACAGCTCTGTGTTCGTCCCCCAGAGAAATTTGTTTCTGAGTCTATTTCGTCCAGTAATTTCCCTCACTACTTCTTCTTCCAGTGCCTCTCCAACTAATGAAGGCTGGCAGTCTGCTCCGCATATTTCACCAGGTCTTTCGCGAGGTTGAATACACAGCAACGCTTGCTCACTATAGCTTAATTGTAGAATATCCGGCATAGTGTTTGTACTAACCAAGAAAACATCTTGCACAAGAGGCATATCTAGTACGTCAGGTTTCCTCACCTGTTACGATGCACATCTCGACGGCGATAAAATATCACTACTACTACTATTTCTCAACACCAAGCAAAGAGACTGGCAAGTTTTGTGCTTGATGGTTAGCACCACGGCTGTGCAAGACTACCCAAAGCTCAATCTAAAGTTTCACGTGTCACACTTGGCTCGTAACCCGGATACATTGGGTTTTCAGTCTCATTCGCTCAATTACTTAACTAGCCACATCGCCTGCTAATAATGCTCCTGAGTAAGGGTTGATAACAGATAGACAGACACATATACCATACTAGCTGCTCTCTGCGGTTTCGCCCACGCGGTGATGGATGATAATGATGATGAATCTTATATAGCCTATGTTACTCAAGGTGAATGTATCTTTCCAATGGTGAAAGAATTCTTGAAATCGGTTCAGTACTTTTTGAGGCAATTCGTTACAAACATACATCTACACATATACACAAATCTTTCTTCTTTATAATATTATAGTATAATATGTACCTAGTATAGATGTGAATTTAAAATTATATATTTTGGCTCTAATGTTCGATAAAAATAAAAAAAAACTTAAGATTTGGCTAAATTACAGTTTTATTTTATATGTGTGGATAGAAATGTACCTTATATCTAATCACCACCATTGTACCGTCATACAAAAGGAGGAAAATCGTTAAAACAAATCTGACAAAGATAAATAAAGTTGCCCTAGTTCTGTTTCCCACTAATGAGATTACGGTACAGACCCTCACAGTAGCTATTCTAATCTTCTAATGATGTCAGCATAGGGTGCGCTGAGATTTTAGGTACCGTGACTTGGGTATTTATCTTTTTGCTAACAAGCCACTTGGTTCCTATCAAAGTATACGAGTATACATGAATACAAAAGACCTACCTTTATTATACAGAATATTTACTCGTGGATCTCTCTTCTGAATGCCTAGCTCTTCAAAGAATTTTAGAGGTCAATAAGGTAGCTGTAAGGAGTCTGCAATTTCAGAGAAAGACCTGGAAAAGAACAGGAGGCCTAGACAAAAGATGTTTCTGTTATCGTTAACGCCAAACGACAACTTCAAAATGTATGGCGTTGACATTACCTGTGGAAAAGTCACGTGACGTCGCGGTAAGTTCGTAGACACATTTTCGTCTGTAGCGTGTGCGGAAACACGCCTGTTTAAATTTTGTCAAGGCCTGCTGGAAAGACTAGGTACTAGGTGGGTACCTACAGTGCTTTTATGTCTACTGGTAGTCTACTAGTCTTCCTCTTATGTTGTTATCTGTAAGAAAAGTTGCTTACTTTTAAAGGGAAAGGGAAACGTTTAAAACAGCAACAAATTCAAAAGAAAATATTAAAATTAAAAACTTTAACCAAAAAATGGAACCGTTTTCAACACCAAAAATTGCGAAATAACTTGTTGAAGTCAGTTACAATTTGTTGCTAAACATTTTTTTTTCACAATTTTTAGTGACCCTTGCTACATGCAGGATCGATTTACAACTTGTTACAAAACTTTTTTTTTCATAACTTTTAGTTACCCTTGCTACTTACGGGATCGATTGTCATTCACCGTCAATGACGATATCATCAAGATAGTCGTAATACTTTTAAGTTATTGGAGTGTAACTCAAAATCTACTTGATTGAATTTGATGAAATTCAAATGGAAGTATTACTCCACCAAACAAAGAAGAATTTTGAGAATCGGTCTACAAATGGGGCAGAAATCGTCTAACATGGACAGAAAAAAAAACATACAAACGAACATATAGCCTCCTCCTTTTTTGAATGCAGTTAAAAAGAAAAAAATATTGGAATGTTGATCGCGTAATGCATTGCCATGATGAAATTAAAGCTTTGCGTAAAACTTTGGCTACTACGAACACGGGTGGCGCAAACGCATCTATCCATTCGCGTTGGTAATGTCCATACCTTCGAAGCAAGGGGTCCCAGGATCAATAACTGGCCAGGGCCAATATTTGTGTGAGCGTTCTCGTGTTTTATAAGTTGTGATGTATTATTGTGTGTTAGTGTGTGTGTGTGTATGTGAGCCATGCTTCCCGCGGCACTGCAAATCCTATTGCGAGAGTGAGCTATGGTGTGTTAGTTAATCCTACGCAAGCATTACTATGTTTATGTTACTGTAAACTGTGTTAGGAGAAATTATTGAACTAATTTTAACTAAAGATAACATTTTACTATAACTTAAACAAAAACATTCGAAATGACACACGACCTTATGTTGACTCGGTCCGTGTCACTTAGAGCCGATATACACGGCGCCACTGCTCGAGCGGTTCGACATACACGGACCGCTCCTGCAGTCATAGTCAACAGCTTGAAGCTGCCATTGATAACTGCTCGAGCAGTTGGTATTAACTGCTCATCAAGTGACAATTTCAATTCGGGGACGGGTTGCGTGCTCAACGTGGAATGAAAAGCGCGGGCGGAGGTAACTGCGCGAGAGCAGTCAACAGCTCAAGCAGTCAGTGTATGCCTGGCGACTGCTCGACCGCCAACCATCTGAAGCTGTTGTAATTTCGTGCGAGCGGTTTCTTGTATGTGTGTACGTAGAAGGCTGAAGTCCATGCTGACAGCTTAAAGCTGCTCGTACATCACGGCTCCAAAATAGATGCCAATAGATTGATAACACATTTGTTTACACAACATTTTAATGAAAAAACTTGAGTTTTACGGTATAAGAGGAAACATACTAATAAAGCTAATAAAGTCATACCTAACTAATAGACAGCAGTACGTTGAAATCACGAGGCTAAACGTGAACACTAAAGTAGAAGTCAAATACTGTTCAGACTGCAGAACTGTAAAGTATGGGGTGCCTCAGGGTAGCATACTAGGGCCCTTATTGTTCTTAATCTACATTAATGATTTTCCCCGGGTTATAACCCATCCATTGGTCATGTTTGCCGATGACAGCACTGCTGTTTTCACGGACAACAACAACAATAACCATGAAAATGACATAAATAACTCTTTAAAATTAATAATTGAGTGGCTACACAATAATAATCTTTTAATTAACTTGGACAAAACTCACACAATGACTTTTAAAAAAGAAATTCTAAATTTGACATTCTAAACATAAATTACAATGGAAAACATATTGACGAAATACATAAGACCAAATTTCTAGGTATTTTCATAGATTCCAACTTATCGTGGAAATGTGAAGTATGTATGTACAAAAATAAACAAGTTTTCTTATGCACTATATATGTTACGCAAAGTAGCGAATGATAAAGCGCTGTTAAATGCCTACCACGCGTATGTAGGCTCCACACTCAGGTATGGAATCCTTGTTTGGAGAAATTCTACGGAAAAAGAAATCGCATTCAATTCGCAAAAGAAGTGCATCCGAGCAATGTGTCGACTTAAACCAACAGACTCATGTAAACAATATTTCCAAAAATTGAAACTTGTGGGGTACCGGCTTAGAATAGTATTCCCCCAACTCTACCCGTGGGTGCGTAGAAATCTGCTAAAGGATAACGATTGGAACGTGGGCAGCAGCACCTTCCCAGTATTAAAACCCCAAAACTGCGCTCGCCAACCCGCAACTCTCCTTTAATTATACATATACGAGTTAGCTACGTTGGTAAGAAATAATTTACACGATTTTGATACTTTAAAGAGTAGGCGACATCAAAATGTGCTATGTAATCCAAACAGTAAAAAAGCTGTACATAGTAAAAGTGTTTTTGTGATGAGGGTAAAAATATACAACAAATTACCATCAACTGTTAAGGACACAGAGAATAATGACATTTTTAAATATAGATTAAAGAAGTTTCTGATCGACAAAACAGTCTGAACGACAAATAATAAAATTAATTGTTATTATTATTAACTATTGTAATTTGCACGCCATTGTGGAAAGAATACGGAGCTGCGCGTTGTTTAAATATAAGACCTATATACCAAACTGTATTCGAGCAATAAATGAATTTTGATTTTGATTTTATTAGAGGTTTATAAAAAGTTTGTGAATTAAAGAGAGATAAAGTACAACCTTTTTGTGATACTTCAACAGTAATGAGAAGGTGTGACGCTAAAATTAAAAGAATAACTTCCTCATTTGAGTTGTAAAATTCTTGTGTTGAGTACTTACTAACGACATCCAGTCTTCCCTTGCCGACGTATTGAGGAAACGAAGGTGCGTTCTGGATCACCTCACAGCTGTAGTTCCCGCTGAGGTTCGCCGTTACTCGGACAAGAATTACGTGCGTCTCGTTGGATCTTAACCTCTGCAGGACAAAAAGAACAATCTAGTATGACATATACAATCTAATATAATCTGCCGCCTTATTGTCTAACTTGTTTGAGAATGAAATGTCACTTCATTCTCATTCCCATTGATGGTTCCAGCCAATAGGCTTGCAGGATTTCACCCAGAATGGGATTCAAATGTCAAAATGAAGCCCATTCCCATTCTCCGTAAATATAGACAATAAGGCCACAGGACTTTAAAATAACAATGGTGTTTTTTCTTATCCAATACTCAGCTATAAGTCACCTGGCCCGCAGTTGGGTGTCAGAGCTTTAAGTTCTTAAATAGTTCTTGATGGTATTACACTAATTTCTGGGTGGTACAACAATTCGCTTGTCATATACAGTGCAAACTATGAATAATCTTTGCCACAGTTGTACTAGATAAATGATAATTTGTACTGTATACGTTACACTCACGCTTACTACATGATAGACCCACTGCCGACAAGTTACCACAGACTATGTCTTGTTTTGCTTGCAATTCTTATTACACCCTTTAACCCGTTGAATGGCGATTCGCCATATTTGGCCAATAATACAATAGATTTCACAGAAATCTACCTACTTTTCCAGGAATTGCAACGTGTGTGGTTAAACCTTTTAAAATATAAACTAGTTACCACCTTGCATACGTAAATCATGTGCTGTCAGCTAAGCTTATATTGTCATTCTAAACTAGTCAACGAAGTTAAGACTCGTATACTCGAAATAGGCTCAGCATTCAATCCAAGATTGGGTACAGATCTGATGTATGGCATTTACTGTGAAGTCTCCATTTATCTCAAGGTTCACGACTGAACTTATTTCTGGAATACTGGCCCAAGAAAAGCTTATCGAGGTCGCTATTTAGACGAGTAAGCTCTAGAAGCATGTGGAAATCAGCTCTTCCGTATTTTGGAGGGCAAGTTTGCTCCCGTAAGAGAACAGACCAAAAGTAATGTTGGACGCATTGGCCGTTTGAAATCTTTGATACCAGAACTGACCACTACCGTCTTACCTGCACTAAGCCTGCACAGTGTCTTATGGCTCAAACTCCTCTTATGAGAGGGATCTCAAGATCAGTGTCTTGAGTGTTTCGAGTATCCTACATGAGTCGAATAGCTATAGTTTGAATGAACGCTTGTGCGTGCCATGAAGTTTGACATCACTTATTTACAGATAAACAGTTATCGGACATTAACGAAACAAAACGCTTAATCTACACAAAAATATGCAATACACAGTACAATACAGATCTATTATTGTGAGTATAAGTTCTCCTCCGCTGACAAATGAAAAAAGAGGAAATACAGAGTCGTATATCATGAAAAAACAGTTTTTTTTTTAAATTGGAATAGTAATAAACATCTTCTACTATTTAATTTGGAATCATAATAACACGACTTGTGTATTTGCGTTCTTAAACTATTACTAGCTGTATTCAGTGGTTTCGTCCGCGCGTAAGTCTAATCCACAAGAATATTTTTCTCGTCATAGAAAGTACTGTGAACTAGATAAGGTAAACAACACTTTAATTAAAAAACGATATTTAGAGACACTTGGACACACTGCTGAAAAAAAAAACCAATGATTTTGGCCTATTTGGGGGTGTGCACCACCCTCCCTCCCGCACAAACTGCTTAATAGGAAGAATACAAAATAAAAAACACACAAGAAAACCCAAATAAACCAAAAACGTCAGTCTTACTGTCGGTCTAGCGCTCGACGAATCAACATCTCCTGAGTACCTATGCCTCGTGTAGAGGCGAAACACGTGTCGAATTGTTTTTTCGTTTATTTGCGTTTTCTTGTGTGTTTTTAATTTTGTATTCTTCCTATTAAGCAGTTCTTGCGGGTGGTGCACACCCCCAAATAGGCCGATATCATTTTTTTATGTTTTTTTTAGTGGAGTGTCACTAAATATTTCTTTAATATCGTTTTTTGATAATGGATTTCCGCAAAGTAACGCCTCAATCAATAAACGAACACTTTAATTAATTATCATATCAATTCAGCACTTTCAGCGCGAAAGAGTTGAATAAACATCTATATAACTAGGCATCCATCCATACAACCAGTGATACATTCACATTTTATAATGTTTGTTTATTATGCAAAAACTTTACAGTGCCATCATCCGCCAAAATATACGTTATGAGCAGAGACGAGATAACATATATTAATTACTATTTTTATAATATTACTTTTTTAAAGCACTAACGCCTGCTTTAGCGATCTCAAACATTGAAATTTATAGAGAGAAAGATTGAGATCGCTGAAGCAGGCGTTAGTGCTTTAAAAAAGTAATACTATAAAAATTACAAGGGCTGCGATGTCAATACGAAAGTTTAAGTATTTCAAATAATGCTACTTTCGGTTGAATGGTACTGTTAAACTGTCCAATAGATGTCGCTCCGTCTCTGCAGACGGTTAGTCAAATAGAAAGTTAAAATTCGATGCTCGGACCAGAACCTAGGTGGCTTAGTTGGTGAATGGCGTCTGACACGGAGAGTCAGAAGTCCCGTCAAGAATCCCGCCCTAGGATGGAATTTTTCTCTCTATAAATTTCAATATATTACTATATAAGGTGGCATAATATGTAACATATAAAATGTTGAAGCTCTCAAACTAGTAATATAAAAATCATAACAATATGTTCATAAACAATACATAACATATTTGGAATATGTGCCATAATTCTGTACGTATAATGCCTGAGGTTATTCAATACAGAGAGTTTATGTTTTCGGTTACCTATATCTCAGAGAAACTCCTAGAAGCTAGCTATGTCATGCCATTACTGTTCAGAGGTTATCAACTTATTCCTAAAGAGGTCGCCAGAGGTTCACTCACATCATTCAAAGCTTTTCTTTTTACTTACGTTTGTGGAAATAATATGAAATATTGCGATCGTATTCATTTTCTAAATTCTATATAGATATATACTCGTTCTGATTTACTGACTGAATTATCTACCTAAGTCGCTGGGGCATGTTGTGTATATTGTATGAATTTACTAAGTTTTTTCAGCCCTAAGTCTCAGACAAAATAAAAAGGTCAAGCCGGAATGTTGTGAACAGAGAAGTGAGGCCGGTTTTCTAAACATGTATGGTGCGTCGGTTCTGCCACGATAATTGACATTAAATTAAAACTAATAAAAAAATATTGAAAATGAATAAATTAAAATTAAATGATTATTCAAATTTTAAATATTGCTCCCATGCGCCGCGATAGTTCGACTGACGAGTCAAGGCGTAGTTTCTTTGAACTTTTTGTGTGTAATTTAATTATGTATGTACACGGTGATTTTTATCAGTCTCACTTCTCTGTTCACAACATTTTGTCTTGACTTTTTTAATTTGTCTGAGCTCTAAGTAGGTAAGTTCATTTATTTCAGTGGCTTCGTATCCTATAGACCAAGCAAGCGATGTCAACCCCAATGTAAAACCTTATACAAGCGTTATGAATTATGATGAGATTTCACCCCTACAATGAGACTTTGCCCTACGATGATTGATATCATTACATTTCGCATACTTTGACTATTGCCCGTATGCCCATGGGCTTCAAAGATCATTTTACACTAACAAATGTCTTCATACATATCTAAAAGCCCTATATAAAACTGCAAATAGCCGCAATCCAGTAGCGAATCTGCCAATAAATAATGTTGAGTGCAAGCCAACCGCGCAGCTTAGACTCAGACAAACATATTGCTTTGGGGCATTCTCTCTTGGCTTGAGGATATTTTTGGCATTGAATAGTGCTAGATGGTACTAGCTTAATCTTCCTCGAACATAATGGCGTATTGCAGCTGCTTCTGCTATATAAAGAAGCTTACACAAGCTTTAATGTTTTCACAAAAATGTATGGGCTTCAAATAGATTTTATATTTATTCTAGTTATCATCATAATCAGCCCATTTTGTTCCCACTGCTGGGACTCGAGCCTTCCTCTCAGAGAGAATCATCATCATCATCATCTCAGACGTAGGACGTCCACTGCTGAACATAGGCCTCCCCCATGATTTTCCAAAAGGACCGGTTGGAAGCGGCCTGCATCCAACGTCGTCCTGCGACCTTCATCAGGTCGTCTGTCCACCGTGTCGGTGGACGACCTGCGCTGAGAGAATAGTTGGGCCATAATCCATCACGCGGGTCTAGTGCGGCTTGGTGGATAGGTTAGTGGCCCACCCATGTTGAAATATTCAGGCCACCCGAAGGCCTTCAAAATAGCATAACGACTGTTGTCCTAAGACAAACAATCGACCGACGGCTTAACGTGTCCTCCGAAGCACGGAAGCACTCAGTTGAATAATACCACTAGCGGTCACCCATTCAAGTCATGACCGCAGCAAATGTTGCTAAACTTGTTGACCGGTTAAGATCGCCAAGTCAAGCTCCGCTACGAGCGCTTCTCATCATACTGTGAGCCATCGATGTAGGCTGTATGTTTTATTTAAAGAATGACTTGAAAGGGTAACTATGTTACTGTATGAATTAAATGTATTTTATAACAATAAGGTTAAAATTTTAATTAATACTGTGCTTATACTGTGTGACTGGCTGGTTGCCGCAGTTGGTAGCAGCCCTGCTACCAACCGAACTCGGTTGGTCCAACCCGATCCACCGGCACAGAAGTGAGCCGCTGGATCAGGGTTTGATCCCCGGCTAGGTCAAACATTCGTGCGCATGAACCAGTCTGTTTGACATTTGTCTGGGTGTGTAAATATTAGATAAATATTGTATATCAGTCATCAAGTTACGAGTACCATTGTACAGACCCTGCCTAGTTTGGGAACTGACGACTTTATGTGGATGTCGTCCCATATTATTATTGTTATGGAACAAATGAGACTATGTGGATTATATTAACTATAGTTTAATGAATCTGTGTTAATGTTTACTTGAAATAAATGCAAAAAGATTTTTCAATGGCATTGTTGATATTCGAAGAGGGACCATCTAATTACAATAGCATACATATTTGACTTTAACGTTAACATGGTATTGTATCATGGCCATTATCGCTCGTGAAACAATCGCACTCGACCTTTAGACCACTGTGACCGTAGCACAAATAACTGCGTAAGTGTAATGTAACGTGTAGTTCACGTGAAACTGTACAAGCTGTCATATATCTAGGGCAACTGTGACACAGTTATCTCGCAGTTTGTACGCCGATGCGTGACGCGATACAAATACTTTTTCGCAAATTGTTTCTGCTACAGCCTCTGAAAGTCTCAGCAAAGGGTGACTACGGACCGGAGGAATGAAAATGTACTTTACATGCAGACCAATGACCTTCTTAATGTGAAACCGCTTAGAATGTTTATATGAACTTTGCTATGAGCGATTTGATAAAAATAATTACCTGAATAGCTAACTGACTCCCTAACGTAGTACCCTGGTGTGACAAGCGCAGTACAGTGCTGCAAAAAACACTGGATAACAAGTACAACTGTAACGGGAGTGTCGTTTACCATCAAGCAACAAAGTATCCGCAACTATCTCGGTTTCAATAAAGTGCTCTCTGTCTTCGCAAAAAAAAAGTCAATTTGATAATACTTACATCAACTTTAATCCCACTGACAGGGGTGAACCGGGTCGTGGGAGTTTCAAGTGGCGAGTATCGGTAGAACTCTTGAGTACCACGGTACCATTTGACGGAGTAAATGCCGTAGTCGCGCAGGTCGTATATACAAGCCATGGTGACGTTACGACCTCGTTGGACCACCCGGGGGGTTATCTGGAGTTCTGCAGTACGGAGACCACCCGCACCTGTGGACAAGGAAAAACAGTATTAATTTTTATACAATCCAGTTTTCGTGTAAATCGGTCAGACAAATAAGTCGCTCGAATGGTGTCGCGTCATGCTTGTCCATAACAGCAGTTCAAAACCCTGCATGGACAAAACAATGCACTGTCCTCATCGCCCTAGCTGTAAGATGTTACATCTCTTTAAGCAGTAATTTCTCTGAAAAAATGCCCTTCAACGATATACAGTAATGTATGCAGTTGCACACTACTGCTTCACGGTTGAATAACTGCCAAAGTTGTTGTACCTTTCTACTAATACAAATAAACACAAATAAGTTTATTTTACATAGATTTTTGCACAAAATAAATGTATGAATAAATAAAATTGCACATAATACACATGCTACTAACAGTGTTCAATTTTTTTTCGTCGTGTATAATGGAGTGTAGGCTGGTAACATGAAAATCCACAATATTCTGTCTAAAACAATAATGCCGGGCTAGCATATAAGCTTATACGTATGTTTAACGTCGTTTAAACCTACAAAGCTTTAATGACAATGTAGCCACTGAAATGGCTGGGTTCTTAAAACCAAAGCCTTGAGATGATGAGCGCATTGCAATGCCAGTTATATTATTATTATACGTGCATTAATATAATGTGTGTTTTATACAATCAATAGAGAAACCTGGCAACATCTGATAAGGTCACGCCCCTGATAGTCTATCCTGAGCTATAAGCTATAAATGTTTGCATGGAACTCTTTAATTTTTCCAAGCTATGTTTAGTTTTTCTAATAACTTCACGTGAAACAGTGCTAATCAACCTAAAAACCAAAAGTGGCATAGAACCAATATATTAAGATTACAATTCTATTAAGTAAATAAATAATCACGCAGTTCTAGTGTTGTTCATAAATAAACAATATCAAAATATCTCTATGAATTATTCTCCGCTGTCTTAACTCCAAAACTATTCCGCGCCGTAAGCCATAGTCAATACCACAATCAACCAACGCTGACGTCAATTCAAAACTATTTAATTGCTTGGCTCCATCGGGGGTTGGCAGGCCGACAACAATACGTTCTGTTGCCATTTATCTGCCCAAATTCAGTGCTCCTAATAAATTACGTCACTGCCAAAAAGGCCAACAAACAAAGCCACTTATATTCGGCGTCATTAGCACTGTCCCGTTCCCCCAATGTCCAATGTTTTGTCTGGTCCGCATTTTGGTAATACTTCCTTTGGGAAAAATAAGCTGTTACCATACTTTTTGCGCAGTGTTTATGGACTTCGTGCTGATAATGGTCGATTTGGTTGACACCTAGCTGTTGTCTATCCAAAAGGCCGCTGATTTAGCGATCTTTTAATATTTTGAATGTCAGAAAACAAAAGCTACCCAACAAAGATACAAAGCCGAAGTTTGAGTGGGGATGATTTAGATAGTTATGTCTAAATCAAAGCACGTAAGGTACAAAAAGGCAGCATCCAAACCGTTAAAAACCTTTAAACGCAGACTTCCCTCTTTGAAATATGATCTGTAATATAAAATGTATCATACTTAATACTAATAGTGATTGATTACCATATCAGTTAATGGTCAGTAATGATGCGGGCAAAGGTGGTATTATACTAGATCTAGAATGGCAACTAGCCGTGTAGCCGTAGCTTGGGTCACCACGGTGAAGCTAAGAGTAACCAATGGGCCGGCCTGTGATAGCAGATAGCTGGCGAGCCCGAGGTGGGACCGCTCCTATGGGCTTTGCCCTCCAAGTCCACATGGAAGCGGTCTCTGTAGGTTGCAGTGGAATATGGGCGCCACTGCAACTGAGGCGGGCTGCGGTGACGTATGGGCGGCACCGTGGCTGAGAGTTAGAGGCCGCAGCGGGAGAAGAGTGCCGGTATTACGGTGAGCCGCTCTCCCTGCCTTCCGCGGCCTTGACGGGGCCGCCACCGTTAGATGCCCCTATCCTCTGCGGTCGAAGTAGCAGGCGGTGGGGCTATTCACCTGACCCATCGTAGGGGGACTTAGGCGCCCAGACTCAGGGGAGGGAACAAGGTGTTCCTTAATATTTTTGACAGGGATGACTTAACGGGGTGAAAAGGGGGATAAAACATGGTACGGAATATTCTTTGTTTTTGAACTTATAAGTGTGACAATTATTGCTATTTGGATTTTACGCTAAACTTTAAAAATGTTGTTTCTTAAAATTTCTTATACAAAACACTTAAAGGGGTGAAATAGGGATGAAACTTTGTATGGAAAATCTTTGTTTTTTGAAGTTATAGTTTTGAAAATTTGTATTTAGATATTTCATGTTATTGAAGCCAATATATTAACTGAGAAGAAACAGTCTTCATGCCACGTGTACAATTGATCCGTAATTACCTTCCGTTTAGAAAGATGGTTCATTAAAAAAAATATTATTACAATAACAAGTAGTACGTGGACGAAGTCGTGGGCAAACGCTAGTTTGTGTATAAGGAGGCAAACTAATATTTCGTAGTAAGGGCTATATTCTGAATTCAGAGTAAAGTGAAGGGTTCTATTAGTAGGTGCTAAAGTACAAATCCTGAGGGCAGCGAGGAATACAATAACGCTAAATATCTATGCCCTGAGTGACATTTCTCATCACTTACTATGAGAAAAAGCAATAGGTACGTTTTGAAACTCGTATGTATAAAAATTGGGTTGACAGTATAAATAAAATACAAATAATTTGGATAAAAATATAGGTATGTTTATATTGGATACATTTTGGCAAATCATGAATTATATTAACATAATTTACCTTGCCGAAAAACAAGGCCACATAGCCTTGCAAACGCCATTCTTCATATCGGAAATAGTTCAAGCGGGATAGTTCTTTTACGCGGTATCAGCCGCCGTGCGTCTCTTTAAGAGCAAACATCGTTGCATCTTTGACAACATCCATGAAACAAATGAAGGGTCATCCCTTGGAAACGTTGGAAAAGCAACCTTATGTGCAAGGGCGATATCTGATAAAGTATTTGACATCGGTGAGCTCATTAGAGAATCGCACGACAGATTATAATGGCGATATATCTTATAACATACAAATAACATTATCTTCGAAGTTTAATTTAATAGCTAAGATACGTTACATAAAGTATTAGCGAACTAATTTCTAATTTATTCCAACAATTGGTGTTGAAGAGCTTCAATAATTGAAATTAAGCTCAATATTATATGCCACTAGTACCTACTGATTTATGTTTTCCAAACCTAAAGTAGTTTTATTCCAGTTAGAGCGCTGGTCTTTTGTCTGGTTTCAGCAAAATTGCCATATTTCTGTGAAAGAAACGTTTCGAAGTTAATGTGATCTGATTTCTTGGAAAACGCTCCCATGAGGTTATATAACAACTGTTTGACTGGAACTACGGCGGGATACAACTTTTTCGCATACATTAATACTAGTATCAAATAGTAGTAGTTAATCTGTCATTTTTGCTTCAGTTCTAAGTTATGTAATACTAGCGACTGCCTGCGACTTCGTTCGCGTAATAGACGCAGCCTTCGGCCTCGCCATAACTACCCGTCTTTTCTTGATTTTTCTGTCTAGACAGGCAAACATTTCAAATGCGTAAAAGGTAAAAAGCCATGTCATTAGCTAATTGGCATAAGTATATACTAGTATTTATTTTATTAGGTACTAGGTGCGCCGCGCGGTTTCGCCCGCTTGATGATGGGCGATGACGATGATAATGAAAAGTATCATTTGTCCTTCTTCCGAGATATGACAAATCGAAAAACATAAAAATTGGTTCAGCCAAGCGTAATCGCTTGACTAAGGTAAGTATAGTATTATATATAAGATTATATTAATTACACATTGTCGAATTAGTAAAAAAAATGGTATTGTGTTTTTTTAATAATATAATACTATTATTCGCAACCACAAATCAAAGCAATAAACATTGACAACTAAGTTAAATAAATTAAGTTTTAACGATTTATGGTTTACAAAATTATTGTCAGTTACTTTAACACTCCATGTTTGAAAAGAAATTCTTTCTTTTTCTTTTTTTTATAACTGGTATACCTTGGGCTCTCGCCCGGCACCAGGTTATCGTTGGGTTCGGGACATCCTATAAGATTTTGACGTTATGGTAACCCAGGGGTAACAAGGGTTGGCCGTCAACGTCAGATGACCACGGCATTGAGTTTGAGAACCTCGGGTTAGAGTTTTCACAGAAGATAACATCGTGATGAAATCACTTCTGGTGCTCGTCTGGCTAGCTACTATCATATTTGAAGACCTGTCGCTAAGATAAGTCTAGCAGTAAGTTCTGGCAGCGACCCTCGAGAGCCAGTCGCTGTTCTAGAGCCAGTGTGGTACCACTTTCGACAGCATCATCACTGATTAAGTGACGCTAGTGAGCAAACACTAGCCTATCAAGTGTAAAAATAGTTAAACAATGTATTGCACTGCCAGAGGATTGCTTACATAAGAATGTACATTTTTGAACTTATAACCCTTTTGAATCAGCACCTAAACCCAGAGTAGTCCAATTAGCTAAACTAGCACTCCGCTTCCACTCAAAGCGTTGCCTGAAATACGTTTAGTACATACGAGTACATTGCGAGGAACCTTAGCCTCGACCATTATCGTTAGTTGTAATAGCAATGGGTTGAGCCTCAGTGACCGAATAGGGACTACGATCCCTGTCGACTACAGCGAATCGAGAAAATTAGGTATATCAAGAAAAATACATTATTACTAGGAAATATCAGGGACCACGGATTAATTGTAACTAAGCGAGCAAAGCATCTCTGCTTTAACTAGCCATATTGAATTTGATCTGTCCGTATGTTTGTTAGGTTGTATTTTGTCTGTAATGTAATGTAGTTTTTGGTATGTGACCAAAATACATAATACTGTGTAGGACCTACACAGTTACAGGTCGCATTTTTCAACTAATCTTGACGAAACATGCTATGCATGATCTACTATTCAATATTTTTTTTTATTCGTCGTCGATTTTTTGGTGGGTACTTTTCCTAAAAAGGGGGGAAGTTTGCAGTGGCTCTATTTAGTGACCGATTTTGAGAAAATTTGGTACACACATTAGGTACCTGACTTTAAAGAGGAATTTAAAATATGAGCATAGTTGATCAAGTGTTTGCCGGAATAACAGGTTGTGAAGTTTTCATATGGTTTTTGTAATATTCAGAAAGAATATAATATTTAAACAAAATTAGTCAAGGTATTCTAGAAAACAAACTGACTTACCTCGGCGGTATCCAACAAGATCTAAATATAAGTTAGTACTACCTGTGTCTAAATTAAAAATGGCCAAATGTTATGTCAATAAAAATATTCAATAAAATACCAAACGACTTAAAGGCTGAAGAAAGGGATAATATTTTTACAAAGCATTTAAAAGATCTACTTACAAAATGCTACTATAACTTGAAAGAATTCGTGAATGATTCATGCATCTAATGTTTTTTGTTAATAATTATTTTGACTAACTTGAATGAATCGGCCCGCTCATAAACCATATTGCTACACCCAAATAGGGTCATATGTTTCCTATCATAACTGTAACATCTAAAATGAAATGTACATATGATTGCAATAAATAATTGAGTTTGAGTTTGAGTTTGAAATAAATATTTGTTTTTTTTTCTCGTATTGGCTGACCTGGAGTACCTAGTTAAGAGTGGTAAATATTTAATTGCCGCTTATAAAACTATGTGCTCGCGAGGTCTACTGCTCGCAGAACTACTACTATCTAGTTGGTTGATATCTATATAAAAACGTATTCCTCAAATTCCTGTCTACATATTGACTAGTGCTGATTGGCCGATTACATAATTTGTGCTGGAAATTCAGTTTGAGATATTCGATCTTTATCGATTAGTAAATTATAGTTTAATCTGTGTCACTTTACTCACGAGAATTTAATTATAATTACCTTAATTAATAATTAGTTATCATGCATCGAATAGCAAAAGTTACATCTGACTTTTGTTTATCTCACTTCAGTGATAATGAGATTGAACTAGTGTGTTCAATCTCATTATATACCAGCCGTGCGATTCTCTAAGTGCAAACATCGTTGCATCTTTGACAACATCCGTGTAACAAATGACGAGATGACAAGTAACGTTGGAAAAACACCCTTATGTACAAGGGCGATGTCTCATTAAGTATTTGACATTGATGAGCTCGTCGACAAACGCATCGACGAATAATTAGAGAATCGCACGGCTGAGCAGTAACTGACTTACAAAGGTAAGAACTACTGTACGTAGCTTTACATTAAAAAGTAGCTAACACTGCTGCAGCTTTTATGATGTTACCTTTACCCAAAGCTCAAAATTAAGGTATGATTAAAGTCAAAATATACTTACAGAATATTAAAAGTTTAAATAAAAACTAATATAATAAGGCCCATGGTAGGAAGGAAAATGGGCAAAATGCTGGCTGCATTTCCACGCTGGATTGCAATGCGAACTTTTTGCCTAATGAAAACACCTAGTAAAGAAGATAAGTTCAGTTACTCATCGCCTCAACCAAACGTTTAGCCAGATCCCTACACAAGTTGAGAGCGGACGGCCTCACGGGCCTAAAGTGTTGACCCCAAACGGAACAAACATTCAGTCTCAATACACATATTTAAAAAACGAATTATAAATAATATAGAGTGAAAAATAGTCATTTTAAGATCATTAATACGTGTAGCGTAGATCTCATTCTTAGAAAGAAAAGTATTTGTTATTTAATTTTAATATTGTCAGGTGTCATTTGACTAGCGTCTACCTGGCTCACAATCCAGTCTTCACAAGTCTTGAAATATCAACTGGAATAGAGCTCGAAGCAGATATAAAGAAACTAACCTCGCACATTCAATTAGCTGGAACTAAAGTTGTCTCTACCAACATCCAACTAAACGTATACTGGATTTCTATTATATTTTCAAGTCCAATGCATTACAATGAGTTTTCCCCCCGTATCATAACGTAAATGTTCACTAGAGACTTCTTTGTGAAAACAATGAATATAAAAAGGTTTTCTTTTACTCGAGCGTTCAGCTGTGGTAACAACGTTTTTATCTTCATCTTGTCTTTTATTCTGGACTGGTGACCCGTTGAGTTTTTACAAAGTTTAAATTGATTCAAAGTTTTAAAATAAAATAGTAGGTATGATTTTACAGAAGTATCATCGCATCTTATATTAAAATTCTAGTTTATAAATTGCACGAATTCTTATGCGGTATAAGCGATATGAAACATGTAATTAACTAAAAAGAAAAATTATGGTAACATTTTTCATAGTTTGGTTTGCCAGTTTTGACAAATATCTAACTTGATGGTCTGTAGGCCTACCATAAGCCCCTTATAGCAGGACAGTTAAGCGTTTTATTGAGCTGTCCTGCCAATTCATACCATGGCGGACTCTAACAGGCCAGCCAACTATTGCCCACGTGATCTAGCCGGCCAGCAAAGGGCGGCCTGCAATTGACCTGCTGTAAGCGTACCATGACGGGTTTTTTGACTTTAGATATCCATTAAAGTAACCTGCATATCTGTCACATAAAGCAAGCGAGCTAAATCAACTTTTTCTGACCTACTAAACGGAAAAACCGTGAATTTCTATCAATTTGTGAAAAAAATAGATTCTGTTACTATCGTAGAAGAATGAGGAACGCATACGAATATTATTTGAGTTACTAGAAGAAGTATATAAAAAAAGTCATCTCATATTTTCACGCGTTCGAACTGTTTTATTTTACCTTACAGCTATGCCGCTATGGGTATTTAGAACTCCCATAGTACTTCTAAGTGAGCATAACACGGCGGCGTGGTGTAGACGTGGCCATAATTCCAAGTTGAATAAATAAGAATTCTCACATTTGGTCACCGCCTTGATATTGTAGGTAGATAATAATCATTCGCATATCATTCGGGTCGTTTCGCTGAGAATCCACTTCAAACTGTTCTATGTTGTTTACTAGATTGGATGTGTTCTAATATCATTACAAAATATTTGTACTTTGTGTAACTAATGTAACTTGAAATTAATTCACTAAGTCAATGTCACAAACTTTGCTGGATCCCCCAATATTATTATTATAACGTATTTTACAATGCCTGTGAATAATATTGGAATATATATAATCCAATACTTTATAAATTGAACTAATTTATAGATCTGATCATTAGGTTTCAATATAAGGCTAATCTTAGTTTCAGAACATAACATAAGCCAACATAAATGAAAGAGTAAGAGCGTTGTACAAAGTGCTAGAACGTCATCTCTTTCACGCAAACTGTCAGAGACAATAATATAGGGCCCTTCTTAGCCCTAGCAGTCAAATGAAGTTCATGGTACGATTTTTGGCAGGTCAATTTGAGATCCTTTTATTGAACTGCTCGGAACTTGACAAATAATCTGAAAGTTTATGGTAGGCCTGCTGGTCAGTGATAATGTGGTTGAAAGTGGACCTTATTTCAGCAGGTATTTGATAGCCACTTAATCTAATTATGCCTAAACTAAGCTGCTATATTTGAGAATAGGTAATATTATAAGAGGTACCTACATAAAATAATTACTTAAATGAAATAAAAATATTGAAGATAGTTTGAAGATTCCAATATTCATAACATACTTTATTATTAATGTTATGAATAAACGAAATTAAATAATTTCTTTGCTACAACAACTTGAACAATTTTATTTAAATGTTATACTCATCATTTAATTGTAAAATATAGGTAATTTATTGTAGTAACAGTAACGGTCAAACAGTAGTATTGCCAAACAGTTGGCATTTTGACTATTTAATCGAAGTCTCTGGGGGAACGTAAACAGCTTATTCATATTTCTACAAATTCTAGCTATTGCATCATTGTGTATTTTGATCAAATCTAGACAAATAAGTAGACATTTCATATTAGTAGATATTTCAGTAATCAGTAATCATTAATGGTAATAAATTTACAAGTCAAACATACACTTTTTTAAACTGGGAAATCCTTATTTGTATCCATTGATGATCCCCGCAGAATGCCATATGGGGGATCCCAATAATAATCTATCCATAGTTTTCCTTACCACGGATAGAAATTTGACATAACGTCCATACAAATAGTGTCGAATATTTATCTCTAGTAGAGAAAACCGACGATAGATAGATTATTGGCTGAGGCCGTTATTAATCATTTATATTTTCGTTGCTTAACTTCATTTAATGTTTTAATACATTTATACCAACATTTGGATCCAGTTGGCATTGCTACTACTATAAGTCCACTGTCAAAAGGCTATTCCTCTATATTTTATGTCCCTCCGATCCAATTCACAGTACTCATAAACTTTTTCTCGAACATTTCAAATTCCTTTCTACCGTCATACCCCCATCCATCAAATCTACTGTATTTGAATCTCCACTGCCATAAACAACCTATGTTTATAAAAAAGAAAAAAACCATAAATCCCCTACTAAACGCTCCGAAGTCACATTATACTCGAGCCATAACCGTAAGTTCGTACGGATATAGACACTGTTTATCCGTTATTGGTGAACGCACCTGCTCACGTACAAGTGGCAATATTTCTCTCCGTCTTTGGACTTGTTTTCTTTTTCGTGGTAGGGCTCGAGTGGGAGCGGGGAGCGGTGGCGGACTGGTAATAAATTATTGTAAGAAATACTCCTCAAACAACTTTTAATTTAACTGTGGATGCAATTATATCTAGCAAGTATAACGTTTTCAACCTTATGTCTAGGTATATTAGATAAAATAAAAAAATAATTCTAGATTTTCTAAAATAATGAGTGAGGTTTTATCTCAAAATGCATCTTTACGTACACTATGTTACGATATAATGTTTAAACTATGCCAGATTACAGCAAACCGCTTTAATTAGTCCTCGTCGTAAGGGGTACAGAGGGCGGGGTTACGGGATGTGGGAGATTGAATTCTCAAAATTATTGCTAATATTTTAAAAAAGAATCAAACGTAAAGGATTGTTTATGTATCTCACATCATCTGTATTTTGCACAAAATAATTATAAAGAGTTTATTAAGTACCTAATTCAAATTTTATTTAGTTTGAAGTTCCTTCTAATTCAGTAAAATCGTTATCAATTAATTTTGTAATAAAAATACCTATGCACATTTCGTCTCTTGTGTACCATTAAACGCACGCCCGCCACCCGTATTGCGGACGAGCACTCCTTAAAAAGGTCTACCTTCAGATAGCACTGTGTAAATTCAACTTCAAATGTTCTGACGTCAGCATAACTGTTACTTTCTACTTCAGTTACTTCAAGAAACTACTGGAAGAAACTGGATTATATAGTTTTAACTGTGTTTGACTGAGGTCTTTGTACCATGTTTACCAGATATACTTCTTTCTTCTCTCTTACTCGCTTCCGCTTGTCACTAAACCACAACTTTTCTCAAAGACGCAGTTGCTGTATCCATTCGCGGAATAATTCAAACAACTCATTGTTTAGCTTTTATTTCGCATCATCTCGCGCGATTGTGCACTGATTGGTTTATTTTCGCGTGTGCTTGTTTATGATACAGTAATGCGTTTGTTCGATTTGTGGATAATGTTGCAGCTGCTGGAAAGAGTAGCAGTATGCCAATATAATTCTGTTTCATTCAGTATTATATGTAATATTGATTTTAATAATTAACCATTTGTCTAACTGTAGATACTGCTACACAACAACTATACCAGCGTTAGGTTATCAAAATATCTACGTGTATATATATATGTATATAACAAAATCGTTTTAGCTACATCATTTATTACGAGTACCTCAAGAACGGCATGAACAATTTCTGTGATTTTTGTATTTAGCGATTGGTCATATCTTGGGGTACTTTTCATCACCATCCATCACCATGAGGGTGAAACCGCGGTGTGCAGCTAGCGGTTCTTTTTTGATTCTTGTGTTTTTGGATTTGTCATATCCTTAGGAATGACATAGGATACTTTTCATTATAACCATCGTACATCGTACGCTGGTGAAACCGCGGGGCACAGCTAATAAAATTATAAACTATTCATACGAAATTCACTTTTTGTTGATTGACTGTGCTTCCATGCTCCGTAGCCCGGAACCCCAGTTGAAAATGCCACAGCAAGATGAGCCGCAGTAGGTTTCGATTATTAACTTGGGTCAAAAGCTGTAAAGCAATGTGAGAAGCGTTTGGGCTGTCTGTAACTAGAGATCCCACATCAGGGCTGGCAACTAGCCTTTTCACACCGCGCTGGCCCCGGGCTCTTCACTCTCTGAGAGCTTGTCTGAGAGTGTCACAGCAAAAAGATCGTGCTTTACTGACTACATTATTATTTCCCATTTCTAAACATTTACAAACAAACTATAAAGTTTTAGGGGATTAAGGTACCGTTAAAATAAACACACAAACATGCTGTACATTGTTGAAGGAGTCGAACACCCATATTTCGTCAGTTAAGTTTTGGCCTTGTTACGGAAATTGGGAAGAAATGTATTATTTGTTAAGGAGCATATTCCCATCCAATCCCATAATCGGTTTTTATGTTAGCCATCTATATATACTCGTAATATGGAACAGTCCATCCCTCAAGCCTGGGATTTTTAACATAGCTAATAATTTAAAAAAAATAGCACAAAAAGAACGTAACAACGAATAGTAAGTGGTAGTTATGCGATCAGTAGACCTCGTGAACATAGTCTTATCGACGGCAATTTTTCGCAGTCTGAGCTATCAAAATCTTTCAGTTTTTAAACTTCACAACCATGAAAGCTTAAGATATATTTATTAGTCAGAAAACATGTGTTACAAATCATACCGCTAAATATCCGGCATGCCATAGATGTCAAAATACTACAAATTTATATGTCAACATGTTTTGCCCGTAAGAACACACAAATAGTAGTGAGATAGCAATATATAGTGATAGTGCAAGATAGTACAACTCTTTTGTATTCTGTGGCATAATACAAGTTCGGTTTTTCGGAGTGGCTTGCTTGTTTCTTCCTCGTTCGTTTTATTATTTTATCGATTATATGTTGTAGATGCTTTTGATCTAATCGAGGTTTAGTGTGTTCAAAATACAAAATACTCTTTTATTGACTATGTTGATCAGTCATCTGATGCGATAATAGTCATTTAATTATTCAATATTATAAATTAAGTAAATTTTTGGGATAAACTCACATTTTAGTCAAATTTATTCATATTTAATTTAGACGTATTAATATTAATTCATATTAAAAACGAAACAAGTTCACCAAATAAAACGAAAATTATAAAAGGCAGTATGTCAATAGCTAATTCAAAAAGCCTTATTGTCATTATAATGTAGGTGTTCGTTTGTTGTTATGACACTTTTCTAGTAGGACTTTTAAGTTTTTGTTTAAAAGCGTGAAGTTCTGTAAAGGCATCTGGAAGCTTATTATAAATAATAGGACCTATGCAAAAGATGGTTTTACTCATCAGCATTTTCTTTGACGAGTATAAGCGACGTTTATTTTTATCTTTGTTGCGTCTGTTCCGTTGTACTGTTTCAGACAAACGTGGAATAGTATATTTCATTACAAGTGGGGAAAGACTGTCATTGCAAAGAGTTCCGACAAATGTCTACCTGAGCCGAGGCGCAGCCGAAGGCGAGGGTTGGCAGTCGGAACAAGTTGCAATGACGGTTCCGCACGTGTACTGAACGACTATTTTAATACAGTTGCGAAGCAAAAAAAAATGAAGCAATTTAATAAAATAAACACGCAAAGACAATTTCTGGAAAATGGCGCCAACCGTAGAATATAAGCAGAGATTTTTTTCTTCACCCATTCTGGTAGGCAAAGGGAACTATGCCCATACAGCCAAGTCTTCATTAGATTTTTTTTATTGATATGAAATGAAAATGAAATTTAATGAGATGAAATTAAGTGAAACCTAACCTAACTCATTCAATCAAATCAATCTGATATTGAAACAAATTAGTAGCTTCTTTTTAGAAATATACGTATTTGCATGAATCATAAAAACTTCTATGAATTTTGTTTAGTAAAAACTTCACGGTTGGTTTCTCTTTTTAATAGACATTATTTTGACAGTTGGGAAAGAGAACGCACGAGTTCGGGAAAGGTAAAAAAAAAAAACACGAGTATGTAATAGCCCACATCCGGAACGCTATACGTCCCTGCAATACGCCACTTTTTGAGCAACTGTATTAAAATATTATAGCCGTTGATCTCGGCAACCACTTGACCAGTTATGCCAATATTTTATTTTTTATATTTTTTTTATGCATGAATAAAATATTTAAAATTCCTCTTAAATTCAGGTACTTAATGTGTGTACCAAACACTATCAAAATCAGTCGGTAAGCGCCGCAGCTTCGGCCCTTTTTTAGGAAACCACTTAAAAATCGACATTATAAATATTGTATATTGAATACATGCATACCAAGTTTCGTCAAGATTAGTTAAAAGACCTGTACAGGAAGATCAACATACAGCCTAACAAACATACGGACAGATGAAAGTCAATTTGGCCAGTTGAAGAAGAAACGCTTCGCTGGTTCGGTCAATAACGTTATAAAATCTACTCGAATATCAACGACAATTGAGTTTTAATTATAAACTAAATTGTTTTCATTATTGATAAATTTATAGAGAGAAAAATTCACTACTTCGGACGGGATACGAACCCGCGTCTTCTGACTCTCCGTGTCAGACGCCATTGACCAACGCCACCGAGTTTCGGGTCCAAGCATCGAATTTTAACTCTCTGACCTTCACCGTTTCACGGGGACGGAGCGACATCTATTGAACAGCTTTGACAGTAACCAACCGAAAGAAGCATTATTCAGAAATACTTAAAGTTTCGTATTGACATCTCAACCCTTGTAATTTTTAGAAGCTTTCGCGATCTCAAACATTGAATTATATAATATATATATACATTTCAATGTTTGAGATCGCTGGCGTTAGTGCTTAAAAAAGTAATACTATGTTTTCATTATCTTTCCTAATTCACATTCGCCCCACATGACACCGCGATTTATGTCACTCAGTGCGCTGAACTCCGACGAACGTTTCCAAGAAGCGACGCACAATCGTAAAGAAAATAATCATTCGCGCAATAAACTGAAAATGTGTCACCGATATCGAATAGGAGGAAGATAACGATGCAATGTTGGGAATAAATTCGGCGTCAATATGACATGACTTTACGACGGGCCATAAAATTAGCGAGGATAAGACAACCAATCGGAATCTCGATTTAGTTTTTCTTGATAAAAACCGCTTGTCTTCTCATTTGACATCTCTTTTAGCTGAGTTGGTATTGATCCTGCCTTCGTAGCTAGGTGTTTCAGGTTCAATCCCTGGCTTGAGAAAATATATATGTGTATGATGCAATGCTTGTTCTCTGGTATTGGATGTTGTGTTTTTTTTTCGTGTGTACATATTTATATTATATTAACGGGGCTTAATCGCGTCAGTAATAGTATTTATTTACCTCGACGTTTCGACCAAGTTGCATTGATCGTGGTCACGAGCGGACTGCGTCCAATAGAAGTCTAGATTCTCTACTGAACGCACTTCTGAAATACGGCCATAGTCTTACGGAATATTCCAGTAGAAAACATTACTGTTTACTTTTTTAATTAGTATACGAAATGTGGTTAAGCAGTTTGTTCTGCAACCATACGATAGTTAGGGAAGGTTTGTAGGTACCTGGTTTCCAATCGGGATGTCGGGAGACTCTGGATCTGATGGGAGCTGGTGACCGTGAGTCCTCGGTGGAGGCGTCCTGCTGTGGACGTCGTGCTGAAGGGGGTGAAGAACTGTTGTTCACTTGTAGGTATAATGTCCTTGTAGTGTTCTATTGGTTGTGCACTGGTTTACGCGTAAACACGGGCTGATTTAAGAGGTGGTGTGTGGCCGCGCCGAACACACCCTAAAGGTCACTCTGGGCTGACGCGTAACGCGAAGGGTTTATGCTGATGACGGTCGCCGATTACGCCGTGCGGACGCGACGGCGCCGAAAAGGTGACTGTTTCCGCTGCCCTTCAGCCGCCTGCTTGTCGTTTGACAGCTGCAGGACAGCGGCGACGGGACGCGCGGGCGGGGGACATTCCTTGAAGTGACGTCGCGCCTTTGGCGCGATCATATTCCCCACGCGGCGAAGGTGTGGTGTGGTGGTTAATCGACAGTCAGGTGGGCGATCTTGAGTTCCACCACTCGGGTGACGCCATCCCTTCATGGGTTCGTCTTGTGGCTCATGCGCCAGTGTAGAGGCGGCACCTGGTCGTCCACTATCAGTACCAGTTCCCCGACTTGAGGTGGGCTGGATTGGGGAGTCCGTTTGGAGCGGGTTTGGATGGTGTGCAGGCAGGGTCCGGACCAGGATCGCCAAAGGTGTTGGGATAAGGGTAGGTCGAGCTTGAACCTTTTTGTGTGCAGAAATGGCTCGTCCTCCTACCGAATACTCAGGTAGGGCATTGAGCTGACGTTTTAAAAGGACATGACCCACAGTGAGTAATTCAAATTCCGCGGGGTCAAAAGAGAGTGGGCTGAGAGGGCGTGCATTGAGCATGGCTGCAATGCGCGCTAAAAGAGCTGAAAGTGCAGGTGCGATACCGTCATTATTGGTTGCAAGAATGTCTTGTATTTCCCTAAGTTCATTTCTAGCGCCTACATAAATTGTACCGCAATCATATCTAAATAACGTTGTGACTCTGCTGAATACGAGCTGAACAATCACGCGGTCGGCGGGTAAGTCGTCCATGCACGGGGCCTTGGGTTTAGCGCGGAGACGTAAACAATGTATACATTTGTATACTCGATGTCGCATTACGCGACGAGCTGATAACGTCCAGAAATGCTGGCGTAAGGGTGAGTGCAGAATGTCCGCGCCTGGCTGACTTAAAGTGTTTGCGACGACAGTTTGTCGTCGTGTGGTGCTGTACTGAGTAATTGTGGACAGATATGATGTGTGCTGATTATCTGCGTGCTTAGATTTGTGCTGATTAGCTATGAGCTGAGCTGATATGTGCTGATTATTTGTGGGCTGAGTGGATATTTGCTGATTCTTTGTGGGCTGAGTGGATATGGGCTGAGTATTTGTGTGCTGAGTCGGTATGTGTTGAATGTGCCGTCCTAGTCATTGCCTAGGCGGCGGTGAAGAACGCGAGGTAGTGCGCGGTGGAGTACGACGGGAGTACACCATCTGGCCCGTATCAGGTGAGGGACGGCGCCATGGTACCTCGCTCTGTTGTACCGGCAATAAATGCACTGGTGGTGCGTAGTATCGGGTACATACCCGAAGCTTGTAACCCTTTACATTACACCATGGGTAGCAATGGTTGTCACCATAGCGAGGTTGCGCAATCGATCCCTGTTTGGGTCTTGGCGCGGAGCTGAAAGGTCGTGGGTTCGAACCCTGCGCATAGCGCGGAGGTTGCGGGTTCGAAACCTGCTTAAGTGGGGGCTAGAAGCGCACGAGTATAGACGCGGAGCTGAGAAGTTGCAGGTTCGTAACCTGCGTATAGCACAGAGGCTGTGGGTTCGATACCTTCGCAGGTGGGGACGAGAAGCGCGCGGGTATAGTCGCTGAACTGAGAGGTTGCAGGTTCGAAACCTGCCCATAATGCGGAGGCTGCAGCTTCGATACCTGCTGAGCTGATGGTGAGAAGCGCGCGGGTATAGGCGCGAAGCTTAGAGGGTGCAGGTTCGAACACTGCGCATAGCACTGTGGCTGCGGGTTCGATACCTGCTGAGCTGATGGCGAAGGGCGCGCGGGTTGTGAGGTAAACCTTGGTTACTCAGTTAGGGGGATGACCGAGTTTACCGTATGTGGCGCAATTTTTACATCGTCATTGGGAGTTGATGACCATGTTTTTTGTTCTAATTCTACAACGAGAATCTCGTAATAGGCGTCTATTGTCCTTTCATACTGCTCGATGTAGAATTTTTCCTGTTCGTCTGATAAATCGTCGGTGTCTAATATAATGTAATACGCCGCGTCGAATTTATCACGAGTCACTCTTACGCCAGATGCTCTGGCATCGAATTCTGGGCTATAATGCCTGGATTTGCTTGCCTTCAATGATAACGCTTCCAAATTAAGCTTAACAATAGCGATCTGTTCCTCCCTAAACCTGGCTACCTGTGATTTTGAAGGCATCGTTAACGTCGAAGGAGAAGTCAGGCACAAGGACGCAAGAAAAAATAAAAAGAAATAAAAATATTTAAATATTTAATCGTAGGTGAAATTCCGCACCTCCCTGTTTTCGGAAGTCGGTTAAAATAACGTCTAAATTATTAACGCGTTTACCAAACCTTATGTGAGCTGAGGGTTTAATTACTTAATTAATTAATTATAATCCGTAAATTTCGTTATGTTATTTACGTAGATTCTGTACGGAACCCTAAGACGTTTGTGCTGATCTCTTATATGTAAACAATTAACCTACATTAATTATTTCATGATAATCACGAGCACAAGTAGCTCTTCTAACAGTACTTAGTATAATTTAATAATTAAAATCAACAAGTACCTGGCGTAGGTAGGTACTAGTACCTAGCCTAAGATTTTCAATTAGACTTTCTTGCAAACAATTAATAAACAATCGTATCGGAGCGCATTTCTTAATCACCGCTGCTTGCAATTTACCGGCCGTCGTTAGTTAGTTACGAACGCTTGTTGTCAAACGCGATTATCTGCAGTACTGTGGTTTATTCTGTGGCGCGTGAGTGTCAAACGAACAACGATAAAGGTGCCTGGACGGGTCAATTTTGTCTAGCAAATCGCCCGGCCGGTTCACTTTACTAGAAGCTTCTAATAACTCGGCGATTTTAGCTTGATAAGCAAATACCTGAGTTAAGTAGGTGATTTGTATGACGGAAGGGATTTAAATTAAATCAATAAGAAGTAGTTTATATTAAGGGGAGATTTAATGGACTGTATTAAAGGAATTAGGGGGTGATAGTACTGGTTCTTTTATCCGGCAGCGAAAGAATATGTTGCCGGATATCCGCGCTCGAAGGAAAATATGGTTAAGCAGTTTGTTCTGCAACCATACGATAGTTAGGGAAGGTTTGTAGGTACCTGGTTTCCAATCGGGATGTCGGGAGACTCTGGATCTGATGGGAGCTGGTGACCGTGAGTCCTCGGTGGAGGCGTCCTGCTGTGGACGTCGTGCTGAAGGGGGTGAAGAACTGTTGTTCACTTGTAGGTATAATGTCCTTGTAGTGTTCTATTGGTTGTGCACTGGTTTACGCGTAAACACGGGCTGATTTAGGAGGTGGTGTGTGGCCGTGCCGAACACACCCTAAAGGTCACTCTGGGCTGACGCGTAACGCGAAGGGTTTATGCTGATGACGGTTGCCGATTACGCCGTGCGGACGCGACGGCGCCGAAAAGATGACTGTTTCCGCTGCCTGCTTGTCGTTTGACAGCTGCAGGACAGCGGCGGCGGTACGCGCGGGCGGGGGACATTCCTTGAGGTGACGTCGCGCCTTTGGCGCGATCAAAATGTTTATCTAGTCACCTATAAAGTTAGGCGTTTCTTCTAATTGAGTAAAACTAAAAATCGTCATAAACTAAGTTTCTAATAAAACAAACACTTTGACCACTCATATTTTAAGAACTGTTCAATGCACATTTCATTTCTTGTATACCACCGCCCGCACCTTTCTCGGTACTCTTTGTCGTCATACTTCCGCACCCCTGCACACCGTGGGCGAAGACTCATTAAAGCTGTTAGCCTATAGATGGCACTATATTAATCCCTGTGGCTGTGGTTTGCCACAGACAAGCAGCTAACTTTTACTTGTTGCAGGGAGCTGAATACTGAAGTATATTTGGCGTAAATAAGCAGATACATATGTCTAGAAATACAATAAAAAAATTATTTATTGATAACGAATCAAAAAAGAAAAACATAATACAATCAAAAGCGCTACAGTAGATTGGACAAATGGCGGCCTTATCGCTATAGCAATCTCTTACAGGCAACCTTGCATGTAGAGGATTCTTAATAATAATGCGCTAGTAGATGCTAAAATAAACATTTTTATCTAGGAATTAAGTGCTAATAGATAATTAAAATAAATAAATAAATATATAAAATTATATAATTATAAACTAATTAACCTACTATTAAAATATAAACATAATTACAATATTTTAATACATAATAATCATTTAAAGTAAAATATAATTCAGTGGTTATTTGATAAATATTGCTTCTTCACCATATCTTTGAAAGACGAAATTGACTTTGCTTGCCTTATACTGACAGGAAGCTCATTCCATAGGTGGACAGCATGTTTAGTAAATGATTTACTATAATACATTGATGACGCCACAGGTGTATTCATTTGCAGTGTGTTTGTGGAACGAAGGGAGAGGGTATGTGTAACATGAAAGAACTGAAAACGCTCCTTGAGGTAATGAGGAGTAGTGGGGATGAATAGAATACTGTATAGAAAAGAAAGCACATGAGCATCTCGGCGACGTCAAATTGGTAATCATTCGAGCATATTGCGATATTGACTGACATGCTCATACTTACGCAAACCAAATACAAACCGAATGCAAAATTTTTGTAAACGCTCGAGTTTATTTAACTGCTCCTCAGTTAGGTCCAAATAGCATGCGTCAGCATAATCAAGTATAGGAAGTAATAGAGATTCTGCTAGAGTAATTTTGGTAGATTGCGGGAGAAAGTTACGTAACCTTCTAAGGAATCCACCTTTTGCAAATATTTTTCGGCTGATTTCAGTAAGTTGAGGCCCCTATGACAATTCTTGGTGAAAAATGAAAAAAAAAATTAACTGTTTCTTGAAAAGTAATGTTTGTATGGTCGAAGATAACCTGAGGAAATATAATAAAAGTGTCTCGAAGTGTCAAGTCACAGTGCTTGAAAAACTTTAGTTCTAAGCTCTGAGTGCCACTTCAACTGTCATGGGCAAAGTGTTATGTCTATTACCATTACCCGTCTGGTGATTTGATTGTAAAAAACATTTTTCATATATATTTGAAGGCCACGCAGTGATTTACAACATTTTGATCACCGCGCCATTTCCCCGCCCCACTGTCGCCGCGTTCTCATCTCCCGCATTACTCGCTGATTTTAAGACCCGATCGTAAAGTTTGATGTCTGAACTAGAAATGGATAAAGTTATAATACCTCTGTTGAGAATTACATCTATTTTGTAGTCTATATATATAAAAATTAACCCCAATTGCTCCTGGGATTGCTATAGAACCGCGATATCGCAACTCAACTCTATGAAAATTGACGTTTTTTGACAGTTTTCGTAGTCTGCTCGCTATTTAGGTTCGATTACGGTATAGCGGCTTGCACTCGATAGTTTTTGGTATTTGTTGGTTGGTAATGGATCCACCTCCTAACTAGAACGTAACTTAGACAGGACAGTGACTTAACGAAGGACTTATTTGTGAAACTGTTGACTTTGACTACTTGAATAAAGATGTCACTTGATGCAACATTATGTATATTATATAACTAACTATTTAAATTGACGAATGGCAAATGTACAGACACGCAAGTTTAATCATAAAGTAATAAGTATTGAAAACTCAGTTTCAGTGATATTTTGACAGTTTTTAGATATAATAATGATTATAACGCAGAAGCGATAATGTATAAACTGAATTGAACTGATTATTTAATGTATTTTTTGCTATAAAACCACTGTATTGATGTTTAGAATGATGCTTGATTGATACAATATTTCAATCTTTTTTGAGTGGCAACATTCGCAAGCCGAAGCATGGCCACACGATAGCGATGCAATTGCAATTGAGGGCAAAATATAACAGAATACCGAATTTCACATCAAAAGCAGTTAATTCGCAGAAGTGTTGTAGTAGTGTGGCAATAATAATTGCTCATTAGCTAAGAGAAACTATAGTCCCGCTATAACGTATTGAATATTCTCACTAATTCTTTTTTAGGAGGATTGATGATAAGGAGAAGGTTCTCCTGACAATAATTAACACAACATCTTATGAAAGAAAAACCAAGAAAAGAAGGTAAGTTATAGAGAGAGTTATGGAGCCTACAACGCGAATAAAGTCACCGGCAGTCGCTTGTATTCAATAAATTTTATGTTTGTTTCAGTAAATATAAGCAAGATTTGTTTTTCTCATTTTCCTGTGCTATATTTAGAAACATCTGTAAAGAGAAAAAAAAAGATTTTAGCAGAGAAATGACATACGTAAGTGTGTAACATTTGTCCGAAGTTTTGGTTGTTTTTCTTTTATTACTGAACTAGTATCCGTTCGCGACTTCATTTTTGTGGAATAATATTATAAATACTTACTACAATTCCTCAGGAACTATCGGTAGAACTGCGTACAAATCATCCCCACTGATAATTTCATCCAAATCTATTCAGCGTTTTGGGTGATTGAGAAACAAACATACAAACTTTTACATTTACCTATCTAGAAAGTACATTAACATAATAAAGTCTATGCAGAATTGTCTCTTTTTATTAACAAAATAACCACTTTGGAGTAACAGCCTAAGTAACAACCAATAATAAATTTTATGTAGTTAATAATAACATGTTGTACTCGCCAACCTATCTAATGTTTATCTTCTCTTTTAGCTATATTTACGTGTTAAACTGTGAATTTGTAGACCAAGCTAAAACTTACCACACAATTAAATCTAAGTGTAGGTTTTGCGAACTACTATGTACAATGTATTAATCTTTATTAAAGGTTTCTGGTATGTTTTTGAAATAAATTACTGAAAATAAATTACTATTGTTGAATTTTTTTAGTAAATGCTAAATATATAAATATTGGTACTTACCGTTGTAACGGTCCGCCCTTAATCGTCTGGACAATTTTGGTCCAAGTAAATTTTGTAAATTCAGCTATCCCAATACTTAATTATTTATGCTCTAATAAACCTCTACCTATTAATATTTATTGATCTAATCTAATCTAATTTGTTTTGGCCAGTGATGTGATCGTCTAGTCTATGGAGGACCTTGCGTTGTGAACCGTTGTAGTACCTAGTTCTTTTCAGGAAGACTTGAGACAAAGATACTGTTTTAGAACTATAGGTTCCTAATAAAATCAGGAGTAACTTCTAATAATAATAATGACCTATAAGAATAATAAAACGTTTATTAAATTGTTGTGAATAAATAAGTAGTCAACTAATTATATTATTTTCATGGATTTCCCAATTTAGTCTAAACCTACTTTAGAGAATACGTAGTTTTGGTTAGGATAAAGCTCATCTAATTATCTAGTCATTTAGATATATATAAACCTTGATATTATTTGACAATGAAGATAGTAAATATGAGTTGAGTTAATTTCAAAACCATTTTCATTACTTTTCTACAAGTATTCCTAAAGATGAGGAGAACGAGTACGAATGGAACAAGTAAAATGTTTTTGGTAGCTTACTAATTATAATGGTTGGTATTTTATTGTCTTTAGGTAGCTCATCTATTTTTGGTTTATTCTTAGAGTTGACTGTTACCATTTACAGTAGGAGTTATGCTTCTTTAGATTTTCCATATAACATATAGATATAGTGAACTATTATTTTCGGTTCTAAATGTTAGTCATTTGCACTATATTGTTGTATTTTTTGAATACTACTTAAGATTATATAGCTCTGATAATAGTCGAGTATTCTGTTGTAATTTCTTTCATTTAATTTACATAATAAGTCTTTAAATCCTTAGTTATGTTTGGTTAAGACGATTGGTTATTTTGAACGCTTTCATTTAATATAATTGTATTAGACTGTTCACAATTTCACATGTATACAAAGTCTAATGCAATTTAGTGGAAGGAATCTTTTAGTGTTTCCGAAGACTTGCAACGACGGATTGTAGGGTTAAGGCACCTTTACTGAGCGCTCAAATGCTCCCCTTTGGCACACCAGATCCCTTCCTGACTCCCGGCGCTGGCGCACACTATACGAATTCAATGCTGAGATATTGATTCCTAATAGATTTGTTAGGTATATATTTTACAATGTTATTTCTGATATCGCCTCACAATTTTACTTTGAAGGCATGTATTTCATATCCTGATTTATGATATTTCATACAGACTTTATGTTGAAAAATAATTTATTTCATGCTAGTTATCATAGCATAATAGTAATTCATATTTTGAAATAGTTTCTTTGTCTATTGTTGTTTTGATAGGTATTTATTTATACCTTACTGAATAATTATAACAATCAGACAGATTATGTCCTTAAGATATACAAATTTGAAGATATCTAGCATATTTAACTAGAATTGATAGAATCTACCAATGACAAATGGGAAAGTCTCTCTGCACTTTTAGCTTCAAGAAAATCCACGGAACGAATTTTATTCCAGCCGTTGGCAAACGTTATCAACAATTAGCCTCAATATTTTTAGAAGCGTAATGTACTATAGTTGATCATTTACAATATATCTTTCAGACAATTTATTCTGAGCTGATCATTTTGGTTGGATATTTATATTACTTAATTTTCATTGTATATTTCATTTTATATTATTTAAACTTTTATACCAAAGTCTAAAGTAATGCAATAAATACATTTAGACTTTCAGGTTATTTATACAGTACGTTTGCTACTGATCAAAATATTAGTTATATATTAATCATTTTGTCAACATTTAAATAGTAAATTTAAATTAATACTTTTCAAGTCAACATTTACTTACTCATAGGAATTATAATAGAATTCCTAAGAATATTGAATAATTCCTATCGTTCCTATCCTATAATGCCTACAATCTCCTATCAATCTAACTAAAGTGTCATTCAAAACTAGAGACCCGTGTCCCATATTTACATTTAATCGTGTAAGTGTTGACTTTCTCCTTAGCAAAGGGTCCAGTCCCTAACGAAGGGAAAATCTGCACAGCAGAGTGATCCCGCTAGCTGGTTTCCCTAACAGAACGAAATCGGGTCGATCTCCCCCGTTTAGACCTAAATCCTAGGATCGGGTGTGTAATGGACCATCATCGATTTGCGACTTTGGGATTGAATCCGGTCCGGAAATTATACCTGATAAGTGCGAATAAATAAATATAATAAAGATAGACCGCCCATAACAGTTTCTTAGTATCAGTAACCCGGTGTATAAGACATGACACACTTGACGAGCCCCGAGCACCGATACCAGAAAAAGCTATGAGAGGAGACTGTTAGTCGCTTGCTAAGCAAGAATACGACTCCTGGTTTGCCTCAATTCCCAGGCTCGAAGATAAGTATAGACCTTCATATGGCACCGTTAGTCTCCAGTCTATACTACGAAAAACACTCGTTTTTCGATTTACCGATCAACACACAGTACAATAACTTTACAAATAAAATTTACTTTAACGCAACACTATAACGACATAGTAATTACACCAACCCGAACGCGATAATTTTACGGTATTCGAACACTATGGAAACTACTAAGTCGATATAGTCAATAGACTAATAATTACGTGTCACTGTACTAAGCGTAGATTCCTTGCCGATTGCTTGATGTATAATGAATCTCCCTCTAGTACTTACGTCCTTTATATATCATCAACTGAAGCTCGATTGAAGCCGGCTGAGGCTCATTTGAGGCCGCTTCGACTAATCATAGTGTGTGTCTCTTGAGGCTGCGACTTTCTTAGCCAATAACAGAACTCTGACTATTCTTTATTATATATTTTCATAGTCATCAAATTCATTACAAGGGATTTTGTACCTTTTCGTCATTACAATAGCATTTAATTTGGTATGTAGCCTGTTTTATCCAGGTTGTTTGTTATTAATTCTTGGAACCATTGGTTCTCGAAACAAAGCTTGATTGAGGTACCTTTATAGGAGTTTTGTTTGGGATAGCAACAATAATATCGCTTCATTTGCTCGTGTTTGTAAATTATGCTTCTATATATTTGTGGACTGAGCGGAACGCAAAGTGTTTCGTTACACCGTATGGTAAATACGAAAGATATACAAGGTACAAATTACAAATTTTTTATATTTTTAATTTTGCTTTTCTGTTTTTTGTTCCGGCTAATATTCTAAACGACTAAACCAATTTTGACGTTACTTGTTACACTGTTGCAAAACATGGTGCACATGGTTCAAAGTAGTTAGAGTTACTTACTTTGCCCGGTGTTATAAGAAGAAACTTAGTGTACTTTATTTTGGTATCCGAATGAGGTTTCCTTAAAAAAATATGATGTAGGTAATTTCTACATCGCTAAAGCCGTTGGCGCAGCTTGTTATATAATGTGATATGTGCTGTGAACTATGTAAACAATGCTTTAAAATTTTATCGTAAGGGTGAGTAGTGTATTATTGGGCGTCCTACTCCACCTTCCGTTTCTGAGGCTCACTCCGTTCGCCTCATCCACTCTCGGTGGAGTAGGACGCCCAATAATACTTCGAGATCGTGCAACATATGAGCTTACCTTGATTAAGATATCATCGAGTGTTTGGTCTGGGCGCTGTTCCACTGCACTACTTCACTACATCAACAAAGATTTACAATTCAACCCTATTCCACTTTTCCAGTTTTTAAACCTAACCGGATTTATATTATTTTATATATGTCGATGTAATAAATGAATCTACTCATTATTAATCAAACCATTTCAACCGGTGGCCATGAAATTTGTAAAACAATCACAATCGTTAGATTTAAACAGAATCTGCGTTGAGGCTGGAAAGTCTGATTTACGTCATGGAGAATTATTGCCTAATTCGGTTCGGTGCATTATTTGTGGACCATCAAATTGTGGAAAAACTAATTTACTGATTGGTCTTCTAATACATGAGAATGGTTTAAGATTTCAAAATGTGTATGTTTATTATTCATCAACAATTTGCCTTTTCAATGATTTATCCATATTTTAAAAATAGGTCACAATTGATTAGGGGTTGTCTGACGAATAATATTACCGCACAGGTAACGGTCTTATATATAACTCATGTTCCTAATCAAAGACTACGAAAGTGTCAAATTTATTTCTGTAACAACCTTTATTGTGGTGTGATTCGAGCATTTTGCGGTCTATATTAAAACATTACTACGTAGCCTTTAAATGAAATCTTTCAATGTCCGAAATATGATTTAATCTATATAAATAAAGTATTATAGGTACATGTAGATAAAACAAAATTGTATTATTAACACAATTTACAACTGGAGAACGGTTGGATAGGTCCTTTATTTATTTGTATGATTCCTGTCCTCATCAAATAGGTACTAAAGACAAAAATAACTATAGTAAAAATGATACAATTTAATTGTAACTTTAACGCGTACGAAGTCGTGGACAAACACTAGTTCATATATTACGCTTAGGTAATTATGTTTTATGAACAAGTACACGGGTATCTATTTCAAAGAAGTTGCGGCGATTATTGGTGGCTTTGAATATACGAAAGTGTTATATTTCATTACTCAAAAAAGTCAATTTGACGGAATCGATGGGAAAGATTTAATTTAAATGGTCGTAACCGACAATAATTACTCACGATTCTTTAAAACAAAGAACTTTAAGTATATTTTCAAAGTAACATAGTTTGCTGAATGGACGATTTCTCTATATAAAAACTCGATCAATTTGGTTTGATAAATTACTTTACTCCTTTGTCTTAACGTGACAACTACGGATCCTGGTTTCTATAAAACCAGGTATATATAAAACTAATTTACTGATTGGTCTTCTAATACATGAGAATGGTTTAAGATTTCAAAATGTGTATGTTTATTCAAAAACCCTACATCAACCGAAGTATATTTTTTTAGAACGAGTTTTGCAACGTGTACCAAGCCTTTCATTTCAGAAATATTGTGAAAATGAAGAGGTATTAAGTGTTCAAGACGCAAAACCGTATTCTGTTATCATATTTGATGATGTTGCATGTGAAAATCAAAATAACATGCGTGATTATTTTGCGATGGGGAGACATAAGAACATTGATTGTATTTATGTGAATCAAACATACACTAAAATCCCGAAACAGTTAGTAAGAGACAACGCGAATGTAATCGTACTTTTTAAACAAGATGAAATAAATATGAGGCACGTATATGATGAACATGTTAATACAGACATGACATGGATTGAATTTCGTGAAATGTGTTCTAAAATATGGAGGGAACCCTTTAATTATGTTGTAATTAATAAAGACTGTCCCAAGAATAAAGGTTGTTACAGAAATAAATTTGACACTTTCGTAGTCTTTGATTAGGAACATGAGTTATATATAAGACCGTTACCTGTGCGGTAATATTATTCGTCAGACAACCCCTAATCAATTGTGACCTATTTTTAAAATATGGATAAATCATTGAAAAGGCAAATTGTTGATGCAGCAGAAGCTGTGAAGAAAAAAGTACGAAAAATGAGAGATGATGAGATTAACAATAAACAAGCACTGGAATCGGTTTTCAAGCCTGTAACAGAACCTCTCAATTTAATTGCTAGCGCCAGTCAGCAAACTCCTCTCGTGCATGCTATGGAAGATGAAGAGACCGAAGTTCCATTTATTGATAAAACTTTGCACAAGGAACCTGACTATCAAAGCAGCAAGGAAGATGAAAACGAATACGAATCTGATAGCGACAGTGACATTTCATATAAATCAGTAGGTGATACGTCATCCTGGTCAGTATCTTCAGATGCGTTAACAGACATACCGTTTGGTGTTAGTGTAGAACGTGGGAACCTAATGTTAGGTTCTGCTCGCATAACTATCAATGATCAATACATCATCGTGGCAGGACGTAAATACCGTAATACGCCTGGTTTGAAGCAGTTGCTGTTAAAGAAAGACGTGGACCTGAACTTGGTTACAGATAGTGATATGCAACATTATAAATCGATGCTAATCGAAACAAATGCACATCGACGAGGCTTTGATCCAAGTAAGCCAATAAAAAGTTATAAGGGACAAAAATATTTGCAAGTAATTAAACCTCTTTTCAAACTGCGAAATACAGTTCAGGGTATCCAATCGAAAGGAAAAGGACTACCGCTGACAAAAAAATGGAAGAAAAACGTAGATTTTGTGTATTGGGATGATCCGAACGAATTAGTGGAAAGGCTAAAATTATTAATTGCATCTCGAGATGCTGGTAACACAGGTTTAGACAACGAAATAATATCTATTATTGAAGAATTACGTGAAAGTAAAGTAATAAATAAGTAAAGTATTTTTTTTATGTTTCATTTTATCATTGACCATTCATTACAATACACCCTAATCATGAATGTCGATAAGTTCGGTCATTTTATTCATAAAAGAATGCGTTTATCAGAAATATTTGACTTTAACGAAAACGCATTACTAAAATCAGAAAATGGAAATTTCAATCTGAAAAATTCTAGATTGGGAGGAATTAAACCTCCCGTAGAATTAGACGATGCTGTTAATAAGGATTATGTGGATCGATTGAATACTAAAACGATAAGAGAATTTGATAAACTGATTGGTTCATTACGATCTCGAATCATATTAGACGTACACAAGATAGCTCAGGATACTTTAAAAGCAAAGATACCTGAGGTTTTAATTCAATTGGAAGATAAGTTTTACACTAAAGCAGATGTAAATAAATTAATAAAAAAGACTCCGTAATGTCAAAACAGCAAATTGTAAATGAAATACACAAAGCAGCACGAAGAAATTTTCTTCGACGTTGTGTTATTCTTAAGGGAATTGACGACTTGTGGCAAGCAGATCTTATGGACATGCAAAACTTGAGAACGTATAATAAAGGACATAATTACGTTTTAGTAGTGATTGACTGTTTTTCAAAATACGCCTGGACAGAGCCATTAAAATCGAAAAATAAATTTGAGGTTAGTAGGGCATTTGAACGTTTACTGCTTAGCACTCATCGGCATCCTGTTAATTTACAAACTGATATGGGGACAGAGTTTTATAATAGCACGTTTCAAACGCTCATGAAGACGTACAACATTAATCATTACTCATCGTTTTCCACAAAAAAAGCTTCGATCGTAGAACGACTGATTAAAACGGTTAAAAATAAATTATATAAATCTTTTAGTTTGAATGGAAACTATAAATGGTTAGGTTCAACATTAGAAGATATACTGAAGACATATAACAACACAATCCATCGAACTATTAGATGTAAACCGGTTGATGTGAATAAATCTAATGAATCAGTAATAAAAGAAAATATTAAAAAAACATACAAACATATATCCATCAAACGACTGCCTAAGTTCAAAGTTGGTGACTGTGTTCGTATCAGTAAATACAAACACAATTTCGAAAAAGGTTACACCCCCAATTGGTCAACTGAACTATTTACTATTAAGAAGATAAATAAAACCATACCAGTAACATACCACATAGAAGATCAACGAAAGAAAGATATAGTAGGAGCATTTTATGAGCAAGAACTTCAAAAATCTAATCATCCTAATGTTTATTTGATAGAAAAAGTTTTAAAAAGAAAAGGACGTAAACTGTTCGTCAAATGGTTAGGTCTAAACGATGAAGAAAACAGTTGGATTGATAAAGCTGCAATAATGAGTTAAGATATATAACTAATGCTGATGTAACATTCCTATCATTACACTTCGAGTAATGCAGGGTGGTGGACTAGTAAATAACATAATCAATAATCTACCGTTTGAAGTTCATTTGCCTGGATACAATTATTGCGGACCAGGAACTAAACTTCAAAAACGTTTATTACGAGGTGATCGAGGTGTAAATAAGCTAGATGAAGCTTGCATGCACCACGACATTGCTTACGCAAATCATACAGATCTATCCCATCGTCACAAAGCTGACTTACAATTACTCAACATGGCCAAACAAAGACTTAAATCAAAAGATGCGGGAAAAGGTGAAAAGTTAAGCTCATGGCTAGTGAGCAAGGTTATGAAAGCAAAACTGAAGTCTGGTTCCGGAGTTAAAACCTTCAGAAGCTTGGTTTCAAAAATAAGAGCAAAAATAAAAAAATTGAAGCCTAAGAATAGTAAAACTTTGATTAAAGTTGCTTATTTAGCAGCTAAAAAAATGTTTCCAGAAATTAATCGAATTCGAGTACCGCGAGTAATACCTTTGCCAAAAACTGGAGGGGTCCTGCCTTTAATCCCTATTTTCGCTGGTTTATCAGCTTTAGGCGCTTTAGCTGGTGGTGCTGCTGGTATTGCAAAAACTGTAAACGATTACAAAGCAGCTCAGCAAAATTTGCGAGAAACAGAACGACACAATAAGGCTATGGAAGGTTCGGTGCTGGGCAAGGGTTTATACATTAAACCGTACAAAAATGGTAAAGGATTGTTTATAAAATCATCAAAAAACTAGAAAGTTTGCTACCTGATCGTCCTCTGACTAATGTAGATATTCAAAAGTATGCAAGAGACATCCCATATTTCCGAGGGATCTACATGAAGGATCAGTTACCAAGAAAACCGAAGAGAATTGAATGCGCTATTGTAAACTTAGACGATTCTAAGAACGAAGGAACTCATTGGGTAGCTTATGTTAAATTATACAAGTATTGTGAATATTTTGATAGCTATGGAGATTTAAAACCTCCAGCAGAATTAATGCGATATTTTAAGAATTGTAATGTTTATTATAACTACACAAGATATCAAAGATTCAATACAGTAAATTGTGGTCACTTATGTTTAGAGTACCTGCTAACTTTTTGGAATAAAAAATTATAAAATGTATGTTTTTCTTTGAATTCAAGCATTATCACAATGTCACTCACATTGTCAATAACTGGAAATTCGTCAACGTTATCTACATACTATCCAAATACATTGCAACTAGATGGTGCTTATGAGTGTGCCTTATTGCAATTTTCAACATTTAATTCAATTCCAAATGTTGACAAAAGTAATAATAAGTTTTATTATGGCTCTAACGAAGTTATTGAAATACCGGAAGGCACTTATGAATTGCAAGATATCAGTGATTATTTAAAAACTGAAATAAATGATGCAACTATAAAACTACTGTGTAATAACAATACGTTAAAAACTACTATTTTCTGTACAAAAGACATTGATTTTAACAAAGAAGGCTCTTTCAGAAGACTGTTAGGATTTAATAAGCAGATTTTAAAAGGTAATAAATGGCATGTATCACAGTTCCCAGTCAACATTTTACCTACGACCGTGATCAGGGTTGAATGTGATATTGTTAGTGGGTCGTTTATAAACAACGAACCAAGTCACATCATTCACGAATTTGCACTCAACGTGCCACCTGGATACAGGATCATAGAAATACCGAAGAACGCAATATACTTTCCGATAAATCAAAACAATATAAGCTGTATTCACATTAAGCTATTAGATATAAGGAATCGCTTAATAAATTTACGTGGTGAAGAAGTGCAGCTGTATTTGCATCTCAGACGAAAAAATGATTGACTACAATAAATATGTACCTCAACAAGTAAAACATATCAGTTCTACTCGAGCTATCCGCCATACAAGACCCCGCTCTAAGAAGAAAATAAAATTAACCAAAGACAATAAAGCATTCCTGAAAGCAATCGGATTACTAGAATGAATATCTTAGACGTTTTATCCACTCCGACTTACGACACTACGATAGAAGGCATAGAATTTCATTCTTACAAACCCTACGTAACAAGTTTTAATAGAAATGATGAAATACGTATACCTATCAACCAACAGGACCTGTACATATTACCGTCAGCTAGCACTTTATATTTGGAAGGAACCGTTATAGTCAGCAAAAAGGATCCGAAAGACAAAGCTACTAGTGTCCAATTCACCAACAATGCTCTACTTTACCTATTTCAAGATATTAGGTATGAGCTAAATGGAGTAGAGATAGATAAAATAAAAAATGCTGGTATAACTACAACCATGAAATCGTTAATATCAATGAATGAGAGTGAATCAAAGATGTCTAACGCCTGGGGTTGGAATATCGACGGTGTAAAAAATATTAACGAAGGAAGTTTTTCTGCTTCTATCCCACTTCGCAATATCCTCGGTTTTGCGGAAGATTTTAAAAAAGTCGTTATAAATAGTAGACACGAACTGGTACTGTTACGAAGTAACACTAATTTAAACGCTGTAAAACTTAACCCTGGGGAAGTAGTGGATGACATTCACATCAACAAAATCATATGGCGTGTACCACATGTTAAAGTATCAGACAAGGAAAAAATTTTTTTGCTTAAACTGTTAGAAAAAGATCGACCGCTTCAGATGATTTACCGAAATTGGGATCTGTACGAATATCCAGCTTTACCTAAAACTACAAAGCATACATGGTCTATCAAAACTGCATCTCAAATCGAAAAACCAAGATACGTCATTATAGGCTTACAGACAAATAGGAAAAATAGTGCAAGTTCTGACATGTCTCAATTCGATCACTGCAATGTTCGTGACGTAAAAGTGTACCTTAATTCAACTTATTTTCCATATGAAAGTCTTAACGCGAATTTTGCTAATAACAGGATTGCTTTATTATATGAGCAATATATCAGATTTCAACAGTCGTATTACGGACGTTGTCCACAACCGTTGTTAAGTGAGAAACAGTTTAAAGATTTAGCACCGCTGTTTGTGGTTGATTGCTCTAGACAAGCAGAGAATCTAAAGACGGGTCCTGTTGTAGATGTAAGAGTAGAAATTGAGAGTGATTCGGAACTACCAGATCAGACAGCCGCTTATTGTCTCATTCTGAACGACTGCATTGTTGAATACAAACCATTAAGTAGCATCGTAAAGAAGATATCATGAACGTAGATACCATCATAGTTGACCTCCAAGGATTTAAAGATATTCAAAATAATTTTATCGTGAAGGAAGTGGCCATTGTAAGTCAGGAGCTTACACAAACATTCTTAGTAAAACCACCATATTCGTTTCATTATTTGTCTGATGAAGAAAAGAAGCAAGTAAGATGGTTAGAAAGAAATCGAGGAATTTACTGGAGTGAGGGTTACATAGATTATAGAGAATTTCTACGTGTTATAGTATTATATCTCGAGAATAAAAAAATAATGACAAAGGGTTTGGAAAAAATACAGTGGATTAAAGAATTGTGTACAAAGTGTGAAGTGATTGATATTGGTGAAAAGGGATGTCCTAATCTTCCAACATTAAAAAAAAATTTTTTAAAAAATAAAACTGACTTTAACTGTGTGCATCATAAAATTAACTGTGCATTAAATAATGCTATATGTATTAAAAAATGGTGTTTTGATAATCACATGTATATGTTTGATTTGTTTAGAAAAAATAAAACATAATTGATTTATAACTAATAGCAGTTTTATTTATTATATCATCATACCTATACACTAAACATACAGTGTTCATATTTCATTATCATAAAACTTAATAACAAGAAATTAAATACTTATATACTTTAACTACTTACTGCATAAATTTAAACATTTTGATTACATCTAAATTCTTAATTATTTACAGTAAATGAAATTAAAATAGTAACATTTCTTATACCAACACACCTTTAATATTTACACATAACTAGAGTCTTCACATAGTTTTTTCGATATTTTGTTCACTAATCTTTCTGCCTCATCCATAATGTTGTCCACTGATTCACTCACTACGTATTGCGCACTGATCAGTATATTATTATCATCATCACTGAGGTCTACCACTTGTATTTGAAGGAGTCTTAAGCCTTTTTTCTTTTGATTATTGATCACGTAACTATTAAGTTGCTTCCGTTTTTGAGGCTCCCGCCTCGTCCTTGATTTTTTATTGACCGGTTTGTCTTGTGGTTCAGGAATATGCCAGCTTGGATTTGGGCTCGGAAATCTTTGACCATACTGAGAGAAAATATCAGGTGAATCATTCATTATTGTTGATAATCTGAAACAATAATAGAAATTATTTATTTGTACATATAAAAGGTAATCCTATAATCATAAGATTCGTAAAATATGTATAGGTACTTACGATTTATTAAATCGATGTGATCACCACAACAAGCACCAGCTTAATGATTAATAAACTAATATTATTGTACGGCGAATGCATAGTGTAACATAAAACTTATGACACAATTTGATGTTTCCTTCCAACAAGTTTGAACTTGTTTCTCGAGCACAATGAGTGTTGGAAACACCTGACTAATATTATATTTCAAAACTTTATATGTTTTGTATGGCAGTTACTTACTGAGAAAAATTATATCATGTTTTGACAGGTTTGTAAATTATACAACAGGTTTCAACTTGTCTTTGTAAGTGATATATTTCAAAAACTTTATAACCTTATTTTATACCAGTTAATTACTGATTAACAATATCATCGTATGTCAACAGGTTAAAGCTTGTAAATCCTTCGACAAGTTTGAACTTCTTTCTATATATTTTGTATAGGTACCTACCAGTTAAACACTGAGAGACAATAATATCAACAGGTTTGAACATGAATGCCAGTTAATTACTGAAAACAATAACAGGGTACCTTTTTATTGAATGTACGACTGGCTTCTATTTGGTATAGTACATTCATAGACGTGGTAGGTAGGTATTACTTAAATGGATAAAAATAAAAGAGTCTATATATTCACACAAATGTATTTATTTTCACATAAAACTTACAATTTATTTTACTACACAGCTATTTTTAATATCTTTAAATAATATTTACGTTACATTAGCACATAGTATTCTATAACTATTTATTACTCTGTATACAGTAGAAACATTTAATTTATAACTAATAATTTAGAAATATATAGATACATTACTTTAATATAGATGCATTACCCCAAGCTAAAGTAGATACTTTATCAGGTAATAGCAAACGTTTATCGTCATTGCTAGAAAGTGCTATTTTATTAACACTCTGTGTAAATATTTCATGTTTGATTGACCTAAAGAGTAAATTTTTCTTGCGGATGACATTACAATTATACAAAACATTTTTATAATCTATCATATGTAAATTTTTCGTTACACTTTTTTTTGTTCCCTTTGCTTTCTTTATTGTTTTGTCTAAAGTTTTTATACAGTATAGCTTTGAACGCAGTCCTACAAATTCTTTAATTATTTTACCTCCCATTTCGTCCTTAAAGAGCCCAGGTACTTTTTTATTAATAATTGGCAGGCCAAACTTGTTATCAGAATTGTAATTGCTAGTATCAAAATATTTAAGGAAATAATTTTTAATATCTTTGTAAAAGTCATTCGTATTTACATTATAAACAAGACTATCAGTGTCAGTATAGCATAATTCAACATTATTGCCATAAAATGGTTTTATAGTAGAATAGTGAAAATCGTACATATGACTCTTTGATAATTCTAACACAGCGAAACCTATGTATATCGGTTTATTAAGAATAACACGCGAAGGTTTCATTTGTATTGCTACCAAATCATCTGAAAATACTGAAGCACTATGAAAATATGGGCTGGCGATTAGTTTTTCAGCACATGTTGATTTCTTGGTCTTATTTTTTAAATCATGCCATTTGTTTACTAACTTTAAATCAATTTTATGCTCATTGTTTTCTAGAGTTTTACCAAAAATACTGTTGTTTAGTAATTTAAAAAAATCTTGTTCAAACTGTGACTCGGCTTTTTGACGTAAATGAGTGTTAAGATCAATATATTTTTTTAAAAAATTACTTTGCTTAAAAACGATAGCGCGATGGATCTTTTTCAATATTAAACCGTGACGTATGCATGTTTTTAAATGAGTATAATGAATAACATAGTGGTATTTATCATACAAGTTTGGTATTAGTTTTTTATTCTTACCACCAGGGGGCAAGCACTTTTCTGGACAAAATGGAAAGTCATTGTGTTCAGTGTGTAAATTCTCAGGGTATGTTAAATCAACTTCGAGAATATATCCATATTCCACGTTATCACTAATATCAGTCAAGTTCAAATGTAAATTATCTATTTCATTGCTCGACATAAATCTAAAATCTGAATACGGCAAATATTGACACATGCTATGTCCATATAAATTGTTACAGTCTAAATAAACGATGAATGAATTTTGACGAGTCTGATCGTAAGTATCTAAATATTTGTGATTGGCTTTTACGTGTCGTTTGAAACACATACAAATACCTCCGCGAATACCTTTTTGTATCATTCTAAAAATTTCTACATCGCTAATAAGGTCTAATTTAACGCTTGTTTTCAAAAGCATTGCATCGAACGATAGACTTGGTGCTGTCAGGTAAAATGCCGGATCAAGATTATAATACCGTTTGCAAGTTTTTCTAAAACTTTCAAACACGTCTGCGAGCAATAACACATCGGTTTTAAGATATAAATCTGTGTACATACCCATATTTTTTATATCAAACTCTAACCAAATGGAATGCGCGTGTGCATAGTCGTCATCAGTGATAAGCTCATTTGTCAAGGAGTTATAAAATTAGTTTTGCTGGGCAAACACGTATCTTCATAACGGTTCAATTGTGACATATAATCATACGGATATACTCCTTTTCGAGTAAGGAGCTCAAATTGTCTTGTATCAGGAAAATACGATTTGAGTAATTTAAACTCTTGTTTTTTCATTGTATTAACTAATTTTTCTAAACTAGTCCCTAAAAACTTGAAAGAATCTACAAAGCGAACCTTTATACTTTCTTCTTTCGAAATAGGAATGAACTTTGTGAGCGAAATATAGTTTTCTTTTGTTTTAGGTATTACTTTTAAAGACCCAGGAGCTTTGCCTAATTCTTTAATGAAAAGGTGACAGTCATAACCTGATAAATTATGAAAAAACACTGGTAAAAATGTAGGCAATTTATATTGCAAGTTACAATAACTATGAGCCGTGCCGCGATATTTACCGGTCAAATGACAGTGGTCTCGGACCTTATCACCAAACAATAAATTCTCACAAATATGACAAGTAACCGAGTTATCAAAGTCATGAGCATTAGTATCGGTGTAAATCATAGGAACTTGTTTTTTAAAAATATTGTAAATTTTTTTTGCATCTTTATAAATAGAATTTACAAATTTTGATATGCAATCCAAACCACGGTAAGAAACGTACCTATTGTATTGTTTGTCTAGCGCACACGTAATATGATAAGCAAAAGCGATAGGCACATGTCGTTGACGTGTTACCGTATGCGATTTACTCGGATCAGGGTCACAGGACTGAAATCGTTCTAGCATTGTTTCAAAGTCTGCGTATATAACAAATGGTACAGTTTGCTTTCTGCTAAAATTTTTAAATTGTATAAATGAGCCCTTCGGGGGTAGTTCCGTAGCGACACCTCCACAACTATGTGAATCAAGGGCATCGTATGTATTAAAAAATATTAAACACACATCACAAAAATGCAATTTACCGTGATGTTTTGTGATTTGATTTTTAACAAGTCGCGGTAAATCTTTAATTAGACAGTAATGTGACAAATCATTGCTTTCTAGATAAAGTAAATGAATAACATTTTTCTTTAAATTATTTGATTTATAAAGCGGTCCTACTACAGTATATTTTTTTAACCCATAGATATAAACACAAATTTCAGGATTATTTACTTCAAACTTAGCAATATCTGAGAAAATTAATGGAAATTGTATGCCTTCTATATTTAACACATCCCGAAAATCAGGGTAAGACGATACTCTTTCAGGATGACTTTTGGCTGGGTATAACGCTGCAACGACTGACCATAAAAAGCAATAATCATCCTTATTTCGAATATTTACACAAGCTTTTTTAGATTTTATAGTAGCCGGTAACTCTATAAAGCCTGAACCATGCAAAGGTTGATATTTGTTAATATTTACTTCTAAGTGTGAGCTACTTAAGAATGTCCAACCACTATCGCGATCCTGAAATTCTTCAATCTTTTTTGTTAAAATGTTTTTAACTTGAGATATTAAGGGTTCGTATTCATAGTTTTGATGAAGTGTATAATTTTTTGTAAAGAAGGATTTCATCTCTTGAGAGTCATTTTTAAACATTAAAAACAAAGCAAAATATTCAAAGTTAATTTTCACGCATATATGTTGTTTAAGAGACAAGGTTATTAATGACCTAATCTTTTCATGAATGTTATTTAAAAATGAAATCAAAGAACAGTTTTCATATTGATTTACAATTCTATAGGACGCAATGCGGTTTCGAAATGCAGAATTTATTAATTCAACACCATCACAGAAATAAGAAATACTTTTATTCTTGTGATTAGTACTACGTAAGTGACCTACCCAGTGCTTGCGCTCAACAGATGTATTACAGATAGTACAGAAAGGCATTTTAGAATAACTTATTAAGTATCTCAATAAAAGTACAGTGCTACACAATAAAAAAGAATGATCTAATTAAAATCAATATTATCGCTAAAGTACGTAGGCTCTGTGTTATTAAATAAAAAAAAAAAAAAAAGGATGATCTAATTGATCTAATAATATCCCAAAAAGAACAAATTACCTAATCTATTTAAAATTAATATTATCGCGAAAGTACGTAGGCTCTGTGTTATTAAATAAATCATGTGCTCGTTGCATGAATTTTTGCAGCGCATTCCACTGCACAGAGCCTCGGTCTAATTGAACTTTTAACGCTACTAACGCCTTTCTCCACCGATCTTCGCGAGGGATGGAGATCACGTCGCTCTTAGCGTAAACTTTGATGTCTACGTAAAATTCTCCCGACAAAACCGCTTGTCTTCTCACCTTCCCGTTATCGACGCGGGCCACGAGAGACGAGCCGAGATCACTGTGTGTAGTAGGGGGTCGCTCCACATCCACTTCTAGGCCGAAGAGATCAGTGGGCTTATTTCCATTGTCAGAGTTTTTTCTGTAAATAAAAATAATAAATTACTACCTATTGCGAAAGAGCCTAAGGTTGAGATCTATAGATGTTTAATAATAGATTGAAATGGACTAAGTTAATTGACAGTTATTACCTAGGTATATTTTATTTAAAGTTTTAATGTTTATTTGTTACACTATTTAATTAAGGTACTAGGTAATGTGTCCATGGATCAGGGTGAACAGTACTATTGTTCAATATTAAAACCAAAAATTACAAATTAATTACGTTCTAAATTTAGATCGGGTTGAAGCGCGGTCACGTGCTAGCTCTACGTACAATTTACTACATCAACAAAACTACCATAAAAAATCGTTGTCACCCTACAACCTTGCTATGAAATTTATTAGTATACTACATCACTGGACACAAATAATATTAATTTACGTATAAAGTAGGTAATACAAAGCAAAACATTTTCAAAGTTAACACAAGTAATAGAATATACTCGATGAAATAAACTTACGTATAACTGAGATATTTGGTTCCCACTTTAACATATTGCATATGAATTCAAATTACAGCGTAAATACAACCTGTTGTGGATTTCGCGTGACATTGGCTACTTCCACACATGGTTTATCGTTCATTTGTCAGAGACGTTTTAAGCAATTACTATCTCCTTACTGAATGTTTTACCCATGATTAACCTTAGTGGTTTAACGTTGAAATAACTATATTACCTACTAAAAGTTTTGTACAAAAAGAGAATCTTTAATATTTGTTATGTGTTTTAAATCGGAGTAGAAGACTTATATGTATAATTGTAACGGACTATATCTAATACTGGAAATGTAAGTAATGTAAGTAAATTAAATGTAAGTAAATTACCTTAATTTTGACTCGTGAGGCTTGGAAACGGTGACACTGTTGGATGTACTCGTAGCTTGTGAATCGATCACTTTGCGTTTCGTCGCCCTTTTCTTCAGCTGCTTTGCTTGCGGCGGTGCTTCAACCACTACGGAACGGCTGTTGTGAGAATATTCGCTTTCGGAGGTAGACCTGCAAATAAGACACAAAGATTAATAATTTATAAAACACCAACTTTGTCTGCGACCTAATCCTGGTATCACGAGAAAAGATAACCTATATGTTAATAAAGATTGATACAATCACTAAGTATTGTTAATAACTTAGTTAATGATTAGGATTGTTATTCATTAAACCACAAACATGATTATTTAGATAGATAGCACTTACTTACATTTTCGTTGTAGCTTTCAACAGTTTTTAAGCGCGTAGCAGCAAGTATATCCAGCCGGTGGCAGCGGGCAGAAACCAGGATCCGTAGTTGTCACGTTAAGACAAAGGAGTAAAGTAATTTATCAAACCAAATTGATCGAGTTTTTATATAGAGAAATCGTCCATTCAGCAAACTATGTTACTTTGAAAATATACTTAAAGTTCTTTGTTTTAAAGAATCGTGAGTAATTATTGTCGGTTACGACCATTTAAATTAAATCTTTCCCATCGATTCCGTCAAATTGACTTTTTTGAGTAATGAAATATAACACTTTCGTATATTCAAAGCCACCAATAATCGCCGCAACTTCTTTGAAATAGATACCCGTGTACTTGTTCATAAAACATAATTACCTAAGCGTAATATATGAACTAGTGTTTGTCCACGACTTCGTACGCGTTAAAGTTACAATTAAATTGTATCATTTTTACTATAGTTATTTTTGTCTTTAGTACCTATTTGATGAGGACAGGAATCATACAAATAAATAAAGGACCTATCCAACCGTTCTCCAGTTGTAAATTGTGTTAATAATACAATTTTGTTTTATCTACATGTACCTATAATACTTTATTTATATAGATTAAATCATATTTCGGACATTGAAAGATTTCATTTAAAGGCTACGTAGTAATGTTTTAATATAGACCGCAAAATGCTCGAATCATCATAAATGTATTCCCACAACCTTGACACACACATGCACACACATGTGAGTAGTTACTTTAATACGACCCGTGCAATACTTAGAAATGTACATTATGCAGCTCAGCAGTTTTATTACTTTGTAGCTTTTAATAACGTAATTCCAATGTCACTTCACGAAGAAACGTGAAAGAGTCAAGTTTATACATTCTAGTGATGATATTTCAGCTAAACCTAAAGTGTAATAATTTCGGTCGGCGATAGGTAGTAAAGTAGTGCAGTGAAACAGTTATTTATACTAATTTCGCTCGATGATAGGTAGTGAAGTAGTGCAGTGGAACAGCGCCCAGACCAAACACTCGATGATATCTTAATCAAGGTAAGCTCATATGTTGCACGATCTCGAAGTATTATTGGGCGTCCTACTCCACCGAGAGTGGATGAGGCGAACGGAGTGAGCCTCAGAAACGGAAGGTGGAGTAGGACGCCCAATAATACACTACTAGGGTGTTTTTAAAAAAGGCTTTTATCGAGCGTCGAAGTCGGGTAAGCGGCTAATCGCTGTGCGGTAGCGTCGCGCTTCCGCCCGCACGCGCAACAGATATATCGAGGGCATAACAGTTACCGACTTGAATGAATTTCGGAGCAAACATTTTGTCAGTATTGTCAGTGTTTGTTTTAATAATAGTAGCTGAGCTCGGCAGTTTCACTATCGTGGTGATTGATGGTGATGATGGCGAATCAAAATATACACCCTATTTGTATAATTACCAAAAAAAAAAATGGGCGGTACAAAAGTGTTAATACATTGTAGATATGTAGTAAATTTTTTTTATTACTTCACAGTGAAATAATTATTAATTGTTAAAGTTTTCGAAAATTCCATCTAAAAGTATGGACACCATCTTAACAAAAATACTACATGCCTATGTACAACTTATTAATGAAAACACATGATTCACGTCAGTGAAAAAATATCTCTCTTACTCTTTCTTACACCCCCCACCCGAGCGTTCGGTGTGAAAGAGAATGCCCGAGCGCACAGAATGAATAATAATATGTACTAACGAGCTAGGACGCGAGTTTGCCGAATGTTATGATTATGAATGATACATTTCTATATATGGGTGTTAAGTTTCATGCATAAACCGCGCGCATGTAGTATATCTTAATGAATAGTGGAAATGCCTAGAATAAAATTTGTAGGTGTGAATCAATCTAGACGTTTGACCAAATATTGATGTTTATGTGGGTTTTTTTTTAAAAGTAGTTTTAAATATTCTTCCCATGTATGTAGTAAGTACCAGCAGCATATAGTGCTGTTTTTTTTTGGTAATTATACAAATTACGTGTATAGCCTATGTTCATCGGGGATTATGTAGAATTCTAATTGTGAAAGAATTTTTAAAATCGGTCGAGTAGTTTCGAAGTCTATTCAATTCAAACAAACAATAATATTAATATAATAGATATAGATGATTACTGAACTGTTAGAAAACAAATAAAGATAAAAAAGGATGGGTCACTGTATAGTTTAAGATTAACTTAAGGCTACTAAACTAAACTAAACTTGCATAGCTAGTGCTTGTCCATACTGAAAGAAAAAACTCCTTTCTACCTCATAACATTGTTCGATTTCAGTGATTTTTTTTTCATGCAATCGACACATTGTTTGCTATGGCAGTGCGTTTTAATATTTTCAGTGTTTTTATGTTTAAAAAAAATATATTAAATTTGAAATACTGAAAAAATCAAAACGTAAGGGCATAACAAACAATGTGTTATTGCATGAAAAAAATCACTTGAATCAGACAATGTTAAAAGGTAGAAAAGAGTTTTTTTCTTTTAGTATGGACTAGTACTAGCTATGCAATCCTCTTAACGTTGCTATAATTATATACATTCTGTTATTACACGAGGGAGAACAATTGAAAGGTGTGGACATAAAGACGCATGCTATCCATTAGCTGGACTCAAAGGGTGACCGATGAACGTGTACTTCAACGAATTGACCAATAACGCAACCTCGTGCTTACGGTTAAGATGCGTTAAATCTCTCTCGTCGGTCATGTCATCAGCGGTATGACCTTCTGCAGCGGATAATTGTAGTTAAAATTGCTGGAAAAAGAAAGGTGGGGAGAAGAAAGAAGCTGTGGTTGCGGAATATCCGAGAGTGTACTGGAATATCGGGGGCTTCTGAGTTGTTCCGCCAAACCAGAAACAAGGACTGTACCACGCTGATCGCCAACCTCCACTAGTTGGAGAGGCATTTTAAAAGAAAAAAAATCTAATCCCAAACATTTTTGTGTTGTACTCTAACATGCCAACATAAAACGGCACAACATAAATTGACAGTTCCGACAGCAGAGACCTTCTATTACATGAGATCAAAAACTTGATAGAAAGTGGGTCTCTATACCTCTGTCGACCCATTAGGAAATGTAAAAGCACTATTGTATTTTGTACAAATGATAGAACGTCAATACACACGTCTTTTCCCATAATACGTTTTTTGTAAAAAAAATCGTTGTCATGATGTTCATATTATGTTTGGCGAACGCTTTCAAGGGAATAAAGTCCTAAAGCGAAAGTTCTTTAAAGAAATGCCCCTGTGTAACTCAGTTGAGTTAAATTTTAAAAAGGCGTCATATTATTCAGCAACGAGAAAAGTTTGAGGAAACCGGTCAAGAGGTAGCTGGTCCAAAGAAAAGGATTCACTCGTTCGCTTTCTTTTTTCTTTTTAATGTGATGAGACCCAACTGGTATTAAGTGGTAGCCCGTAATAGATGCATACATTCGCAAGTGGCGAACTGCACTGCATCCATAACCCTAAGATATTATTAACCCGTCGCGTACGTACACCATGTGTACATACAAAAAAGTGATATGCCATGTTGCGCGTACACCTAATGTTTACACATTGTTAAACCTCTTGTTTGTAAATAATTTTATCAGATCAAATGCACTCCATTGGTATACAATTGCTTTTAGTTGGTCAAACTATTCAAGTCAAGTATTTATTATGTGAATTTTTTTGCGTAGTTTCAAAAGACATCGAAAGTAGTAGATACTGGACGGGTAGTAGATACTGGACGGGTAGTAGATACTGGACGGGTAGTAGATACTGGACGGGTAGTAGATACTGGACGGGTAGTAGATACTGGACGGGTAGTAGATACTGGACGGGTAGTAGATACTGGACGGGTAGTAGATACTGGACGGGTAGTAGATACTGGACGGGTAGTAGATACTGGACGGGTAGTAGATACTGGACGGGTAGTAGATACTGGACGGGTAGTAGATACTGGACGGGTAGTAGATACTGGACGGGTAGTAGATACTGGACGGGTAGTAGATACTGGACGGGTAGTAGATACTGGACGGGTTAAGTACGAGAAGGTCTCATGTGCCTTTAATTTCACCGGCAACGTACCACAGTAATGTGAACGTTACAACTTCCAGTCAGAAATATGTAGGCGTCAGTACAGTACAGTTTACAGTAGTTCTTAGAACAGTACCCTGGATGAACTATTTCACAAAGAGTTACCTAGCAGTCTAAGTAACTTAGTTTTATATGACGTTGGGTTTATTATTATAATTGAAAATGATTAATTTAATTTCGATCATAACTTAATTTGTAAACTATGTGTTTTTGGTCTATTATCATTATATTGATGACTGCGGATGTCTGAGCTACAAATCGAGATGCTTTCTTTTTTAAACTTGTCTGTCTATTTCTAGGTATCAAGTAGTAGTACATTTTATTTTGCCTCTCAATTAGTAATAAAACAAGTACAATTTGAAAAAATATAATACCTACTTCCATTCTATTCAGTTATTAAAGTGTAACTCAAAAACTACTTGACCGAATTTGATGAATTAAAATTTAAATTGAAATTTAAATGGGACCACACGGGAAGCACTAGCTTTCAAACAAAAAAAGAATTTTGAGAATCGGTTTACCCAGTCAAAAGTTATGAGGTAACAAAAAAAAATATACAATCGAATTGAGCACCTCCTCTGTTTTTTTGGAAGTTGGTAAAAATTTAAAACTACCACTAAGTAACACATGCGTTAGATGGATTGCAAACCTCAACTTGGGCTTCGCTTTTTAAACAACAAACAAACAGAACCCTAAAAATTAAGTACAATTTTCTCAACGAAACACATTTATCATAAACTTGGATGGGGCTTAAGTCTTTCAATTTAAACGTTGTCGCTCCTTAGAAAAAAACCTGTTTAAGTTTGACTTAGCTTTGGACGAGAGGATCTATGCAATTGCAGAAAAAGTTTAGTGATAGGATAGTTCAACGTAATCTTCTGTTGCTAATGTAGGGTGGAATTGCTTTACAGTGGATGTAGCGTACATAGTTGTTAATGACCTAATAATGTATTACATACAATCATATACACAACCATTTATACAATCATATGAAATTCTCGATTCGAATGCTTATGATGACGTATAGATATCTACTTGCAACGACCGCTTTTCTCGCATATTGTTGAATACCTCGAGAACTAGGTTGCATTTTTTTGTATTGATTTTTTCAGTCACGCAGAGTTGTTACAAGCGCTACACATATACCAAACAAGCGTTGGACATAAGGTTAACAAAAACTAATCATAGGCCTATAACTGACAACCTTTCTGTCGATAAAGTTTTATAACGATTGACTAAAACCGCTGGAAGCCAGTAAAAAAAAGATATTAACCTTGGACTAAATTTTCGATAAAAAAAAATTATATTGTTTAGGGTCACTTACTGAGCACGAAATTTTAATATGTTTCCCCTGAAGTGCATAGTTTCTGAGATATCGAACAAAAACTTTTTTCAAGATGGCGCTTGAAGCTCCACCTCGATCTGTCATCATCCTCGATAAAATAAGTACCTAATTAAGTTTACTATTGCGAGTGCAAGTTTTTTCTTTCACGTTAATCTTGTACTTGTGCTTGTTAACGAATATAAGGGAATGACAGCTACATAGTCAGCAGGATTTTGCTAATAGTTTTACGTGGGATTTTAATGCCTCTGTCGATAAGTAAATCACTACATAGTATAAAACAAAGCCGCTGTCGCTGTCTGTCCGTCCCTATGTATGCTTAAATCTTAAAAAATAAGCAACGGATTTTGAAGCGCTTTTTTTAATAGATATAGTGATTCAAGAGAAAGGTTTATATGTATAATACATGCATAATATTGTAGAGAAATACTGATGAATTTACAGGTTTCTAATGTGATGTCGTAAATAAACACATTTATTTGCGCTTACATTGCAAACACTGTCTGAACCCCACGAGAAAAATCAAAATAATGTACTACAGTATTGTACACCTTAAGAAGGTCAACAAAAAAGTCCGCTATGGTATATGTCTATCTCTTAAGGATAATCCACAATAACCATTTTTATCCTTTACATTTTACGTAAAAAAATGGCTTATTTAGGAAGTTATTTTAAGCAATACAGCATTAATCCTTATCCAATTAAGTACCTTAAATACATTGTCCATTCAATATAGATTAATATGGTCCTTTACATTTCATTCTGTAGTAGGTAGGCATATTATTTAGTATTAGCATTGCACCCGTGCGAAGCCAGGGCGGGTCGCTAGTATTATATAATAAAAGCTTTTCTTTAACCAAAATACGAGTACAAGTTATCTGGTCATAGTCTGCATGAAAAATATAATATATATAAATTATAATATATACATTTAAGCCAAACCAAAGAATTACTTGTTCTCTATGACTGAAATAAAGTATTACATCGGAGTCTAGGCACCCATTCAAATGAACGCTGGAATTTTCTTATATAGCGAAATACTCTAAAAAGAAAAAGTGCATTCTTCAAAGAGTTTTTATTAAGGAAAGATCTCTCAGCGGACGATAGCAGAATTGAGTTGTACCGACTTGCACCCTGCCTTTTAGCTTTTACATTTGAACTTTCAGTGTCGACGATTGTGCCATTTTTGATGCGCTTTATTATTTTATATCTATTTTACATTGTAATAATATAAGTAAGGAGATAAACAATATATTATTATATAAGTAAGGAGATCTTAATGAAGTACTCGCATTGACGCTTGCCTTGTCATTCTCAACTAAGGTTAAAGACTGATGAAAATATGTTTTAAAATGATTTTGCGACAATAAAATGGCGTCACAGTACAGTTAACTTTCCTTTACGAATGGTCTATAAACTATACGTAATATGGGAGAGCCTCTAGTCATCCTATCCTTCAATCTGTTTTAACATCCGTTGGAAAATGTATTTTATACCTGTAGGTTGCATGCTGTTTAAAATTCAAATATTTTTTTTTAATTTGCTGTTAAAATATTATTATTTTAAAAATAAAAAGTGACGCAAAATCCACTTTTTATAAACAAAAATACTCATAGATTATAATTTATTAATGACTAGCTGTGCTCTACGGTTTTATGCGCGTGATTATGATGTGGTAGATGATGAAAAAGTATCATATATGTTATTCCAGCGCTTCATCCGTTTACTTAGCAAATTTCATTATTTCATATTCAGTACTTTTTGCGTGAAAGTGTAACATCCTATACTTCCATACATACAAACTTTCGCGTTTGTAATATTGGTAGGATTACATGAAATATATATATATATATCAATATTATAAAGTATAAAGTTATATATCAAGCCTTCCATACTGTTACTACAATATATAACTCATAAAATTTCTAAGCCACAATTTTGAATTGGAGAAAACATTTCTTGTGGGTAGTTATTAAATTCATCAAATTCAGATATTTTATAAACAGTAAAACGATATTAAACTAATATTCCTCGAAAGCAAACTTTCTTTTAACATATTGCCGTTTAAAATGCACGAGGGAGCTGTCAGCCGCAGAACTCTAAGGCTGAGTCGATAGTTTCAAAGGAAAATATTATAAAGTAGCTATTGGTAATAAGTGTTTCAGAACATTTCTTGATTTCATTCTACAGAACATAACAAGATTCGTTCAAGCCTACTTCCGGACCGGGCAAAGCTAGTGACCACAGAGTTGGAGTTCGAGGTTTTGCCTTAGGTAGGGCTTGAGCTTCTAGTTAAGACGAACAGAAAAATTCACGGCACGACACCACCCACTTGTTTGTTCTTACCTGCTTAGTCACTACCGTCAAGATTAAATGTACGTGACCACATATCACAGAAACAAAGGAGATATGAAAAGAGGGCGGGGCCGGTGTCGCAACAATATGCCCTAAAACAGAACACATTGCTCGGCAGTTCGCGGCGCGCTCGTACCCTGATTAAAGAAAAAGCTTTTAACCGCCAGAATTTTTAAACGCCAAGTGTAACGAAACAGATCGATAGTATATTAAGAAAAAAAAACAAAGGTTAGAAAAGGAATAGAAAAAGAGTAATAACCGAATAGAATTTATAAATATAACTCTCTTTCAGCAGAAAAAAATCCTGAATAGGTCCACAAAAATAAACTTTCACGTCCAAACTCTCAGAATTTTCAGCGATAACACTATACTTTTTTTTAGGTAATACTCAGCCAACGTAAAAGTAAAGTACTAAAGTAATAACCAGCAGTTTTTTAAATTGTGTTAGTATATATCGAAAAATATAAAGAAAACGCACAAAATCAACGCATTTTCGCATTACATCGTTCAATCTAACAAGCAATTTTCAACTCTACGTAAAGCATCGTAAATTATTTTAAAATTGGGGTTGGACCGCGTCTTAAGAGACTGAACGCCAGTCGCCATTTCATGTTAACAGTTTACAATGCTTGCACTACTTACAAATATTCGATGTATTAATACCGCAGTGGATAATGAACTTATTGAAGCTAACGTAATACGTTGAGTCGCGGAATACGGCAGATGCTTGCGACACAAGGTTTTGTACTCAGTGCACGGATTGGCATCTCTCTAGATCTCTAAGTCCGTGACCAAACACTTAAGTGAGTATATCTATGGTTTGCTAGTTGTTCTAGTGTGCTATCATCATCGATGACATCATTAATTAGTAATAAAGATGTCATAGGTTAGTTTATCAATGATATAAGAAACATATTCGTTAAGAAAACGAAGGGTCTGCTTCATGAAACACTGTTAGTAAATTAGATAGTGTATTGGCAAACACTTACGTTACGTTGCGTGAGTGTTATATAGAATATCACCCGATGTTCAGGCAGTACAGATGTACTAACTGAATATATACACGAGTATGAGTTATTAATTCCGCGGAATAGTGCTGTTGGAAGTAAGTGGGCTTAACGTTTTCAGTCGTTCATATTTAATATAAATATAAAATCTTGTTGTCACTATCGGGTAATTAGTCTTTGAACTATCGTCTTGATCGATGGACTTAAGGTTTTCAGTCGTTCATATTTTATATAAATATCAAATCTTGTTAACACTATCGGGTAATTAGTCTTTGAACTATCGTCTTAATCGATGGACTTACGTTTTCAGTCGTTCATATTTTATATAAATATCAAATCTTGTTGTCACTATCGGGTAATTAGTCTTGGAACTATCGTCTTAATCGATGGACTTTACGTTTTCAGTCGTTCATATTTTATATAAATATCAAATCTTGTTGTCACTATCGGGTAATTAGTCTTTGAACTATCGTCTTAATCGATGGACTTAACGTTTTCAGTCGTTCATATTTTATATATATATATCAAATCTTGTTGTCACTATCGGGTAATTAGTCTTTGAACTATCGTCTTAATCGATGGACTTAACGTTTTCAGTCGTTCATATTTTATATATATATCAAATCTTGTTGTCACTATCGGGTAATTAGTCTTTGAACTATCGTCTTAATCGATGGACTTAACGTTTTCAGTCGTTCATATTTTATATAAATATAAAATCTTGTTGTCACTATCGGGTAATTAGTCTTTGAACTATCGTCTTGATCGATGGACTTAACGTTTTCAGTCGTTCATATTTTATATATATATATCAAATCTTGTTGTCACTATCGGGTAATTAGTCTTTGAACTATCGTCTTAATCGATGGACTTAACGTTTTCAGTCGTTCATATTTTATATAAATATCAAATCTTGTTGTCACTATCGGGTAATTAGTCTTTGAACTATCGTCTTAATCGATGGACTTAACGTTTTCAGTCGTTCATATTTTATATATATATCAAATCTTGTTGTCACTATCGGGTAATTAGTCTTTGAACTATCGTCTTAATCGATGGACTTAACGTTTTCAGTCGTTCATATTTTATATAAATATCAAATCTTGTTGTCACTATCGGGTAATTAGTCTTGAAACTATCGTCTTGATCGATGGACTTAACGTTTTCAGTCGTTCATATTTTATATAAATATCAAATCTTGTTGTCACTATCGAGTAATTATTCTTTGAACTATCGTCTTAATCGAGTAGAAAGTGTAAAAGATGAAGATAATTTAATAGCGTGCCGTCATTAAGTTCCTTACCAAATAAATAACTGTTCAAACCATCCTATAAGACGTGTCATCAGATTATGGGGACTCTTATTCTGAATACCACTTAAACAAGTGCCTGTGAAATTGCTGCGACTCAGAAACTTATGTCTTGTGGGTAACCAACTCATCGCAATGCCACGCAAAACTTCAGTTATAAATTCTGGGTTGGACTGTAGCATTGGCAGAGGCATGAGGGCAGATGTGGTGTTCACTATCAGGTGCGCAACTTGCACATCACATCACTTAACAATAAAAAGAAATTATAGTTCTATAGCAGGCTTCATTTACATACGTATTTATGTGTTAAAAACCACATTTCGTCAATTATGTGTTTGCTGTGATGACGTTGCACTTTTACAGCTTTTAGTTTTTGCCATTACTTTCTGTTTAAACCTTACAAATGCTTATTGCTAGTAGAGAAATAAAGAGAAGATAGTGAGAGAGAAAAGAAATAGTAAGAAATAAGAGAGACTTTTATTTTCTAGAATAAAACTGTAACCGCACACATATAAACCTTTTCTACCTATTCATTGATCATGTGCGGAATAATCTGTGTAACCTTTTTATCATTAAAAACACATACCGCCTTATTATAAAATGAGAACTAAATATTGACCAACGAGTTTAAACTATGGTTAAAGAGAATTTCGTATACGAAATTAGCTTAAGCTATGGTTCAAACTCGGGACCATCTTTAATTGACGTTTTATTAACCACACACATTGCAGTCCCTGGAAAAGTAGGTTGATTTCTGCAAAATCCTTTGTATTATTGACCAAATATGGCGAATCGCAAGTCAACGGGTTAAAAGATTTTATAAATTGAATATTGAAATGTGTCGACTTTGGGCGAAGTAATTTCTACAAATATATTACTATTAATTTTACTATTAATTATCACACTAAGTGTAAAATAATGTACTGTAACGTAATGTTCTACACTTTACTAGAACCATATGAATTTCGCGATTTAAAACTCACGTATCAGTGAATTGAAAAGGGAAGGAAATGGCTGTGCCTATTGAAATATCCAGTCAAACGACTCTAAATATCGTGCTCAGGGAACCGTGATACGAGTACGCGAAAAAGCCTTTAGGATAAGTTCAGATAATCGTGTGAAGTCACGCTATATACTTGAAACATGCAAAACCATTAACGGAATGAAAAATGTATCGTGAATATTATAAGTATATTTAACTATCTGACCCGCCAGTGGCTTTGGTCGCTTTAACATGTTATTTTTGACAACATCCACACAAGGTCTTAAGGTCCCAAACTAGGAAAAGCCTGGACTAAGGTAACTTGAGGACTGATATACATACTTATATACACATCCAGATAAAGATCAAGCAGACATGTTCGTGCATACAAATGTATGGGGATTGGACCCAGCGGTTCAGAATGCCAATCTACTAAATGGTCCAAATGGTGTTATTGCAGAAAAAACGGCCTCTTGTTGGCGAGATATCCATAAATCATTCCGTCATTCATGGTTCTTGCCCCAGTGTATGTTTCTGCGTTGATCAGCTGTTGCCAACGTTCGTAACGTGCAACCACAGAATAAATAATAGTACATGTAACTGGATATGGGTGGACAAACAAACCTTACTACAAGAATTACCATTAAAAATTGATGATTACCATGTATTGTATTGTATTTGCTTTGAGCTCTCCACTTTTCGGCACAGTTGCACTTGGCTTGTTAACTTGGTTTACTGCCGACACTAAATATCCTATATTTGTTTAAAAATTCTTGTGAGTTTGACACATATTTATTTAATTATAAATCCGACTTTACTCACGTAATTAGCCGACATTATCAACTTATCGAAGATCTTTCTAAAAAAACTCTTGCAAAAAAATGCATTACTATGTTAATTATAAAAATGATTTATTGCGTTCGCACAACTTGCATAGTTACATGTTAGACATCTGTTCCGGTTGATACGAGTAGGAAAGGTCATAGGCGTTCAGCCGTGCCATGATTCGTCGTTGCGATCGTCGACGAGCACACCGATGTCAAATACTTATGATATATCGCCATCGTTCACAAGGTCCTTTTTCCAACGTTCCTTGTCATCTCGTTATTTGTTTCACGGATGTTGTCAAAGATGCAACGATGTTTGCTCTTAGAGAATCGCACTGCAGGTTACAAGCTTTTCCATCAAGCCGAAAGTGCTGTTGTAGAACCCATGCGTCTTTCTAGGAATTTCGTGCAATATAAGTGCATGGGAACCTATGTCATAACAATAATGTACAGTTCTTTAACCTTATATAAAATATTTTTATAATATCATATCAAGATGGCAAAGACATGTAAACCATTTGCCTAGTGACAGTTACCGTGAGACCCAGTAGTTTGTGCTTTAAAGCTCTGGTGGCAGTGAACAGCTTTCATCACTGACATAATTGGATAGTTCAATTCACCCTGTAAAGGATACAGTCCCATTCAACAGAAAGAAATGATCCCATCTTTTTGCTAGTAATTTTTAACTTGCCAAAGAAATTATGTATTTACCTACATAATTTCTTTATATTAGGTCTATGAAAACTTATGTTTTAGACTTCATAATAGTTTAATAAGGCATTAAAATGTTATTCGTTTATATTGATGGCAACAGGCCCGCGCTTGAGCATATTATGAAATTATGTAACTCCAAAAAATAGTTGTTCTAATTTTATACTAACCTACCCGTTTCGTAGCTACTACGACGTAGCCTATGCGTAGATCGTAGACAAACTATGGAGACACACTTCTACAAGCGTAGATATGTACTAGTGCGTATTTTTATCGTTAATTATTACTTAATGAATAAGTCGAATGTTTTAAATATTCACATATTTTGATTTGATCACTTACATACTTAAAAGTCGCCCCCCCCCCCTTTTAAATGTCCAAATAAAGATTTAAAATAAAACTTAAAATACAGTTAATGTCTCTAACTCTCGTGGTTTCAGACTTGGCTATCACCGCCATATAAAAAAAAAAACATCCCGTATATTTTTTCATGGGTCTGACTTAAACCTAAATGTATATTTAGACACCTTTTTTTTCAAGATTATATATTCATAAATTTCTTATAAAACGCACGTAATCGTGCAATATGACTCGTGAAAATTGATGATAAAGTAGGTATAATCAAATTGTATTGAATTAGTATCATACAATAACATCATATTATAAAATAAAAAAGAGGCTAAATAGCAAGGGTTTTTTGTAAGTGGCTTAAACTTTACGCGATACATGTTTTATTTGTGAGTGGACTCGTCCTGTTGTACATTTGCTATTCTTCAAGCGAAGCTGGGCCAAAATTATTTCTGGTCGGTTAAACAGTAACAAAATAATGGTGAGAACTTTGAAAAGATTTCAGAGAGTTTTAATTTAATTTAATTAAAATAAAATAAAGTATAAACCTTTTTACTTCTATTTGAAATATCAATTTCCACTAGATTTCGAAAAATGTGCTCCGGTGAAATATACATTTCCACAATTTAGTATTTGGTATTGTCACTATTTTAATGAAAAAAACTTGAGCTTAGTTTTATTTTAAATGGAATTGTTGAATATTTAAAATATATCTCATTTGTATAATTGACCTGTTACTACGTTACCCATTACTCCAAAAATATGATTATAGGCATAAGTCTGAAATTGACAATTACTGCAGTGCCACGAGTGACAAACCTAAAATATATATTACTATTACTATGAAAGACACTGCAAATTTCATATTTACAAGCGAGACGCGTACCTTTATTTTTCTTTGATTTCCTGAAATATAATCTTTTATAAAGTTATTCTACTATTCATAACTTTATTTGCATGAACATTCGTTCGTTTATCAATCATTTACTTTAGTTTTGATTTAATAACTAAGTGAACAATAGTCTTACGGCAACGGTTACGTTGTCTGCCTTGCGATTCTCTAATGATTCGTCGATACGTACGTCGACGAGCTCAAGGATGTCAATTACTTTATGAGATATCGTCCTTGTACATAAGGTTGTTTATCCAACGTTTCTTGTCATCTCGTCATTTGTTTCACGGATGTTTTCAAAGATGCAACGATGTTTGCTCTTAGAGAATCGCACGGCTGTTCTTTGAAAGGCCATCCTAGGGCTATCGTCTCAAGTAGACGTTTATGAGTTCTGAAAACTACGAAATTCTATATGAACCCATATTTATTAAAAAGTTAGGTCACCGAAAGTCTTCTCCCAAAGCAAAATAAAAATCCGTAATAATGAAATCATCTTATATAAGTGTGTACCCAGCCTAATATCTCACGATAAATGCTTTCTTGAAAAGTATTTTCGTAAATTGAACGATATGAAATAATATATATATTAGGATTATGATTTAAGAAATTGCTGTCAAATCTTGAAACTTACTTCATCTAATATACCGTGCGATTATCGAGCAAACATCTTTGCATCTTTGACAACCTCCGTGAAACAAAAGACAAGATAACAAGAAACGTTATGTACAAGGGCGATATCTCTTAAAGTATTTGACATCGGTGAGCTCGTCGACGAACACAACGACGAATCATTAGATAATCGCACGGCTGTAGGTGTTGTTTTAGATTCAACTAGCTCCGTCCCGTGGCTCTACCCACGCAAAAACTAAAACTAACAAAATTATCAATATCCATCCACAATGCTCGGTAGTCTACTGTTTTTTTTTAAATATATCTTCAATATTGTACACAACGATATTATGGTGTTGCCATTGCCATATCTCTTAGATCCTGAACACGAATAAGAAATGTGTTAAACTATGGCTAAACTATGCTACTCGTATTAACTTTAAATGGCTTAAATAATTACGATACTTTACATACCTAAAATATACCTTATATATACAGCAAAAGACACGGTTCCATGCTTCTCACATTTTTCAACTAAAATCTAGCTTACAAAGGTTCCTAGCGAAAATAACGTAAAATTCACAGCCTATTTTTCGTCTCTACCATGAGTACAGCGAGACGTGTAGAGTAGTCTCTCGAGACGGTTCTGTGGTAGAGACAGAAATGTCGTAAATCTTCATCGTATCTCTACGTAGAGCTCTTTGAGTTTTCTACCTTTACAGTACGAACCTAATATATTTCTTGAGTATAGTTTGATCTATAGAGTGTTGCCATAAGATAAGACGTGTAGTTTAGACATTAAAAACGTCGTCAAAGTTAGCTTATAGCTTCCATATTTTTATATTTATAAATTAATGTTTGTATATTTCTAAATTTCTAAATTTGAAATAGCCCTTCTATAAATTACAATTAAAATAAATTCTATGGAAGATTATAGTTTAAGTTATCATTACTAACTTCGATAGCAACATAATATATATTTATTTTATTCATACACATACCATACTTATAACATCTGCGATGGATTGCGATGTTTGTATATTAAAATGTATGCTTGTAGTTAAGTAGAGTTATTATTGATAACTAGTCAGATAGCTTTCGTATTTCACTGGTTACGGATAATTCTGCCAGAAAAATATCACACTAGATATAAAAAGGCAACTGGTGGGTCCAACCATATTGCCAGATCGGCCCTCAAGCTAGTACAGTTAATCTACATAATCTGTATAACTATCAATCAAGTACTTATAGTAGTATTCATGATTTACACCATTTCATGACATTACCTATGTTAACGCGGGCAGATGTCTTGAAGATCATTGAAATTTTAAATAAACTTAGCGACAGGTCGGCCTTCTACCTCGCTACGAAAGACTTCTATTTCCTCAATTGCCTCAAAACTCGGACTCGCTTCGCTTAGAAGCACTAGTAATAGCTAGCTAGTAGCCGTGCGTTCTCAAAGAGCATCTTTAACAACATTCGTGAAATAAATGACGAGATGACAAGAAACGTTGGAAAAATAACCTTGTGTACAAGGGAGATATCTCATAAAGTATTTTACATAGGTGAGCTCGTCGACAAACACAACGATGAACCATTAGAGAATCGCCCGGCAGATTGCACGCTACTACGTGTGAGCACTGTATTAATGTTTGAAATGCATCTAGCATGTAAAAATAACTGATAAGTTTTAATTATCACGGTATAAGAAGGGTTAAGCTTACTTGTATTAAAAATATACTATGATACCTAATTCAAGTAATAAAGTATTATACACAATCGTTAACTATAAATGAGTTAATTTTAAACTCATTAGAGGTATTCTTTGACACGTCCATGTTGAAGATAGCCTCACGCAGTCAACGTGCCGTCGGGCCAGAACGTAACTGCTGCCTTGCAGCTGTTAATTAACTATTGCATACTGCATATTGAACCTAAAGCTTCATGAATACCCAACCTCAATCCCTTTGATAAGTCACTAGAGCATACTCGACCATTGGTACGAGATCAAAGACCATTGTGCGTTTATTGCCACTTCCCGTCTGGCCAACCGGAACGTAGCGGGCAATGGTTGACAGACATTGCCGAGGAGTCGTAATATCTGTACCGTGATTAGATGGTAGTTGGAAGTGCTATTATCGAAGCTTGTGAATATTCATGGATACTGAAATACAGATCTTAAACCCAATTAAAAATAATGTTGAGGCTTTATATATTTTGTGTATTTATAATTTTATTTTTATAATTTCTCGAACACTTCAACTAAATAATACTATCATCAATTTCTGTATCAAATAAGGAAACATATTTGCTTACTTCACTCATTACTCTTAATAATTGAAAGGCTATAAAACTTACCAATATTATTTAATCAAATAAAAGCTGGATATCATACCGCGTGAATTACAATTTAGGTTTTGATTCCGTGATGATGATGTAATATTTAATATTCACATTCAACGTATACTTGTTTGACTAACATCTCACATAATGATGCAGTCGATTACTTACTGATCAATAAGTAATAATTTAATATTAATTTAAGTAATGATTTTAAGTAATAATTTTAAGTAATTTAATATAATAATTTTAAGTAATAATTTAATATTACTAGCTACGAACACGCACGCATGATCTATGTATAATTGGTATAGCTGTAAGCGCATGTAGTTGGATTGCAATTCAGCTTTAAAAATAATAGAATCTATATTTTATATTATTTTGAATGTGATCTGTTTTGTATATGCAAATTATTAATATTAATAAATAAATAAAAAATAAGATTAAAATTAATGAGTTAATCCATAATACAATAAACATTTGAAAAACACTACAGTAGTTGGACAATTGACGGCTTTACCACTATATGAATAGCTTACAGGCAACCTTGAATATCTTGATATTTTGGTAACAATAGTGCGCAAGCATTCCTTTGTAAGGACTGTGAAGGGGACTGTAGCAGACAAAGAGCACTTTCTTACTAGGCTCGTCGGTTGGGTAATGATTCATACTCTCTTTCTCTACATTAAAAATATAAAACAACGTCACATAAAAAGAATTATCAATCTATCCATCCCGTGTCGCGCGTACACCATGTTTATGTACAAAAAAGTGCTAACCCATGTCGCGCGTACATCTAATATACATTTTTATACATCTGCTCTGTAACTAATTTTATCACATCAAATGCAACCAGTATAAACTTGCTTACAGTAGGCTAAACTATTCAAGAGTAGTATTTTTTATCTGAACTTTTATGCGTAGTTCGAAAAGATACCACAAAAAGTAGACACTGAACGGGATAAAACTGCCAGAGCAGGTTTAATGCTCATCAGAAATCAGCAAGTTTATATAAAGGACGGTGTACAAAAAAATGCAACAGACAACTAAAATCGTACAAAGCTGCAATGTATACACTAACCAAAGAGAATACCGCCCAGAAAGTAATTATTTATGCATAAGCCATCGTTGGCTCTCAGTTTCAGAGTATGTTTATTTGTTCGTGCTGAGATGAGCCACCTTTGCTATTAGCCGCTTGACTAATGCGTTTATGTTTATGAGAAAGTAGCTGAGGGACTACACACTGAAGTTGTAGTGTTCTCAAATTCTTACCGATACGATTATAACAAATACTAGCGAAATGCCTTTTTTTTAATTAAAGAGATTAGTCGCTCAGGCGAATATGTCGCTCTGTGTGACAGTAACATAATCTTATTATATATATTTAGTTATTATAAAATCATACAATGATACTTATCATACATACTTAAGTCCTATCTTTGAATATTATATAATATAAGGTAGGTAATATTACCTACCTTTCGTATCCTCATTCTGAAAAAGCGAAGATAATAGTAGACTTAGTTAAATGTGGTTAAAGTTAAATGTTCTTTTTCTTCTAAATAAAGGCATGTCGGTATTATATATATATATATATATATGTATATATATATAATATAATAGTAATACATAAGCCAATGGAATCGACATGTCTTTATTTAGAAGAAAAAGAACGTGATAATGTGAAGTATATATAGTAGTAGCATATATAGTATAATATATATATACTTTAAATTATATTACCTACCTTTCGTATCCTCATTCTGAAAAAGCGAAGATGATAGTAGACTTAGTTAAATGTGGTCTCAAAGATAGGACTTAAGTATGATAAGTATCATTGTATGATTTTATAATAACAATGCATGTAGAATAAGATTATGTTATTGTCACACAGAGCGACATACTCGCCTGAGCGACTAAGCTCTTTAATTAAAAAAAGGCAAGTAGCTAGTTTTTGTTATAATCGTATCGGTAAGAATTTGAATAGTAATACATAAGCCAATGGAACCAACTTGCCTTTATTTAGAAGAAAAAGAACGTGATAATGTGAAGTTTGTTTTTTCTCGTAACATAAAAATTAAGTTTCAATATATTATGAGCCTGTGAAAAAAATCTAATGATGGGGGAAATCGCATCGAATTTCGTTGCGAGATTTAGGAGGAATTAACGGATATACATATAGAAGTGGAAAGCGACTTTATGTATACTATCATATGTATCAAAATCACATGGACAACCAATCATAATATTATATGATAGTTCAGTTGCATATCTCCTGTAAGAAACTGAATGGCAATTTAATATTTAATAAAAATACTTTGAAAAATATAAACGCCTTTGCAAAAGCGAGACAAATCAAATAAGAACTATTTATTAACGTTCATTATGTGACCTTAAGCACATGTAAAAAATATGCTTATTATAAGACAAATTGAATCAAATTATCTAGTAACTTATCGGAATCGTATAATTACAATTTAAGTACACACGTTGCAGTTCCTGGAAATGTAGGTTGGTTTCGCAGAAATCAACCTACTTTTCCAGGAACTGCAACGTGTGTGGTTAAGTGTCATCTAATCGCAGTCCAGCCATGCAATTCCCTAATGATTCGTCGACGACCTCACCGATGTCAAATACTTTATGATATATCGCCCTTGTACATTAGGTTGTTTTTCCAACGTTTCTTGTCATCCCGTTTGTTTCACGGATGTTGTCAAAGATACAATGATGTTTGCTCTTAGAGAATTGCACGGCTGTTCACCCTATAATTTCACTTGCTACAGTTGGGGGTCAGGTTACCAGGTACTGCAGTAGAACTGAAATGCTTCTTTTGCAAGAGACAATTTTCTTTAATATTTGTCATAGTATTTTATTCAGAATTTAAGCCACACAAATGCAATAATGTATTACTATATTCAACTGACAATGGTACTGATTCGCGTGTGCATACACTAAACTAAAATTCTCTAAACTATTGGTAGTTCTTATTATGTTAAGACTAAAATCCACATTCGTGTAACACTTAGAATTATAATTCTAAAGATATGATTATTCTATTCAAATGTGGGTTGTTTAACATCAGTTTAGACTAGTTTAGAGAGCACTAAATTACATGACGATTAAATTTGCACTAAACATACCCACAATTAAACAGAAACAGCAAATTTAAGAATTGTCATTTGCAAGCATTATACTTATTTGAACTTTAGCATGAACATAATAAGAACTATCATAATTTACTAAAAACAGATTTTAGTTCGCTCGTTTAGTTTGATGTTCTGACCAAGCGAATTACTACCAATCTGTTTTGTTTTACTCATTCTGATAACACATATTCCTGCTGATCGGTAAACACTTTACCGTCCTTTCCCCAAACGCTCCCAACTTAGTCCGCATGCGTTGGCTTTTCTTCCTCTCCCACTTAGTTCATCAACGCTCGCCTTAAAAAATCGTTGAGTCAGACTTTCTTGATCCATTCTTTCTAGATGCAAAAACCATCACATTTTCTGCTCTGGTTTTCTGACCTGCTCAAAAGTATAATTTACTAGCTTAATTTAGTGGCATTACCTTAAACTGTCGTGGAAAGGCATGCTGCTTAGCATTAGGAACACATGTAGCCCGTATCGTCACTTTATAATATACAACAATATTAGGTTATTAATGTAATGTTCATATTTTTACAGGATCGTAGCAAGTAGAAATCTATGGTATCTGCCTAATCCTCCGAAATCAGACATAACTTTTGCAAATATGAACCTCTTACTTAAGAAAACTAGTCTCACATAAATATATCCAATATATTTCAATAACTTTGATTTATAAAAGCAATATCTATTTTCATGTTACCTCCTTTCCTGTTAGAGCTTACGTAATAAAAGAGAGGAAGGAAAACATTCATTCATTCATAACTCAAAGTGGCATGCTCATAAAGCTATTTCTAAACAGACCTACAGTACAAAGTGTGTATTCAAAATATTCGCAGCAACAAATCATATGCCGCCTTTTTGAAGCTATAAAAGCATTCTTTAAACAACGAGTGAAAAAAATCAGGACAACCCTACTTGAGAGGTAGAAGTTATGAGCGTTAGCGTTTAATAATTTGAAACAAAAATGTTCACATACGTTTTCGAATTTGACTTTTTTTAAAGAAGTAAGAATACTCTGTGGCCCCGCTACTTTGTCATTGCTGCTAATTTATGTAATGGTACCAATTCATTATTTTATATGTAGAGTTGCGTTCATAAGTGTAGCTTCACGCAATAAAACATATCTCCTGCTAGCATTGTATAATGTCAATTGGGTTGCACACAAATGATACCATAACGCTAATTACATATTTAATTAATACCATCAACAAAAATTTAAACAATCAAGTATTTTTCCAATGAGCTAATAATTATATTCCTTGTCTAGGAATTGTGTGTATTATGGGCACAATTTAATGCAAGATTGAGGTTGGACAAAGATGTATAATATTTCTTTCCTAAAAACCATTGTGACATTTTATTATAATACACTAAAAACTGCTTAACAGCTTGACAAGTGTTTAAAAAGACTATCACTTTTTCCAACTTTCATAAAGCATGAAACACCATAGCCAGTGTAGTCAACAAGTATACATATAAGGTCTTGTTACTCTGATTTATTAATTTATTAGTTATTAATTAGATAATTTAATTTAAATGTATTTTGTAATAAATATGTTCATTACTTTAATGATTACATGCTTGTAGAGACGCAGAAAAAAATATGTAAAATTTAAAGAGCTCAAAAAATATTCCTATAATCGCTGTCCGCTGCTAACTTGCACTACATGAAACGAAATAAAGCGCGTGAAATACGTCAGTGAATCACAGCCGACGGCAGTGGGAGTACGCAGTGAGGAATGCGTTAATAAGTCCCTCAGGTATGTCGGGGGTGTGTAGCCGACTTTATGTGGAGGAGGAGCTATGTGGAAGATGTAGTGCTTTTTTATTTGCTTCGCGATTTCTCTAATGCGGTAGTTCAGTGTTTACTTAGGCACTCATTTAGTTAGGCACTTTAGCGTGTCACAGCGAACGTGTATTTCTTTGATGTATAATTTACTCTTGCGCAAAAAGTGCGTAAGTGGATAGATAAAAGTATACTGGTAGTCCTGCGAACAGTATATAGAACTCGGGAGCACATAGTCTTATATGTTGCAAATTTTTCGCAGTACTTCACAACCTATAATCTCGGAAACCACTTGACCAATTACGCTCATTTTACAACATCCATCATAATTGGATATTAAGGTCCCAACCTTAACAGAGCCTGTACTTTTATTGTAACCTGATGGCTGACATACATACCCATACCCAGACACAAGTCAAACATACATGTTCATGCACACTTATGTTTGACCTATCCGGGGATCGAACCCAGGACCAGCACCTTAGAAGCCAGGGTTGTTACCAGCTGTGCCAACTCATCATAAAATATTAACATCTCGAACATTCCACACCACAGCACATCCACAAGATTCTGGTTATGACACATTTAAGGCATTCGAAATTTAGTGCATAGTTCGGATGGTAGATTGTGGCGGAAAGGAATAATAACGATATTTTTTGTGGTATAAATGGAGTCAAATTTTAAAGATCAGTCTTACGAACCCTTTTTGTAATCTGAAAACTACGAGTCATTTTGCAATACTTTTACGTTTGATTCAGAAGATTTAAGTTTGTAATAATAACAGTTATATATACCTACACTATATTCGTAATCGATAGAATAAGTGAGAAAATGTACTACATGATCAGAGGCCCTTTTTACTAAGCCTAAGATGTCCATATGGTTTATCTGTCCTACCTTTTGAACTAATTAGGTAATCAATTTATACCTGTAAAATTCTGAATATTATCCTGACGAGGAACCTTATTTTCAATGACCATTCGAACACACAACACGCTGCGATACGAAGTCTTCATGAATGAATTCAATACAATTTTACAATCGTTCCTTAAAGATATTGAAGCATGCAGCATTACGTGCATGAATGGTTATAGCGAATAATGCCCTGGACAAGATAAAAACGTGTAATAATAATGTTAGGTTCCCATCCAAAAGAGAAAGAATCTAGAATCTGGGTATGGTTACTTGGTGGTTACTTTAGTGTTCTAATAAACGTAAACTTAGAAAACACTAAAGTAAAACCACAAACAGCAAAAATAGGCAGTCACGAGCCGTGCTTGCGCAAACGATGCTATATATAGATCCACTATACAGTAAGGAACCCTTGCTCCGTGATTCAAACTCGTACTTGGCCGTTACCCGGAATATGTTTCATTGACATATAAACTTCATAGTTTGTGGAGTAAATTCAGCTATCTAGATGTACTCTACAGTTGTATTGACTTTTCTGTTCTTCAGTTCATTCATGTTCACTCTTTGCACATATTGGATAATGTAACTCACTCGTTCTTCAACTTCTCTCTCGACAATGGAACCAGACGTGTCGTGACGTGTGTTTTGTTTTAGTAAATTAAGTTAAATTCATCTAACGGCCGGTCCCAATAATCTATCTATCGCCGGTTTACCTTACTAGAGATAGATATTTGACACTATTTGTATGGACGTTATGTCAAATTGCTATCGGTAGTAAGGTAAACCGTGGATAGATAGATTATTGGGACGTGCCTTTAGTCAGGATGGCCTGCTTTGGATAATACGTGTAATCCACAAGTAAGGCTAATAAAGAAAACTTGGAAATACACTGGAGATTTTGATTAAGTCCAACCCAATATTGCCGTTGGCGTGCGAAGCCAGCGCGCAAATCAAATATCAGCTACCTTTCTGAGAAACACAGTCTGCTTGACACTTTTTTTTAATCCACCAGCAAGTAGATGTACTACCGCTTCCAACCCGTCGGCAGTTTCTCCGACACTCCATATTAGGTATGTTTCAGAAAATTAGAACACAAAATCTTTTCATCACAATATTCGGTCCAATAAATACCGAATCCTCTCCAAGTGAGGAAAATAAATCTATAAAAAATTCACAAAAGAAAGTTACACAAGGAAATATAATACGACTTATTTGCGTAAAGAAAAAATCAGTAGGTCGTAAGATTCTTTTGGCAAATTGAAAGTGATCATCCAATTTACTTGCTCAAATATCTGATGGATAAGAGATAGCAACGGTTCAAAATTAATCTGGAATCACTTGGCAACCAGATTGGGGATGTTCGTCACAGTGTATGGTGGTGATCCGTTTCGCAGAAGGCTATCTTGCACTTAAATACTACGAGTATTACGACATTTTCTATTAAGAGTGACTAAGACCCTTTAAACGGCGATATAATGGTCTACCTTCTGTTAGTCCACGTCGATTAAAGAATTTTCCTCTTTAGGCAGAAGCGATGGCTATGTGTTTCTTTGGGCCTGTCTTAGCCAAAAGGCTATATATTCTTTTGGCTATATACACAAAAGGCTATATATACAACTAAAAAGTTAGGGTTTTCTTGACCTTTATGAAATTAAGTACAAGGAACTGCGTAATGTAAAGTAACATGTCGTTTATGTGAAACAGAACAAACTGTTATTTATCTAGTGCAAATGTGACACAGATAACTCATAGTCTCTCTGCCGAATCGCGACGCGTTTACGTTACGATACGAATACTATTTCACAAATTATTTGTGGTACGGCCTCAGGACATGTAAAATAAAATCACTGCTTTTAATTTCGGAATACTTCATATGATTTTACAGCACTAAACATTCCTTGAAATTTAATAGATGGCGTTCCATTCTCATGCGTAAGTGAATAGAACTAGAAAGATACATTCGGCCTATACTACCTGCCACGGTTTTTGACAGGGTTAGTCACAAGGGCGTACCCAGGATTTCAGCTAGGAGGGGGCAGGGGGCTGCTTATACCTGTTTCGAAAAGATCGTCTGTCGGGTATATTGAAACAAAAAATCATGAAAATTGACTTTTATTCATTAATTTTGATGATGACACAAAACAAAATATTATACATAATTATTAATACCATACATTATGTATAATATATATTATTATATTATGTATGTATATATTAATTTAACAGTAATCTTCTCGGATTTGCCGCAAATTTGTCTATGACAGTCTTTTCAATAAACTCACTGTTGTCTTTTAAATAGTTGCGATGTACGCTCATCAGACATAAACCCGTAAGCCTTTCTTCACCCATGGTGCTTCTAAGCCACGTTTTAACTCTTCGCAGCGTACTGAAGGACCGTTCTACGGTCGCCGTGGTGCATGGGATAGTGCTTAAAATAATTAATGCCTTTCTGACAGCAGGGTAAAAATGTTGGCTTCGTTGAACAGATCAATTACTTCTATGTCCCTTAATTGATCATCTGATAAAGCCTTCGTCACCCATAAATTATGCCAAAGGTTCAGTTCTCCGGTGATATCCAGGTTATAAAATTCTTGGAATGATTCTGCGTTTTTGTGTAGGTCTGTAATGCTGGTTTTTGTCATATACAAGGGATGTAGCCTGCTTAAAGCAAACGCCGGAGTATTTTCTTGGGAGAATCGAATATTCAGTGATGAAATGAGTGAATCAATGTATGGGATTATCAGGGAACGCCGCCAATATTCGTTATCATTGTCTGATGGCGGATTACTTCTATGTGTTTGCTTATGAGCAAGACGTGGAACCGAAATTTCTATGTTCAAATCCATTGCAACAGCTCGTGCTTTTTGAAGTATTTCATTACTTATTCTATCAGGAAACTCGCGGTCATTTCTGAGAATGTCCTTGATATTTTTGATGTGTTCCCCTACCGAGATGATGTCGATCGATTTAGCTTGCAGTGCGTTAACTACTGGTTCTAAAACTGCTGGATATTTGGCTATTGTTTGTAGAGTAACAATAAACACTGGTTTTGTAACGGCTGAATGCAACTGATATGCAGATTTTCTGGTGGCATAATTTCCTTCTACGGATAACGTTTCTAGAGATTTCACAAGCTCTGAAAAATGTTGAGAAAACTTTCTGATTGATTTATATTTTTCTGACCATCTCGTCTCACATAATCGTGATAGGTTTGGAGCGTAGTTTCGACGTGTAGTCGATTCCCTGAAAAACGTTATAACATCCTTTACAGTGGCGACAGTATTTCTAATTTCTGGCACTGCGTTCGCATCATTCACAACAAGGTTGAGTTTGTGACGAGCAATGAAAATATAAAGCACGAGGATATTTTTTTCTCAAAATGGCTTGTACGCCACCCTCTTTCCCTGCCATTGTAGAACAGCCATCGAATCCAAAACCTACGCAATCTTCGGTTGAGAGGTTAGAACTAATTAAGAAATTGTCAATTGCTTCGGCAATTGCGGAAGCATTTTGTGCTTTTAGTTCAACGAACCCTACAAATTCTTCTCTGATTTTCCTTTTGCTTTCGTCGTAGAACCGCACGCCTATTGACAGCTGTTCTTTCCCAGATACGTCTGCTGTTTCATCAGCTAAGACTGCGTAAGCCATGGTCTTCTGAACCTCACTAATTATATTCTCCTTAATAACTTCGCCACATAAATTTATCAATTCGTTTTGTATTTTTGGTGATGTGTAAACTGCATTGCGACGGCACTTTTCCAGGTGACTCTTTAATCTGTCGTCCCCTGAATACACCCTGAAAACACCCTCATCTGCTTGTTTGCCCCTAAGAGGCATATCATGTGTGCCGCAAAATACTATACAAGAAATAATTGATGACAATATTTGTCTGTTTTCATCGATTTCTTTTTGGTGTCCACTTTGCAGTTGGATGTCTACAGGAACATTTTCAAGACAAATTTTTGCATCATTTGTCGCCGTTTGGTGAAGGTTGGTCGTTGCATGCTTTCGGCAGTCTTCATGCATATTTTTGAACTTTATATATGGCCTGACCATAAACGATCCCAAAATTCCTCTCACAGTGCTAATGGGCGGAGGGAACAAAACACAATGCTTACAAAGAGCACCTTTTAGTCGCTTGGAATATACTAGCCATGGTGAATATTGATCCAACCAAGCATGGTTAAATTTTCTTTTTAAATGGCTTGCATCACTTTCAAAATCGTAATTTCTGGGCGGGATCCAAGGATTTTGTAACAACTCCCTCTTCTTTTCCGTCGATAGCTGGGTAGCCAACCCAACATAACGTCCCAGATCATTTTCATGACAGCCATCGTCCACTATAATTTCAGGATCGACGTTGACGTCATAAGTTTGTTGGGATGTCGATGGAGAAGAATAGTCGGCAACAGATATATTAACAGGTTCTACAGGAGAATTTGACGCTTGTCCAATTTTAGCATGCAATGATCTTGGCATTACATGAGTGGTTTTATCATGGTTGTCATTTTCATCGCTTCCACTGCTACTTTCCCGACCTTATTTTCTTTTTTCGCGTGTCCTCCCTAAAAAATGGATACACAAAAATACTCTTACAGTGTTTAGGCGGGTTGTATAAGACGAAAATAAAGATCAAGTTTCACATTCTAATATATATGGTTTGAACGCCAAATAAGCATAACTAGGTAATTTGAAATAATACACTTGTTGTGACGTTAGAGAAAAGGGACTTTGTTGTCGGTATGGACTTATTAATAAATCCAAAATATTGCAAGGATCTTTCTTTTATGTTTTTATTTTACTTATTAATCACAAAATATTCACAAATGTTATTTTAGCTATTATAACAAAACCACGTCTTGTAATTAATAAATTTAAATATTGTAAGTAATGCTTAAGATATACACTTACAAGAGAGTCAAAGCCCCCCATTAAATCAAATAATCATATTAGGTACCTACTTAAGTGTTTTGTTTTGACTCACCTCTTTCAAAGAATTTCCTGATATCCATTTGACGGAGTAATATTTCCAGTTGTTGCACAGTAAACGTAAATCTCGTGTCGCCGCAACGAAACTATAAGACACTATGTCGTATGAAATATTCGCTCGTATTACACTCCGAACTGAATTGTATTCGAACTAAATTGACGTGCTCTGCCTCACGCTTCCGCTTATATATTGAAATATTCTTGCTCCCGAAATATGTAGAAAATACTCGACTCTATTTCCATCCTTGTCTTATACTTGCTATCACTGTCTTTTCTTTCCAGAATAGTCCATGCTAGAACGTTCTTCGCGGTATTGATTCATATCTATAATATGTATGTATTTAGAAATATATAAGTATGCTTATCAGTTGTCTAGTACCCATAACACAAGCTCTGCTTAGCTTGGGACTAGATGGCGTTGTGTGTTAGTTGTGGAATATTTATTATTATTATTATTATTATTATTATTGCTATTCAATACAAGATGTCGCTATTGACCGTATAAATTGATCCTATTTCTTTTTACTGGAAAAAGTACTGCCGTCTGAAACTAGATGGCGCTAGATGTTGTTTTCTCCCAATTATATTCGGCTTTAATCCTAGATGGCTATCTGATTGTCTCGGCGGAACCGGAAACTACGAGATGCGACGGTTTTGCGGGAGATTTAAATTATATTGCATCGCTAACAGTATACTAGAATTACTAGAGTCTGTCTAGTGAGCCGCGGCACAGATAAAACCACAGTAAAAATCTTTTAGTTGTAAACACTGAATATACTATGAAATTTGAATTTGATACTTTCACTATTTTATTTTATAAACACTAAGAATCTTAAACTAAATCTGTACAGATATATACTACTTAAAATAATATGCAACATATTGAATATTATTTTATTTTAGCATTGAAAACAAATTAATATAATAAATAAAACCAAACTTGCATCAAAACCTTACTTAGTTTTTATTTATTCTGTCGCGTAATCAAAATCAGATTCCAGAAATTAAATTCTCGACTATGAATCGTTACTGTCACTTTCATTATCACTAAAAAATAATAAAAACGAAATAAAGAAATAAATAAAGTGTATCAAAACTTGATCAAAACATTTTGCGTTTCGTTTGACGGCGGCTGAAAGTCACTATATAAAATATTCTAATAAATACGTTGCGGCACGACCGACACGACTCACTATACATAGACTCTATATCGAATATTGTAGAATATTTAACTATAGAAAAAAAAATCTGGCTGAAAAGATATTTTGTTTCCAACACTTCATTTTGCGCAGAGTAGGTAATACGTTTTTAATTTCTATTTGCCAAAAAAAAATTACATTTATTTAATCTTCTAGGGGGGGGCAGCTGCCCCCCCCCCCCCCCCCGCCCCTACCTGGGTACGCCCTTGGTTAGTCAGAAGACTGCTGCGAATCTGATTCCATGAAATAGTTTTAGTTTAATAGTTTTCTCTCTTAAATTGTAAAGCAAATATACCCCTCCTCTCCTTACTTCAGCTTAGTGGCTTAAACCATAAAGTTTTAGGTACTCAAATTTTCGAATTTATTTTATACATCCGCATTTGTCCCACTGGCAACTCTGTGGCTGTGAGATAGGATTAGTAATGTCGGCGTGGATAAGCCTGCAGATTTGTACGTTTCCTTTACAGCTGGCTCTTGTACTATAAATGTATAATTTAGACTTATGCTCAAAGCTTGCATTCGTAATAAAGCTTTTTTGAGTTCGTATAAGAGATGATTAAATGTGTGAATGTCGGTATTTCGAGCTATTTATATACTAATTTTTGCAATTTTTTTACTTGCTAAGCTTACTTAAATAATGTTTAAGTACTCTTAGTAACAGTTACTTTCTATATTCTACACATCGATTGTTTAGTTTACGAGGGATATACATTTGACACAATTTGGACTTATGAGATTTATCTCCAATCTCTACTAGACTTAAATAAACCCACTAATATTAAACAAAAACGATATTAAAAACGATATTAAAAAATATTTAGTGACACTTCCGCTGAAAAGAAAACAATGATTTTGGCCTATTTGGGGCGTGCACCACCCTCCCTCCCACATAAAATGCTAATAGGACGAATAAAAAATACAAGAAACCCCAAATAAACCAACACCGATTCGACACGTGTTGGTTTATTTGGGGTTTCTTGTGTTTTTTATTCTCAGCGGAAGTGTCACTAAATATTTTTTAATATCGTTTTTTGATAATGGATTTCCGCAAAGTAACGCCTGCATCAATAAATTACCGAAAGAAGTGAAAGTTTGTACAGATGTGTGGATGGATGCGTGGATGTTTGTTACTTAATCAAGGCAGAACGGCTGATCGATCTAGAATAAGTAATCTAATATAGCGCATAGGCTACTTTTCATCATCATCGTCATCTATCACCAAGCGAGTGAAAAAGCTAGCTATCCTCTAAGGGGTAAGCAGCGGTACTTTAATAGGATACTTGTCCTCATCATCATCATCATCCATCTCTGAGGTGAAACCGCGGGGCTGTAACATCAGCCTAGCGGTCTTAAGTTAATCGATACTTTTGCTTATATCCTCGAAGGGCAGCGGTGTTTTCAACGCCTACGTTTCAACATAAATGTAGGTCATGTGATCATGTAATAGGGGGCGAGCCTATTGCCATCTACGAGGCACTGTTTCAGTCTCCGGACTGTTATTGAAAATATATTTATTTCTCAGGAAAACCCAATAACTATCCAACCTGAGGATTGAACCCATGGCCTCGAGGTTTCAAGACAGCAATTCCACCACTACACCAAGATCAAGTTAGCGAAGCCACTGGCGGGTCAGTTAGTAGAATATATTAGGTTATGGAAAACGACCTTGCCGTATTATCGCTACGCCTTTTCATGACGGTTCTTGCTTACCTCTATATCAACGCGACCTTCAATGCAGCCGGTAACATCCACGTGACGAAAACTGACGATGATAAAAACTATATATTATAATATTATGTACTATTCCAAGATGTATGAACTAGTACACGCAGAGTTCTATGAATATGGGTTCAACCGTTAGTGGAGAAGAAGGAATAAAAATGAAGGGACAGAAGGACAGATATGGTTATACATATATGAATTGATGTTTATGTATGTTTGAGTTGAAGTAAAATGTTAATTTTAATAATGTACTATATTATTTTGAGTTCCAGTAAGTATTGCAATAATAAAGTGAATTTTCATTAAAATTGTTGATATTATTCACACATTAGTAAATAATATTTATATATATTTTACTTCGTGGGGTTACAACATCGTAATAGCTATGAATCCACCCAAAAGATGCCTATAAAATAATACTGTTGAATTGAGCTGAAAGTTGATTTGTTATTGTATGTATTTGACAGGCCTGTTGGTCTAGTCGTTAGTGACCCTGACTGCTATGCCGGAGGTCGTGGGTTCGATTCCCACCCAGGACAAATGTTTGTGTAATGAGCACGATCATTTGTTCTGTGTCTGGGTGTAATTTATCTATAATATGTATGTATTTAGAAATATATAAGTATGTTTATCAGTTGTCTAGTACCCATAACACAAGCTCTGCTTAGCTTGGGACTAGATGGCGTTGTGTGATAGTTGTGGAATATTTATTTATTTATTCTGTTCTTAAATTTGGTGCCAATAAATGTTTTTGTATGACTGTACTGTATTGCATTGATATATGGTTACTTTAGCAAGTATATTATAAGTGTGAAAAGTTGTTAGCGTACTATAGCGAACTGTAATCATAGCCAATAATAATGAACAGATGTTAGGAGAATCGATTGTTTTAATATGATGCTATGATTATATACGTCGCGTAGTCGAGCGACTTGTAATTGTAGTACTGAAATATCTGCAAAGACAGATCAACAGTGGCGTACATTTATTTATTCATTTTTTAATCATTGGGTTACGGAACAAGTACGAGGCCCACCTGACGTTAAGCGTTAACCTATGCCTATATCATTGTGTGCATATGTTGAATTTTAATTTAATCATGGAATGCTTCATCATCATGTGATTGTTGAGGCAGTTTTACTGCTCGACCCCACGGATATAATAAGAAGACTAAAGAGAACAAAACCATTCGAGTTAGTGTAGTGATCAGTGCTAGTGTATTAGTGAAATGTACTTAATGTAAGTACTGCTTCAAAGAACACATGAACATAGTGTCTTCACCTTGAGACAATAAGAAAAGTGTTCCTGGACACATTCTTACGTATAGTGAATATAGCAGTTTAGGATAGAATACAATTACTTAATAGCCTTTTTAGGCCAGATTGTTATATCAATAGTGTGCATAATATTTATATGTATCCTAAGCAAAAAAAAGAGGAATGCAAGATACGTCAAAGCATTCCCAAAACCAGTCGACTGGTTTTTGTTTACGAAATCACTAGTTCAAAATGTTCCAAATCATTAAACTCTAGTCATGGTATATGATAATATTAAATACGGTTAATATGACCCTTAATCAAAACTGCACGCACTTCTTCGTTACACATTATCAAATTGTACAAAACCCATAAAGCAGCAAGCACAAAACCCAATTCAATGAACGTTACCACAAAGGTCGTTCCCACACCTTATCCCTAAACGCAGAAGTATTTTGTACGCACTGAGGTAAAACATTTTGCGCCCTTCCTTCAAAAAGGTACAAAATTTAATAAAACCAATTTCCGCTTTTACATTTTTTTCACCAATCTGCATAGATTTCCGAACGCTGTGATTTATGAAAGGGGTGGATTAACGACAGATCTAAACGACAGTAAAATATGGAGCTGCCGCGGGAAATGGTGAAAAACGGCGCGAGGATGCAGCCAGACAGATTGTATTGATGCGGTTGTGCTTAGACGAGTTTTGTTCTAATGTTATATAAACAACAAATTGTAACTCATTTACAGAACGATCATATTTTTCATTGTTGTGTTGTTTTCGTTTTTAAGTTGTTTTATTCTAAGCTGTCCTTTTAGTTTTTTTGGCTAAGTATAGTTTTTATTAATGCAATTACAAAGTTGAGAGATGGACAAGTCAAGTATCTGATGGTAAGCATCACGCTTGCCATGCGAATTGTAGGTTAGACACTAACCTATCCACCAATCCGCACTAGGTGGATTATGGCCCAACTCCTCTCACTGAGAGGAAGGCTCATGTCCCAGCAGTAGGAACAAAATGGACTGATTATGATGAATACTACACGATGAAAATTATGTTTGTTTTTCTGTTATCACCTTTATATATTTCACACAATTAGGTCCCAATAACATTGGGGTCGTCTACAAAAACAAGCGATTCTTTTCATACTGCAATTCGCTATCTATAAATTCGCCAGCCATTCGATATGCATGTCACAAATAAAGCACGAAGCTTCAGCAAACTGAGAAAAATGCAAACTCGCGTGACACAGTTTTAGTTTTAAAATATACAGACATTGTATGACATCATGTTGGAGAAACTCCGAATTTATCTCCAGTCCCATTTTGGGTATACATACCGCCAAGAGTAAATCATATTTTCAGTTTTGCAGTGATACATACGTTTTCTTAATTTAATCAGTTTGAAAATACAATTACTAGGCATGCTTTTTAAGTTCTGTCTTTTCCATAATCCCGTAAAATTTGAATTTGAAACTGTTCTATATTTGAATGTGTTTAAATGTTGAATCTCAAAACAGTTGAAAGTATTAGGATTAATGCTATTGTTTAGTCACAGCGTCGATTAGAATCTGTCAGGTTACGTACGAAAATGATTTTTGCAAAGGAAAATGTTCGTGCAATAATTTTCTACAACATTAGAAGAGGCCTGACACGGCTTCAGTGTTTGGAAGAGCTAACATCTGTGTGCAGTTATGAAGCCCCATGTCTGCGGACTATCAAACGCTGGTATTTAGAATTCCAGCATGGACATACTAGTGTTAGTGACAAATCTCGCGAAGGACGCCCAAAATCCGCCTTCACTGGCGATAACATCATTGCTGTGAGACAACTAATTTTCGAAGATCGTCATGTGACATATCGAGAGATAGAGGCTCTATTAGGCATTTCAGGGACAACCATTCAGAAGATCTTGCATGAAGCGGTTGGTGTAAGAAAGCTAGTTTGCGGTTGGATACCGCATTTGATTTCCGACGATCACAAAACGGCCAACGTCAGATGTTGTAAGAAAACTCTGCAAAGGTTCAACCGAGGAGAGTCAAATCATGTCTACGACATCATCAGTGGTGACGAATCTTGGATCTATGCCTATGATCCTAATTCCAAACAACAATCTACAATCTGGGTTTTTCAAGACGAGCCAAAGCCGACTAAAGTTGTTCGTTGTCGAAGCACTTCAAAGAATCGTTGGAAAAACCGGCCATGTTGCGACTAGTGCACTTGAAGACCGTAGAACGGTTAACACGGAGTGGTATACCACAGTTTATTTACCACAAGTCATCGCCGAACTTCGAAAATCTCAAAGCGACGCATCATCCTGCACCACGACAGCGCAAGCTCACACAGCGCTCGTCAAGCGATTTAGTATTTGAAGCAGGAAAAAGTAGAAATTCTTGACCATCCTTCATACAGTCCTGACCTAAGCCTTAACGATTTCTTGAAATTTCCTAAAATTAAGAAAGTCTTCGTGGTTAAAGGTTCCAGTCCGGTAAAGAAGCAGTCGACTTTTAAGTCAGCCATTTTGAACACCCCCACTTTATAGTGGAATTAATGTTACATTAACTAGTTTGAGTGAATGGAAAATACTCTGAAAAACAATAAAATGTACTATAAGGTTCCAGTTGTGTTATTTCTTCAAACGACAAAACTTAAAACGTACTACTCACGGGATGTTCACCACGATTAGCAAAGTTTTGGAGTTCAATTATTCTACCCGTGAATATGGTGCATGTAAACATTGCCGAAATATCGAGAGCTCTGAAAACTAGCTCGCGTACAGAGTGGTGTAAGTACATCCAGTGAGTACTTATTTACAATTTAGTTCACTACCGCGAAAATCTAAAACAGTGTGTTAATCAGTTTTGATATAAATACAGGCTAGTAATTCTTATAATATAATTTAAAGCCCACGTTATCTTCAAGCTTTCTATCAGTCTCCAGCCAGTTCACATAAAAACATAATGAAGCCCAGGGGTAACAAGGGTCGTATTTCAATTAGAAGGCCAAGGGATCGATCCCCACCTCAGTTTAAGCTTTCGGTAAAAGTAGTATTGTAATTTTATCAACAGGTACTTCCGGTGTCCGCCTGGATAGTTCCTCCAAGCCGCTAAGCACCTAACAGTGTGTTTTGGCAGCTGCCTTGAAAGCAATTCGCTATTCTACTTTGAAACCACCTTAAACTGCACCATCAACAACCATGAGGTGAGATGGTGGTCTGAAAAATTCTCCTATCATGTGTAAAAAAAGAAAGAAAGAAAAAGTATATTATCAACCACAGTTTGGAAAATAATCTACGTCCAATAAAAATCTTTGGCTGTCATTCTAAGCTATTCAATTCGTATTCTCTATCTGTAACAATATGTCCTAATTCCAGTCTATCTGTCTTTCAATAGTGGATTAGTCAGACTAATAGACGTAATGATTAATAGTGCTCGTGGCTGGTATTACGGTCGCTTGAGATACAATATGTATGATAGTGGTTATGCAACGTCGACCGCTGTCGTAAGCGGGATTTGTGATGTTTGGGTAATTGCCGATATCTGTAATGTGTTGACGGTCTGATTTGATATTTTGAAGGGGATTTGTACAAGACGAAGTTGATTTATTGTTTTTTTATTAATCCATTTCAGATTCACTTTAGGGTTATTCAATACGTCAATCAATATAAAACCAATTTTACCAAGTGGAAAAGTGTATGCGAGAGATTTTCGCAGAGGATATTAGTAGCAACTATTTTGTTATTCCTAATTATTATGTAATAGTCTTTTAGTAGGTCGTCAGTCTTGAATCTATCTTCTAGCAATTGTGTTTGTATACAAAGGGCACTATATCAGTTGAAAAATTACATTTTTTAATTAAAATGTTAAGCACTACTTATATTACAAATAAAAACCAAGATGTGTAAAGATATGAAATGAATAGTCGTGTAGGACATGCAAAGTTATAAATTATGATTATTATAAAAAAGTACAATTTGAAAAATTTAATATCTACTTCCATTCTATTCAGTTATTGGAGTGTATCTCAAAAACTACTGAACCGAATTTGATGAAATTTAAATGGGACCACAAGAGAAGTACCTTAGTAGCTTTAAAAAAATGAATTTTCAGAATCTTTTAACCTAGTCCAAAGTTATGAGTTAACAAACATAAACGAAGAAAAAACATACAGTTGAAATGAGTAACTCCTCCTTTTTTTGGAAGTCGGTAGATACATAAAAAGCTAATATCTCCTAGAGACGAGTGCAGTGTAGTTCACTAGATACAGGACTTCAATTTGAAGCTCTTGAATGCTCTTGAATGCACTGCAACGGAGCTAGACAGGCATTAGTTGTTACCATCGTCGCATAACTTGCGCAGCTCTACACTTAAGCGAATGAAAAAAACTCAGCGTTTTGAAATAAAAGATAACCTTGTTTTTAATGTTAAATAACTCAGTTTTTTTAAAGCCATTTTTAACATTAATATTTATACCATCGCTTAAACTTTTAACCATTTATTAATTACGAGGGATTGTTAGTGACCTTAGGTGTATTTTAAAAAGATATAGTTTGTACGACCAGCCGCAAAGCTGAAAGCAACCATCCTTGTGAATCATCATTGATGGTAGTACCAATATAGTAGTGTTTTTTGCTACAGACTGGGTCGTAAAATGTGGGAGCTGAGCAGCGAGTATTTTGTTCTCTCTCCCACCCACACAGGTGCAGTGCTGTGCTGTATTGATATCGATAAGCTGTATCGATAGTGTATAATTTTGTAGTCATTATTTAAGTAAGGAATAAAATGAAAAGAAAATGTTTGTAAAACAATTTATTTATAAAAAAATTATTATAACATACTATGTTATCAGGAATAATAATTTATTACACAACTTGGCATAATATTTATTATAAATAAACACAACCATCGTATCACTTAATTTAGAGAGCAAACGCTTTTATAATACATTTCTTTACAATATTTATATAAAATTAGCATTAATATTGTTGCAGTTAACAGGCGAGGGTAATAATGAAAAACAAATGACTTACCACATTACAATTACAATGCTGTACCACCTTGTACACCGCAACATGTCGCACTTGTCACTGATGACTCTATCATTTTGTACCAATAGCAGCGTTGCGCAATCTTCTCACTGCACTAACCTGCCAGTCCGTAGCGAGTAAAAACACTACTATAGACAGCTTATAGAGGCACAACTATTGCCCTTCTATCATCTGCTAAACCCTCTTCTATTTATAAAATATCTTATCTCTCTATATTGTACTTTCGTACTTGTGTTATAAAAAACATTTTAAAGCTGTGATGGTCATCCTTTCATTGCTTAAAACCAATGTCATGAATAATGGCTTTTACCGTTTTACCTGTCGATGTGCTGAGCCGTTATATTCAAAAAGCTCAAAAAATAAATCCTCTTGCCTCTTCGGATATCGTAAAAAAACCCGATTAAATTGAAATCCATTGTCTCGTAGGGTGTTCATTCCAATGTTTGTGCGGTGATCCGTTCCAATTTTAAAACAATCCGTTTTACTAATAAATGTTATTTTCTTATTCCTGTCTGAACTAAAGTAAAAAACTAAAATGTAAGTTATAGTAGTAGTCGTGTGTTAACAAAAACTTCTATTATAATTTTAATCGATTTATTTGTTTACTCGTATTACAGCCACAAAACAGTACTTCTATAATGGAAAACAGAAATGCAGGAATAGAATATAATTTAAGAAACATAATTACGGAACGATCCAAAATTATATTATTGTTATATATAATGAATATATTATACTCTATTAATGTCTTCATCAGATTGTAATTCTTGCAACTATTACTGAGGTTGAGTAGTAGTAATAACTACTACACAACCTCAGGTTCAATAAAAGTTATATTATAACTATTTATACAGCCTGCACAAAATTTTACAAAACTAAAAAAATCAACACAGCCCACATGCATACAATCGTTGTAGATATTTTACCCACCAAGCCGCACTAGGCACTCAACTACTCTGAGAACGTAATGATTATTATAGTTTTGCCAGCTATTATAAAATCTACAATCACGATTACTAAAAATTACACTTCACAACTTACAATTATGCTTACAACTACACAATTAATAATAACCATAACAAAATTATTATGTTATTCTCGATCTGTGGGGTAATCACATGAGTTAAAAGAATCAATAATATTTTTCATAGTATCATGATTGATACTGAAGTGTCTAACAAGTACACGTGCCTATTTAAGGGAGCAATCTCTCCTGTGCTTAAGTATTAATGTTTTGTATGGATGAGAGATGCAATAAGAGAAGATTCAATTAGGCCACACATTTTATTTGATGTGTGATACAATATATGATACAGTTCTCCTCATTAAGCTTTAGCTTTCATGACCGGTTGCCGGCCCAGCCGATCCGCTTTGAACGTAGTCATTTGTGGAATTATCACGCAGCAAATAATGAATAAAATCTAAATCACTGTTATTAAATCAACTTTACCCCAGTTTGTGGATAAAATTACCAATAAGTAGAATAAAGCTAATATACGACCAGTTTACGACTAAATACGGTTAAAGGCGTCTCAAAGGACATCCCGGATACCATAACCCATGGTTCTCCTTTGAAACGTCCCCATTTACGACATTACGGGTCATAATATTACTTGTGAGAATGTAAAAATCTGTAAGAAGACTCAAGGATATCGTATTTCATCTCTTTCGAGAGATTTGATTCTTATCACAATGAGCGTAAAGTTGATAGCGCTTTGTAAGAAGTAAAGGGGGAATGATTTACCCTATGTAAATGTTGGGGCAAATATAATAACGAACAGTAAACAGGCTACTGTAAATTGATATTGAAGTAATACACTATAGGCAAATAATATTGGAATTGTATTTGTCTTCGAACAATTTGTTGTAAATATTTTGAACAAACGCATAAGCTTTTGTTCTAAATTTTTGATCATTTACTGAAAACGAAAATTTGTTTAGTTGAATTTGCCGGTAATTAATTAGAATATGTTGGTTATTATATAGCTTTATTATTTTTCGTATTACATTTTTGTTTTTTTTTTACTTTATTTATTTTTTCGAAGTAGGTATATTCTAATCTCAGATGTACGTAGAACATGGAACTGAACATGGAACATATAATATCCTTTGTATGAGTTAAATTTTGTACTGAAATTGTATGTTATATAATTCTCAGTAAACTGGATATTTACTGATAATTTTACTGACAAAAATTTCGTCTCACCACTATCTTACTCGATGGTTAGTGATGATGTGGTCGAAGGATGTATAACAAATAGACCTAGACTGACGACAGCCTTTGAAGGACAGCTGCTGGAATACATCGCAGGTTTCTTGAGGGTAGTATAGAGCCAAGACACCAGAAAACATTCCAAACATGCTGTGGAATCACGATGTTACCTTCAGCGAAAGTTTAAGAAGAAGTAGGGATCGAACCAATGACCGCCAATGATTGGTAGCTAGCCTGTATTACCCTTGAACTGTCATTGCTTTTAATATATAATTTCACTAAGAAAGCCATGAGATATGGAGTTATGATATCAAAACTAATCGTAAATACCAAGAAACGTCCGTAGTAGAAGCACTGCTAAACCCACATTTTCACATTTAGTAACTTCAAAGCAGCACATAAATTTCAATTCGATATAAAATTGAAATTCACGTTCAATTATCTGAAATTTATGCACTGGCGAGCCATTTATATTATTACCTATACCACCACTATATGATAGCTATTCTGCAATGATTGTGATATATGATTCACCTCTAGACAATTTCAAAGTTGAACTGTGGTATTTACGATTGAGTTAAATTAAAGCCAGTGTATGAGTTGTAGGCGATTTAAAATTAGCCAATTTAAAATTAGTTGTCTCTATACTATTACCTCGACTTTTGATGAAGTTTCCAGATTTATTTTAATTTCACGGCCTTAGCTTGTAAAGTTGAAGCAAACATAAAAACAAAAATTTGAAATTATTCAAATTAATTTATTATTTAGGGCTGCGATCCAGTAAGCTTTAGACCATATTATGTTCGTTCAAAATTTGATTGAGCGTTGCTAGAATGTCTTTTACCATAATCTATTTAAAAACATCATACACATTTGACATTCATAACTTAGGTGTTAGCTTTGTTGGTTTGAAACTAATTTGAGGATATAATTACTCTCCACCGGTCAAGAATATACAAATAGGCATTTCGAGTTTCGTACAAATATATAAAAATGTCCATTTGTCGTGAAAATGCAACAAAATACTTTGTCACTAGCAACACTCTGTCACTTTTGACAGCTGACCAAGATTAGGCTGTCCCAAAAGCTATGAAAATTTTGGCAAGCCGGGACAAAATTTGTCCTGACAGGGTGTCGTGAAACAGGCGTGATCAAATCCTGATCCATGCAAATTTTGGGCTGAGTTCCAGAAAGCCACAGGACAAGCCAAAATTTGGCAAAACTGGCAGTCCACGACGCCTCTAGATCAAAATTGTCCTCACTGGCCAAATTTTTTCTGCCTTTTGAGGGAGCCAAATATCAAATCAAATCGGCTGTCAAAAGTGGCAGAGTATTGTAATGACAAAGTATTTTGTTGCATTTTCACGACATTGGTTTATTTATTTGTACTAATCTCGAAGTGCCTAATTATGTATATTCTTAACCGGTGGAAAGTTATTAATATCCTTAAATTAGTTTGTAACCTAATCAAAGCTAAGACCTATGTTATATATGTCAAACTCGTTTTTGACAGATAATGTTAAAAGACGTTCCAGTAACATTCGATAAAATTTTGGACGAACATTATTTGGCTTAAGGCTTGCTGGAACGCAGCCTAGGCGTCGTGGATCGGCAGTTTTGCCAAATTTTGGCTGGTCCTGTGGCTTGCTGGAACGCAGCCCAGTTAACAACTACGTACATATAATGTACCTGGAAATGTATTTACGTAAACTGTTTAATTTTTATTCTAAAAACGTACACAGTTTCCTCCAGCAATACTTATTTCTCTTAGCTGATCTAAAACTAGGCACTGCTACCGCATTCTTGTTTCGAGTGTTACACGTGTGATTAATAATAATAATGATTCACTCAATATTTCACTTTGTGAGGTTTTACGAAAATAGTTTCTTGCTATGGTGACTCAAAGATGATAAGGGGTAGCTGCCTAAGATTGAATCCTGTTCGGGCTTAAGTTAATTGGAAGCATTCGAGGAACCATCTTCTGTATGCTAAATGCGTTTTCTAATGGTTATCAAGCAAGCCTCTATCCCCATTATTGCTTAGCGGTCAGGTTTGAATCTCAGCTCGAGTTTTTTTTATAATGGTTCATCAAAAGGACTCACCTGATGGAAAGCGAAGATGGAATCAAGAAGCGATAACCATTAGTGTAGCCAAAAGTTGCCCTAATTGCCATCCCTACAATGCCCTAAGAGATGCTTTTTCACACCCCGCTTGATAGACCCAGGGTTATAGCTGCAAGAATTATCGTACGCCAGCATAGAGGTTTGACAGTAAATGTCAAACAAACTTATAGATTACGCTGCATTGAAATCTGGATTCACTGCAGAACTTATCTACTGAATACGGAATGCAGTCTTGCGTACTCTAGTGTAAAATCTTTGTGTACTATCTTTGACAGACATAAATATATCTCAAATACCATAAATCTTCAAAGAACACCAATCTTATCAAAATCTAACTAATTAAAAAGTAAATTTTCTAAACTACGGCAATTCCTATTCCGCTCAAACTAATATCAACATTCGTAAACAACGTAACATCGTAGATTGATAATTCTATTGATATGATTATTTCGTTAAATTGTAGCTAATGTAAGATCAGATTAGACTACATTAGGAAGCACATGACTATAAAACATACCCACATTTCAACAGAAATATGAAAATTTTGGGCAGCCATTCGCAAGCGTTCTGCCGGGCGATTCTATAATGATTCGTCGACAAACTCGCCGATGTCAAATTCTTTGAGATATCGCTCTTGAACACAAGGTTGTTTTTCCAACGTTTCTTGTCATCTCGTCATTTGTTTCACGCAAAGATGCAACGATGTTTGTTCTTAGAGAATCGCACTGCTGAGAATTTAGACGTTAGTAAGAGTAGAAATAAGAACTACCATAGTTTACCAAAGTTTTCTTTTTTTTTAGTTTTGTGTTCTCCATAAGCTAATTGTTACCTTGTAATTGTGCTAACTGTTAATTGTTGCTCTGAGTTAAATGTTTAAAATCTATTTCTCGTAGGTAAACTGTAAACAGATAAGATATAAAACTATAACCAAACACTAGCCTATAACTTAAAACTATAACATAATACTCGTAATATAAAATACTCAAAAAGTCATAAAAATAAATACTGAATAATTCAATCCAGATATTTTTTGCTATCAGACGGTACCTACGCCATCAACAAAGCCTAGAGAGAAAATGTCTGAGCCAATAAATAAAATAGATTTTATCTTGTAGGTATTTTTTCCAGACTGCCGAAAAGGGTTTCTAGGTGTAGGTATTACATGTGATACATAACCGCTATTTCATTGATATATGAAAATGCGGTCGAAAGTGGTATCACTAGCACAACTGTTGGAACTCACCGTTCCGTTCTTCGTGGTATCTTGGGGATGGTAGCTAACCAAAAATCTCTTCTCAGTCGTTATGCTCTTGACAGAGCAGTCGCAGTCGTCATGTAGTTGTAGTGGAGGGAGATGTAATGCACCTTACGATGTCATACCATCTCCCTCTATTCGCAGTCAACCTGGTGCACTCGTGCAAGGGATTTCCCACCGCAGATTTGATCTGGTCAGTCAGTAGCATGGGCGACCTTCCGCGTGGTCTACTGCCCTATAGACTGACTTTATGATTATGGTGTTCACCAGTTGCAAATATAGTGGTATCATCAGCGTAGCGCAAGTTTTCTATCTTGTAACTGCCAAATGTAACACTAACTGTCCATTTCTAAGGTGATTCAGCAGCGTTCTCCACAAGACTGGCCATTTAACTGAGTCAAATGCTTTGGAGAAATCAACGAAGCAAATTTAGGTCGACTTGTTGAATTCACGAGCTTTCTCTATAATCTGGCGAACGATTAGTATGTGATTATTATGAGATGTTATTATATGTATTAGTATGAGAACTATTAGTAACCAGATTTATAGCAGTGTATTTATCTAGTAGTTCTGTCGATAGTAGACCTCATGAGCACAGTCTTATCAGCGGCAATTATTCGTAGTCCGAGCTATCTGCAGTTGGAGAATGCCGAATATTACCAAAACCTCCCAGTTTTTAAGCTTCATAACCTATTGCCGAGATAATAATCTTGGCAATTCAATAATCACTTCACCAATTATGCTCATTATCGAAATTCCTCTTCCTTTAAAGTCAAGTATAAAATATATTTACCAATTTTTATCAACATTCATTTCATCCATTAAACTACCCCTAGTGGGGACTCAACAATCATCAACTACAAGAAAAATATATTGAATAGACACGCATACTAAGTTTCGACAAGATTGGTTGAAAAATGTTACCTAATGTATAATACCTAAAATTGGACTTTAATTTTTTACACACTCCTAGTCCTACACTGGGATTACCTGTGTTGCGAGAGGAATGGACAACCACAGGAACGAACCATAAATATCCAAAACCCGAGGAGAAACATTTCTGCCCAACACATAAATATTTGTCCCTAGGGATCGAACCTTGAACCCCTGCGTTTGAAGGCAGGGCTACTAGGCCAGGGATCTGATAACATTCATCACCCACTTTTTGATCCATAGCTGAAGAAGATTGTTTTGCATTCCCTGTAAGATATAGGCAAGTACTTGTTCGCTCTATATCCTGAGAAAACTGACGGCCTAAATCTCCTTCGGCGGCCACACCATTAGTCTTTTCTATCTCTTGGCTTCCATCCAATACCGACGATTATATGATAAATATGATTGTATAGCTACATAATATATTCCTACCTCGCTTACTTCGAGGTTCTCATGGACTTTATTAGGCAAGTTTTTCGCTAATGTTGGCAGTCAGTGCCAATTTGGACACGAAGATATCCATAAATGAGATAATGCTGTAATATTATATAATAAATTCGACAGCAAACAAGCCAATCATTGTTGATTTCTCAAGTGTTACATATAAGGAAAAATTTCTTCAAGCACTTAAAACATACAATATAGCGTACAAAAATAATAAATTAAGCACCAGTAATCTCAGGTTTGATGGGCCATCTAAACCGGTTTTTATCTCTGAGAATTTAACATTTAAAATGAGAAAACTATTTCACCTGTCCCGAGAGTTTGCAAAGACTCACAACTTTAAATACTGCTGGACTGCCCATGGTAAAATATACATAAGAAAAAATGACGGCGGCACGCTGCATAGGATTGCCGTGGAGCAAGACCTGCATAAAATGAAGGAAGTTCTATGACTAGAAACCTTGTCTAACTATTTTGCATGCTTAATTTATTTGGTTGCGTATGTACAGTATATTATAAACAATATTCGACTATATCTTAATCAGAAATTTTTTACAAACACCGACAAATTATTCTATTTTCTAAGTACTCACACTTACAAGCGTTACATATACACTCGATACATCAAAACAAGAAACAGGATCATGACTCTTCTTTCTCTTTATATGACACACCGAATCTTAAAAACAGGTGTTACGATTATACTATGCGACATTTGCTATCTCTGGTCTAATATACTGTACCATTTTTTAAACTTAATATATATAAATGGATAGTATCTATCATATAAATACTGAAATAGATAACAGCTCAGGTAAGTTTTTCACCTGCTCTGCTGAAGATTGCAATAAACATATTAGTAAAACTGAAGACTCTTTAACCATATTTCATACAAATATTCGTAGCATAAACCGAAATTTTGATCAAATGGTAACTCTTTTAGAAAGAATCGGAATATCATGTGATGTGTTGGTTCTGACTGAATGTTGGCTTAGTAAAGTAAATAATAGTCCTCTAATTGATGAGTATTCTTGTTACAAGTCTAATCATAAAAATCAGAATGACGGTGTTGTGGTGTATGTAAAATCAAACATAAAGCACACTATAATAGAGCCCAATACTGATGAATGTAACTCTTTTGTAATTACATGTGGAAAAGATATAGCTATTATAGCAATATATAGATCGCCCTCCTACAAGATCTTGGACAATTTCATCCGAGAGCTAAGAGAGTTGCTTACAACTTTGACCTCTTATACCACAGTCATAATAATTGGTGACATCAACATTCATATTTTATTAAACGACCCCATTTCGGAAGAATACCTCAATTTAACTGCATCGTTTGGCCTTTTTCCCACTTATACAATACCTACCCGAGAAAACAGTTGTATAGACCATATTCTACTCAAAACTTCCCACAGTAATGCAACCACTTTAGTTCTTGACACATGTGTAACTGATCATGCTCCTTTGGTTTTTCATATAGATAACTCTACCCATTTAACAAAGCCTAACAGCGTATATACTCGCCTTGATCTACATTCAGTCACGACTGATCTATCTAGGGTCGACTTTACGGATATTCTAACATGTACAAACGCTAACATTGCTACTAACCGATTGGTATCGTTAATATCATTTATCGTCGAACAACACACTGTTGTAGTCAAGCGTTCACGTAGAAATAAAACCCTTAAACCATGGATTACACCTGGTGTGTTGAGTTGTTTACGATTTAGAGATAACTTACATAAAAAAGTTAGACGTTATCCGGAAGACATGATTTTAAAAGTCACATATTGTCGGTATCGGAATTTTTGTACTAACTTAATAAGAAAGTTAAAAAGAAATTATGAGAGACGAGAGTTAGAAAAAGCCAAAGGTAACCCCAAAGCTACCTGGAATGCTATCAAAAACATTACTGGTATCAAACCGAATTCTTTACGACCAACAGAACTTCTGAGCATTGCTGAAAATCCAATAGAATCGGTAAATCAAGTAAATGATTTTTTCTCTGGCATTGGTGAAAAGCTTGCAAAGGAAAATATTAATTCAAACAGTAGTACACTTGACCCCACCTTATCCTTGATGCACAACACCTCGTATAACCAGTCCGTTAATTCCATGGCTATGCTGCCTACAGACTGTAAAGAGATTGATTCGCTAATTATGGAATTGCGAAACGATTGCGCAACTGGATGGGACGGTATTCCTCCAAAAGTTCTAAAATATTCGCGCAAATACCTCATCTCACCATTAGCTCACGTTTTCAATCTCTGCCTATCCACTGGTGTTTTCCCGGAAGCTTTCAAGAAAGCACTAGTACACCCAATTTTTAAGAATGGGGATAGAGGTGATGTAAACAACTACAGGCCTATTTCAGTTCTCACTACACTTTCTAAACTCCTAGAGAAAATAATGAATAAGAGATTGGTTAATTATTTGGAAACTCAAAAAGTATTAGCGGAAAACCAGTACGGCTTTAGGAAAGGCAAATCTACAGAGGATGCGGTTGTGGAACTGACCAATAGTATTGTAAAACACCTTGACAGGAGAAACAAGGCTTTATGTATTTTTCTTGATCTGCGTAAGGCCTTTGACACTGTTTCAATCCCCACACTATTGCAGAAAATGGACGACATTGGTATACGTGGAGTCGTATTTGATATTTTTGAGAGTTATCTGATGGGAAGAAGGCAGTCTGTAAAAATTGACCAATTTATAAGCACAGAGAAAACAATTTTATATGGTGTCCCGCAGGGTAGCGTTTTAGGACCCACCCTCTTCCTTATATATATAAACAGTCTCTGCAAACTGTCACTGCCGAATTGCCAAATATTCTCGTATGCAGATGACACGGCTCTACTCGTGCGTGGCGCTTGCTGGGATCAGACTGTTAAACGCGCAGAAAATATCCTGAAAATAGTAATGACATGGCTGACTAAGAACATACTTACACTTAACATCGACAAAACTAAATATATAACCTTTTCTCCTACCCCTAACTCGCAACCTCCACCTCAATCGATAACTGTTAGGGCACACACTTGTGGCAACGAAATTGATACTGTTACATGTAGCTGTCTAAAAATAGTGCGCTGCAATAATCTTAAATATCTGGGCGTTGTTATTGACAAGACATTAAATTGGAGCGATCAGTTGAAAGTTTTAATTCCTCGTGTAAGAAAGCTCATGTTTGTCTTTAAAAAGCTCAGACCAGTAGCCTCACGTGAGATCCTTCTGGCTGTCTATTATGCCTTGGCTCAGTCAGTGTTGTCGTACTGCATAACGGCGTGGGGCGGAACCTATGCAACCCATATGCTGTTTTTGGAGAGAGCTCAAAGGGCCGTCTTAAAAGTGATGGCTAGTAAACCTTGCATGTACCCGACAAATCAGCTCTACAAGGAGTGTTCCGTTCTAACAGTTAGACAACTTTTTGTCCTCAAAGTAGTTCTTCGTAAGCATTCACTTCTGTTATTTGATCCTAACCTTAATAAAAATAAACGCAGGAAGGATCGAGTCTGTGAGTATGAGTCGCATAGAACAGCCCTTGCAGGGAGACATTTTGAGGTAGTTAGCACACGTCTATACAACACTGCTAACAAGACCACTAACATTTATTCTCTATCGACAAACCCTTGCAAAGAGGCTCTGACGACCTGGCTGCGTACCTTGTCGTACCTAGAGACTGAAAATCTTTTTAAAACTGTAAAATAATTTTTAATTGTTTATATAATCGTATATCTCATCTTTCTCAATCTTAGTCAATAATCAATTCTCAACAATAGTAATCATCACATAAGTTTGTGTATCACATAATGTTTAAAATCACATATTCGAAATACTCTCACACACACACACACACTCACACACACACACACACACACACACACACACACACACACACACCAACACACACACACACACACACACACACACACAAACACACACACAGTACCAACCTTAATGTCGGTTAAAAACCAAATAGTTTAATGCTTGTTTTCTACTACTTTTTTCTTTAATGTGTAGATCAAAAACATTGTATAATATAAAATTTTAGTTTTTATTTGTTAATGATATACTCTTATTTAATTTCAATTTAACCCAACATACTAAATAATGTACCACTAATCAGTCTATATGTTGAATGCAATGGATGAATGAATGAATGAATGAATAAATTAAAATCTTCATAAATACTGATAAATGTCCAAGTTCCATATTGTATTTTATTGTATCTTTGTAATTTTTTATTTAGTTTGTAATAATTTGTGATGTCTAATTTACCTTAAATAACCTTTTAATGTTCTTATAATATTCTAATAATAATTTGTTCTAATGATAAAATATAATTTAGGTAGTAATTTCATGTAATTTTGATGTTGTAAAATAAGTACGAAATTATGAATGTAATTATTTGGAAGGAACTATCTACCAAGATACGGGTGTTTTATACGTCCAGTTTGGCAGATAGAGCCGAAATGTATAATGATGTACTAAAGAGAAATAAACTAATTTGAATTTAATTTGAATTTGAAAATGCTGTGCATAAAGTATAAAAGAAAACCATCAGAATAAACAGGGTATGGTATTTGATTTCCTTTCGTACATATATAACTAGTAGAGATTTTCATCACGGATAAAACGAGCATACCGATTTGAGAGGTATTTTTTGCAGACAAGGTTTCTAAGTGCATCGCATGGCACTAAACCGTATAAACTTCCCTATGAAGCAATGTAGAGAGACTGACACTAGCGAATATTATAATAATAATCTCATTAAAAAGAAAACTTGTGAAAAAAACCAAGTCTCGCCCAGTTACTGTTCTTCTACCGGAAAAAGTTTTGAGATCCATGTAAAACCAAGTCAGTAAATTTTTCAGTCCCTATTTAAGGGACCTTCTGTCTTAAGTTATTTCGTTATAAGCTAACCTATTAGGATCTTAGCAACCTAATTAGCATCTTACAGTAAGCATATCAATTTTAAAATCTTTTATGTTTTAATTAAAATAGATTGACTAGCGCGACCCAATCTAGTCTTGGCGTAGGACTGTTCACGGGGGGGTTTTAGTGGATCTGAGCCCCACATGAGTCCTTCCGTCACCTCCGTTGTGAAAGATGTGCACAGCATTCCCCTACATATTATACAGCTGATAATTGATTATTTTATGTGACAAGAATGTTTCATTTACGGGCCGGTAACGGTGACTGGTCGACTGACACAGTTGGTAGCAATGTTTCCATCAGGTTACCATAGTATAGGCTTTGCCTTTCGGATCTGAAGACCTTGTATGGATGTTCTCCCATATTATTTATGTTGTTTATAAGACAGTTTTAACAATGCAATATAAGTTTTACTTAAAAGTATAACTTCATAGCCCGGCCTTTAAAACAAGTCATATTAGTATACCTGGTTTAGCGCCAGACTAGTGTCTAACCACCGAGTAAACCTAACAAAGCTTTAAGTTCGTAACTTTGTTTACTTCAAGTTGTAAAGTTATTTGTAAGTTATAATAACTTGTGCAAGTAAACTATTCACGCGTAACAAAATAGGTGAAGAGTAATGGCTGAATATAAGAAAGGTCTTTGACGAGGTCAGTTTATTAAATGTTTTATTAAAGAAATTTTATTTGAAACACACATTAGGGAACTATAGGACATTGCGCTTTGATAGAGTTATAATTAAAATGAATTATTATACCTAGTTACTAACCGACATGAATGCAATTTTTGAAAAAAACAATGTCTAAGTTTTTTATATGAGTTGAGCAACATCTTCTATATCATGTTATAAAAACTAGACTCGGCAGTCGGCATTTGTGTGTGTGTGTGTGTTCGTGTGTGTGTGTGGCAATGCAAATATAGTGCATAAATTAACATAAATCTGAAAACGATACAATTATATAAACAAAACCAACAGACACCATTGATATATTTGGTTCATATTATTAGGACACGGTACAAGCACGAGGCCCACCTGATGTGAAGTGGTAACGTCTGCCTATAACAGATGCATTTCCTCATAATTGATGAAATTTACATTATTTTTTAGGTCACCTATATAATTTCGCCGGCAAGCATACCTTTAAACCAAAACACAGTATTGCCAACATTACTGCTTCATGGTAGAAATAAGGTACTTATAGCGGCAGTACTACCCCAGACGAACTCATCCACAAAGAATTCTACCGTTATAAAATGTATAACTATTATATATATAAAACATAAATAGTGCAAATGGGAGTAATTGCAAATTAGAATAGACCTGAATCGTGACCTTTCAGAGCACTACTCACTTATGGACTCCATTATATGGCATTATTGTTTTATTTACGTCGAAATGATAGTTATAGACTCAGTAACTATTCTATTATCTACATCTTCATCTCAGTCGTATGACGTTCACAGCTGAACATATGCCTTTACCATAAATTTCAAAAAGACCGGTTTGAAACAATCTACATCTAACGACGTCCTCCGACTTTTATATGGTCGTCTGTCCACTTTATTAGTGGACACCTACTGCTGCGCTTGCCGGCCCGAGGTCTCCACTCCAGAACCTTCCAAGACCTTCCAAGGCCAAACACATATCTCATAATATAAAGTAAATAAAAGTATCTCACAAACTAAGATTAAATCGTGTTACCTTAATAAGAACAAACAAAACCTCTCGGACTAGGTACTAGTGAGATGTCGACATGAAGAGTGCTTTTATATTAGCAAAGTTTTGTCTTGTTTGTATTTTCTCAGTCTCGTTGTTTGATATCGTTTCATAAACTCTGTTTCACCAAGAAAAATACATTCTTCATGTTATTTGAAAATTATTGCACTATTTTATTAAATACTTCTCTATATAATGACAAGATAAAACAGAGAGACGAAAAGTGTCATTGTTTTTGTAATTTTAAACAAGTTCTATTTCAGATTTATGTTTAAGAAACCATTCTTACCAGAGGCCGTAGCACAAACTATTAGCGAATAAGTATTCGTATCGTTAACGTCATCGCGTCACACTTTGGCGTACAAACTATGAGTTATATGTGTCACAGTTGCCCTAGACAAATGACAGTTTGTACTATTTCACGTGAACGATATGTTACGTTACACTTACGCAGTTATTCATGCTAGGCCCACTGGTAAATAAAACTGAAGTGCCTGTTAGGAATTCTAAATTACCAGTTTTTCACTAAATGCACGTGAAAGTACTCGTACTTAGGTATTTAAGGCACTTACATAAAAAAGAATTTGTAAATTTTTGTCTCTCTGTCTATTTGTTTGTTTCGGCTGATCTCTAAAACGTCTCGACCGATTTTAACGGGACTTTCGCTGACATATAGCTGATGTTACAAGGAGTAACTTAGGCTTTTTAGAAAAGGTATATAAATCTCTGCCTGTCTGTCTGTTTGTCTGTTTATCACACCTAAAATGAAAGGATCGTAATAAAATTTGCCAAAGTTATAGATTTTACCCCGAGGAAGCACATATATTTGATACTTCATCTCATTTTCATCATCATTCTTCACCACCGTAAAAGTAAAACCGCTGGGTGCAGTGGGTGAGGATGTGACCTATTTAAAATAAGGCACTTATTCTAAAGCTTATTATTATGAACACACTTATAGATTTGTTTGCTTTTTAAGACCCTTTTCGCTTTCTCAGTATGTATGTAACCGACAGGACTCTGTCCAATGGACTTTAATAGAAGGAGCTGGCGTTCAAATGTTAGCCTTCATCGTAAACTGTCAATATTATGGTATCGACTGAGATCAAAGCACTGTCAACTCTACAAACATTGCGGCAGTGCCAACCTCTGAGGCATTGAGGTCGCATCGCAAATGTTTGAGGATCTCAGGAGGCCAATCAAGGTATAGACTCGCAAATGACTGGAATCACCGAAGTGTGCGTAAGACTGTTTATTTAAGAGTACATGCAAGGTACGTTTTAATGAACCAGGGATATATTTACAACAAGCTTAAGGCGCGTTCCAATCTTAATTTTAAAACAATTTACGATGCTTTACAAAAGATTGAGGATGACTTACCAGATTGGACGATGTAATGCGAAAATTCAGTTGAATGCGTGCTTATACTTTTATATTTACTTCGTACAATCAAATGATTAAATTTTAATGATAAAGGAGTCCATAGTTCACTAGTAAATTTCATTGGAAATTTGAATATGATACATTGATTGAAATATATTTGCCCATAATTTAATTAAAATGCTTTTTCCCACGAAGTACGTAAGAAAAATTGCATAATTTAGCGAATGTTGCCGATTTTTTTCTATCGAGCCAAGTTTTCTCAATCGTGTTTTAGCTCCCATACTTCATAAGAACGTATATTCAATTTGCACTACGTTTTTTTTTGCACTTCGTTTATTAGGTTTAAGCGTCGAAAAACTAAGTTTTCGCGAAGTCCAATCATGAAATTTGGTCGTAATCAACACTTATTTCGCCTTAACGTTTATTTAAACTGAATGCTAATAGTAATCTGTAATTACAGTCAAAGATGAGAAATTTTATTTTGAGACAATAAAATCTGAAATTTCTGTTTCGGCGCGTATACTATTTATATAGCAAAAGGGAGTGTATTGATCTCCTTATACCTTATCCTTAACCTTGTTACTACTGGACGGATTGGGATTTCTTTGTTTTCGAAAAGGAATTACTGTTTCATATAACATTCATTTATTATGAACGTTTGATGATCCGATTTATTTCTCATAAGTTAAAGTTAAAATAAGAGAATCTGGATCTTCACTGAGAGATAAAAATGTTATCTTTGTTTCAAGTTAGGTTACATGATATCTCTACATTAAAGTAGTTATAAAGTAAAGCAATTTGATAGATTTATATCTTTATAGAATAGATGCATGTTAGGGGTGTAAGTATTTGCATATTAATATATTGGATTGAGAATATGATATTAGAAATAATTGCACTTTATTTTTTCTGTAGTGTTTCTCCAAAATATAACGCCATACCTGAGTACCGATTCGACAAAACCGTTATAAGCCGTGATCAACGCAGATTGGTTTACAACTTTACCCAACATGAAGAGTGCATAAGAAAATAACTTAATAATACATTAAAAACAATTAACAAAAAGACGAGAAATTATGGCGAGGCCAAAAGCCGAGCCTACGCGAACAAAATCACGAGCAGTCGTTAGTCTATATATATAAAAATGAACAATCCTGGTTGCGCTATAGCTTGAGAAAGGATGGAACAATCTCGCTAATTATGTTTTGTTGTGTTAATTATTGTTAGGAGAAGGTTCTTATGAAAGAAAAACCAAGAAAAGAGGGGAGGCTATGGCGAGGCCGAAGGCCAAGCCTACTACGCGAACGATCTCGCGGGCAGTCATTTGTTAAACATAAAAAGAAACACAAAAACAATTATCAATTGTGTCTTTTCGCAGTAAAATTGGTAATGCCAAGCCAAAAAGTATATATAAATCAAACCCCAATGGACCTCCACAAAATATCCATCGAATAAAAACGTAACCGCCACATTTTATCCGTTTTACCTTTGTACTACTTTCTACACCCACGTTTTTTTACGCAACATTACATTCTGACAAAGCGTACAAAAATACCAAGCCTCTATTGTGCCCAGAGCTTTCTGAAAACGACTGACATTAAGATAAAGCTGAGCTAATGTTAGTTGCACTCGTCTTAAGGGTGCGATGCCTAATAATTCCTGATAATGAACAGTACCCGGATGACCGAACTTTGCAAGTAAACAATTGATTTTCTTGATCTAACCTCAAACTAAACACTAATTGGCTTAGTGTTGCTTAACAACGCTATCTATTGTCCTGCAGCTTTAGTGTTGTGTCGGTAAAACAGTTTTTAATAGTTTTTTGCCTCAAAACTTGACTAAAAAGACGTTTTCTAAAACTAAAAAACCTTGCTAGAATGATTTATCGCCCCCAAAACCCCCGCATAATAGATTTCATGAAAATCATTGTAGTAGTTTCTGAGAATCAGATTATTATATACAAATATACAAGAATTGATCATTTAAAGTTATGAGATATAGAACATATAGCTATATTTGAGAAAACAATAGCCAACTCTCTCACAAATTACACGTTTTCGGACGGTTTCTGAAACTTCCGAATATCCGTTTCAGATGCTTGATTGCTTGATGGGAATGGATTGGAGTTCCTTACCATTTTACCTTCAGCGAAAGCTCAAGTCCAAAGAAGAAATCAAATCGATGACCGTCCGATCAGCTACAGAACTTCGCTATTCCTGCGAGCAATAATAATCATTACAAAATAATTGGTACCATTACAATAAAAAAGAACGTAATTAAGCATTAGAAATTCCAGTTCCCTTAATTTCAGCTTTCGTTGCTTCTCATTAAAGATTTCGCTTATTTCGCTTCTGTTGATTTACGCTCGCTTTATCCAGTTCGGCATTTTCATTAATATTATTCCTGGACCTGAATTTTTGCGCAGACATTTTTTCCCTAATTATTCGGAGATTAAAAAAGGTGTCGACATTTTGTACTTTTTAATCTCCGAAGGAAATTTTTAAATCTCTTTTGAAAGAATTTGTATTAGGGTCATGCTTGCAGATAAGATATCATTGGTATGAAAAGAAGTTTAATAAATGACTTATTCGAGAACGCATCGCGTTGTTGTTACTTACTCGTATATAACCTTTATACGTTAGTAACGTATAACTGGTCATACGTTAGTATACAGCCGTGCAATTCTCTAAGACCAAACATCGTTGCATCTTCGATAACATCCGTGAAACAAATGAAGGGATGACAAAACGTTGGAAAAACAACCTCATGTACAAGGGCGATATTTCATAAAGTATTTGACATCGATGAGCTCGTCGACGAACTCGTCGACGCTCGACAAATCATTAGAGAATCGCACGGCTGGTTATTGTTCTACATAGTTCTAGTGTTTTATAGTCAACAGAAGCCATTGACTCAAAGTTTAAGGTAAGTAAAATTTGAGGTTTGACCTATTTAATAAAAACATTTGATTTCTTTTGATTTTTATTTTTCTAAAAACAGGAAAGTAGAGTCATTTTTGCGTTTCTGTATCTTTGAATGTCAAATAAAATTAAACCCAAATTATTTATTACATTAAGACATTGTACACATAAATGTGTTACACGTAGTTGTTAAAAAAATCTATCGAACAATAAATATAGTAATACCTAATGTTTCTATTTTTTTAAACAAGATTAAACCTTTTGTACTTATAAATGAGATAACATTTAAATATTAATTTGAAAAGTAGCTGTTACATCCGCGTGGTGATGGATGATAATGATCTAAAGTATCCTATATTTTAATCCAGCGCCTCATCTACCTCCCTAACAATTTTCATTAAAACTGATTTCATTAAAAATGCCATTTAACTCGTCCGCATCGGGACAAAAAATAACAATAGATTTATGAATGAAACTTGCCTCGAATGAGGGTTGCTGATCCCAACAGATTAAGCATGAAAAAGTAACAAACTTACAAACACACTTTCTCACAAACTTTCGCCTATATAATAGTATTAAGGATTGACCATTTTATGCTAATGAATAAATAGGAAGGATGTATTTAATATTGAATAATAATGAAGGATATATTTGAATAATTGATGCATAATAATGAAGGATATATTTGAACATTTATTGAAAAAAAAACACAACATCGACATTTCTTTTTATTTATTTTACTCCAAAATACAAAAAAGTCTTTACTTTACTATTCAAATTATATAAAAGTGTGCAAAATAGACACTGCTTTTCATTAGAAGTGATTCGTATGTTTGTACATTTGCCATTGCTAAAACTATTTAGGTCTTCAATTTATATTTGCATTTTTATGTCAATTTTATTCAATTAATCAAAATCAAGTGACAGTCACATAAATTAAATAATTATGACGTTAAGTCACTGTCCTGTCTAAGTAACGTTACGCTATGGATTATTTTCAAATTTTGTAAGGCAATTGACAAGTAAACGACAAAAACAACGTTTCATGAATTGTACACTTAGCCTACACTCGTGCAAGGTTACGATTACTTTAAAAATATAACCCACCAGTATTACACGTCAAAACTAGCAAAACCATAAATCTAGGAAAACAAAACAAAATCAATGAGATATTATTGGTTTTTTCTCGGCATCGACTATACTACCTTCAAAAAAACAGTTATAAAACATCATTACATGATAACTGGATGTCCTTCAACATTATAATACTTCGTATTCAGTATTTTATATTGATAATAATCAAAAGAATAGAGAAAGAAATCGTATTTCATTCGTTTAAATCACGTTTTCGAAACCACAATAACCGCACGTTCAGTAAAATCAGTGTGTGCTGAAAAGAGAATATTTAATTTCAATGAAAGTGGAGTTACCTGACGTAGAACGAGATGGCTATATCCCTAGGGATGGGGTACCCGTCTCCCCGCGGAACGGCGAGTTAAAAGACACAACTCGTAGACCAGTGTATAGTACTGTAGAATCAGTAGTTTTGAATGTTAAGGCATTGTATAAGCGAAACGAAGCTCTAGTGGAACCTTCAGGGCTAAGTCTTATAATATGTGAAAAAATACAATCTTAAGGCTTATAATAACAATACAAGCAAGCGCTCGCAGCGGAGCTTGACTTGGCGGTCTTAACCGATCAACAAATCAAGCAACGCTTGCTGCGGTCAGGGCTTGGATGGGAAACGACTAGTGTCATTATTCACCTGAGCACTTCCGTGCTCCGTAGGGCACGATAAGCCGTCCCGGTTGTTTGTCTTATCAGAACAGTTGTTTGGCTATGTCGAAAGGCTTTGAGTGGCCTGAAAACTTCGACATGGGTTGGTCACTAGTCGATCCAAAAAGCCGCATGGAGCCCGCATGGTGGGTTATGACTCAACTCCTCTCTCTGGGAGCAAGTCCCAGCTGCATAATGGGTTTATGTTATTTAATAACAATAAAAGTACTAAGGTAATCTCGTCATGTGGTATGTTGAAATAATTGTCTTGGTGTCGTTTCAATAGTAAAAAGCCACGAACATCTTAAAATGTTCTGTCATACCCACCAGCAGGAACTTTTTTTTAATATGTTTACTGTAATAGTTTCAAGGAACAAAAAAATATAATGAGAAAAAAAAATATTTGCTGCCTAAAACCTGCCTCAATATTACAATATAAGACTAATTTGGAAGGTGCCGTAGTCTCGCCCATAGCCATTTCCCTTGTCACTAATAAGTTCATGTCAAGAGCCCGATACTATTTTATCTAATTTGGAAGGTGCCGTAGTCTCGCCCATAGCCATTTTCCTTGTCACTAATAAGTTCACGTCAAGAGCCCGATACTATTTTATCTAATTTGGAAGGTGCCGTAGTTTCGCTCATAGCCATTTCCCTTGTCACTAATAAGTTCATGTCAAGAGCCCAATACTATTTTATCTAATTTGGAAGGTGCCGTAGTCTCGCCCATAGCCATTTCCCTTGTCACTAATAAGTTCATGTCAAGAGCCCGATACTATTTTATCTAATTTGGAAGATGCCGTAGTCTCGCCCATAGCCATTTCCCTTGTCACTAATAAGTTCATGTCAAGAGCCCGATACTATTTTATCTAATTTGGAAGATGCCGTAGTCTCGCCCACAGCCATTTCCCTTGTCACTAATAAGTTCATGTCAAGAGCATGATACTATTTTATCTAATTTGGAAGGTGCCGTAGTCTCGCCCATAGCCATTTCCCTTGTCACTAATAAGTTCATGTCAAGAGCCCGATACTATTTTATCTAATTTGAAAGGTGCCGTAGTCTCGCCCATAGCCATTTCCCTTGTCACCAATAAGTTCATGTCAAGAGCCCGATACTATTTTATCTAATTTGGAAGGTGCCGTAGTCTCGCCCATAGCCATTTCCCTTGTCACTAATAAGTTCATGTCAAGAGCCCGATACTATTTTATCTAATTTGGAAGGTGCCGTAGTCTCGCCTATAGCCATTTCCCTTGTCACTAATAAGTTCATGTCAAGAGCCCGATACTATTTTATCTAATTTGGAAGGTGCCGTAGTCTCGCCCATAGCCATTTCCCTTGTCACTAATAAGTTCATGTCAAGAGCCCGATACTATTTTATCTAATTTGGAAGGTGCCGTAGTCTCGCCCACAGCCATTTCCCTTGTCACTAATAAGTTCATGTCAAGAGCCCGATACTATTTTATCTACTTTTGTAACACCACCATATTGTAATTATACTCTTATTCGTCCATACACATTAAAGCCCTTTTTTCAACACACTTGCTTATAGAGTGGCTCTGAATCAGAATCAGAATCAGAAATGTATTCACCATTATAACAATGATTGTTATATTCGGTAAGTCACATTACATATAAATTAACAATATTGTATACACATTTCAGATTATATTAATTAACTTAAATTCACAACATATCATTACCTATTTTGAAAATAATCATCCACGTTTTTCACTTAATTCAACTTTCAGTACAAATAATAATAATGAAGTTAAGTAAATAATGATGAGTCACACAAGCAACTTAATTTACTTGTCAATTGTTCATAACTACACAATCAAAGGAATAATATATTTGTTCATTCTTTGTACAAAAATGAAGAGTCTACTAACTTCATTTCCATAAACTCATTTAGAGAATAAAATGGGTTATAGACAAAAAATACTTAAGTGTAATTTTAAAAACTTTTATGTGTAGTTCTGTAATTTTAATTGGCAGTTTATTATACATTTTTTCACCCCAATTACGCACATAATGACACCTGTAATCAAATTGTGACTTTTTCATTGCTATTTATTCACAAGTGAGTTATTTTATTTCTTACAAAACAGATAACGTTCAATAGTACAAATAAATTAATGTCCCTATTGCTTGCTCATTTCATGCAACTTCGTATTTAAATAGATAATTTCAACTTGTACGTGTAATAAATAAAAGTTTCACTCAAATTAATATTTAATTTATAAAACTTTTGTTTTCTATGTAGTAAAGAAAACTTGAAATTCCCCATTTTGTACGCGGCTAAAACGCTATCCGCGAAAAGTAAAAAAAAACCATCATATATTGTCTATGGCCAATCGCCACTGTTAGATGCGCACGCATAGGAAAAATTATTAATTTTCCCCGCTACTAAATTAAATGATTTTTTAGTATTATTTTCTTCACAAGTGTGTTGAAAAAGTCGTATGATACACGTGTGAATTGATGATCATCGCCCTCGGCTCTCTAAAGACCATAAACTAACGGCTCGGGTCTCAATGGCGTCTCAGCGGTAATCACCAACATTACGTAACCTTAATAATTAAATATGTACCATGTACAAGAAACATAATAGCACGAATTTTACGTCAGAATGGAGAAGCTGGTACGAAGAGAAGTTTGGGATAGTCAGATTCTTTAGGGATGTAGTAGTGTACCGACTGTATTATTCTTTACTATTTCATTAGATCTGCATCTTATGGTTTCTTTTAACACAAGCAAAACATTAAAATAATTAATAAGAATGGATTTTATTTCACTAAAAAATGGTTCAGTCATGTAACATAATAATTATTTGCTGAGATATTTTAACTGGGTCATCAAGTGACCTCGACAAGCGAGTACCTATAGTACACTAGAATTTATAGAGTTTATTCTGATTACATATGTTAATAAATCTTATATAGCTATAATAGTACAAGTTATAAATATAACTTATCAGTTTTTTGCCTAAATAAACAACGAAAATTATATGTTCTTTAACCTATAAATTTATTTAGCTAGCGTTACTTATTCGGTTATTAATAAGAATTCAGTGCAGAAGTCACTACCTACTATCATCATCATCATCTCAGCCGTAGGATGTCCACTGCTGAACATGATTTTCCAAAAGGACCGGTTGGAAGCAGCCTGCATCCAACGTCGTCCTGCGACCTTCATCAGGTCGTCTGTCCACCGTGTCGGTGCACGACCTACGCTGCGCTTGCCGGTCCGTGGTCTCCACTCCAGAACCTTTCGGCCCCATCGGCCATCTGTTCTGCGTGCTATGTGCCCTGCCCACTGCCACTTCAACTGGCTAATCTTGTGAGCTATGTCGGTGACTTTCGTTCTTCTACGGATCTCCTCATATCTGATTCGATCACGTAGAGAAACTCCGAGCATAGCCCTCTCCATAGCTCGTTGTGCGACTTTGAGCTTATCTAGAAGGCCCATAGTAAGAGACCACGTTTCAGTGCCATAAGTCATCACTGGTAACACACATTGTTCGAAGGCTCACTACTCATGATACAGATAAATATACAAATGATTTCCCAAATTAGGTATGCAGGAGTTAGACACGTCTTTTTAAGTACACTTTAATGATATTCGATGGAGAAATCAATTAGTGATACGTCATGATATAATATAGTATGGTACAACATTTACAAAATGTGTTCAAGTCCCAAAGTACACAGAGCCTGTACTATGGTAACTTGATGACTGGATGGAGCTGAATAATACAGCTGCTTATATACATATACAAACCCAGACACAGCTAAAACAGACGTGCACACAAATGTTTGACCGGTCCGGGGATCGAACCCGTGAAAAGCAGCTCAGAATTCAGGTCCGCTACCAGCAGCACCAACCTACCAGTTAGAAAATTATTTACATTTTAATATTTCACTGTGTAGCTAGGATATAATAACAACACAACAAGGAAGAGTATTGATCCCAAATCCCTCTTATAAACTCATTTCAACCAAGTAAAGTCACGTAGGCTTCCAAAAGGAATTCATCAGTTCATGTATTTAATAAAGACATGTTCACAAAGTTGTGTAACATACTGACAAAGTCGAAACCCCGTAATCAACAACATATTAACAGTAAGCATTCTACAGCGACTTATTATGGTGAGAAACATCACCCATAATTTTAATGTAATATGCCGTTTAACTAAAAACCAATTAGATTCCCATAAATGGCTGATTTTACAAGGTACTGGTAGCGATTCACTTGTTTAAAATACTAAACTAAACTAGGGAACAAGATTGTATTATGGTAGTTCTTATTCTGTTAACAATAAAATCTAATTTCATGTTAGACTGAGAATGGCATTTCTAAAAATAATTTTCTGACGTTAGTTTAGCGAGCACCTCGTTACGTAAAGATTAGTCTATCTAAAAAGAGAAATATCTAATTTTAGTGCTGTCATTCGAAAGTTATTTATTTTGGATTTTAGCAAGTATAAGAACAGCCATAAATTAGAGACTTTTAGTTTGAATAATGCTTACAGAATCGACACCACTGTCACGTATTGTAAATTAATTCTGTGTAGCAAATAATGTGTAATTATCACTTTACCAGTAATGAGGATAACAATGAGGATTCATTTGTATAATAAATATTAAAAATATTATATAATAAGAATATAAATAGTTTTAAGACACAGATTTTTTTTAATTGCAGCCTTAAAAAGGGTTAGACCCTCGCAATTTTTGACATAATATATTAACCGATATAAAATGGTATCAAGAGTACAAAATCAGTTTTTCAAAGACGTCATACTTCGAAACCATGGTTCAAAAACATGAGATTTAAAAACCATTTAAGGGTGGGACCCCATCAAAGAAAATATAATAATCTGTGGATCCGATAGATGGAAAATGACTCACCATAAAATACTAAAATGAAGATAATAAGAAACATGAATTCGTTTGATAGGCAATAGGGCTACCTATTGCCTCGGTGACCAAGTGGACAAAGCGTCTAACGTGGTGTGTTAGAAAATACGCGGGTTTTTTTCGGTAATAGGTTTTATCCGAAAATAATAAAGTTTGATTTGAGATAAGGAAGTGATTGTGATGTGCTTCAAAAATTATATTAAAAAATAACATTGTAATGATACGGGTATAATATCTGTCTATAAATTAAACTCTTTACTATTGCATTTTAAATATATTTGACTTCAGCTGCACCGAACAACTTCACTCGCGTGATTCATAACTATCGCATATAATTGTCTGATATTTGAATTGTTAATGGTTATTAGTACAGAAACTGTTATTATTGCTTTTATTTTTACATGTAAAATAAGATGATGTAAGGTGTTTCATAGTCAAATCAGTCAAAAACGATGTAAACTACGCGCCCTTAACCGGAATAGGTCGACTAATTAATAACTCTATATAAATATATTATAGTAACTATAGTAAAATAAATAGGTTGTGTGATACGTCCATACTGATCTCACTGAAAACACCTTTCGAGCCCCTCGTCAGCTCACAAATTAGTCTTATTCAAACAGAAAGTATAGGGATTTGAACAATTAAGAACCCTCAGAAGTGTCTTAAGTCTTTTGTCTTTTGACAGAAGATATTTTATCCCGCCTTCGTTAGGGAGACCCTTTACGTATACAGTTCTTGGGTTACATTTCAGATGAGAATACAATTTTACAAAATTACTTTTTATATTAATACTAATCATCGAACATGTCTATTTGTAACCTCGGAAGTAATTCGTATATGAAATCATACGTCGCTTTGGTTTGAAGGACCACTTTTTGTGTGGAATTTGTTCTGAGTTATGTTTCCCAACATTATTTCTTCGTAGTTTTTTAATATGTCAAAAAAGAAGCTTCATTTGTATAACAAAACAACACAAACACAGTAAGTAAGATTTTCAGACTTGTCTTCGCAAAGTTTTGCATTCTGTCATAGTTTTGCGTCATTTGTTTGTGGATTGAATAAGTTTTCTTGCGATGTTTCTTATCAGGTTGTATATGTAATGTTTTCCCGCTTATATCTGGTTTTCTAATCAGTATTCCGAGATTTTTTATCGAATATAATATTTTTAGATTTTTGTTATGTTGCATTCAGAGTAGAGTGAGTTCTAAATAAAATTCACTGTAACGTTTCTATGTTATAGTCAAATGTTGATTGAAATCTTTTTTTTCTTTTTATTGGATGGCTTCTGTGACTAAATTGTCACAATTCAATTGAAATCTTTTAAAATGGCGGCTTTATTTCTGTTTGGACAGCGTCATGAAACAGGAATTTTACAAAGTTGCTGACTAGAGCGGACACAAGTGATATGAAGCACTCTTTTAGATTTTAATCAACATTTAATTTTAACTGATGATCATTTTTCTATATAATATGCACCTATCTTATTCCGTGATGGGAAGGAGTTAATTAAGCTTCCCTCCACCGGGATGCAAACTGCAAAAGCCGGGGAAATCTGAATATCTAGTTGGTAGCTCTTTTGTGTAAGAATTCGTCTTAGTGAGTACCACCGTAGTGCCAGATCTTCTGCCGCGAAGCGGAAGTGAAGCATTGCTATGTTAGGGTGAAGAACGTGAAATGACTGGGCAAAAGAGACTCAAATGTGCAGTGCCACGCAAAACTACAGTTCTTAACTCTAGGTGCCATTGGAATAGTCATGGGCAATCGTAGTGCTTACCGTCTGTCGCACGATTTGATCGTCTCCTTTCTGACTGAGAAGATCTGGCAAGAAAATCATCAAGGTTGTCGTTTTAAATATCTTTTTTTATCGCCACTTACTTATTGTATTTAACAAATGTTCATTTATTTTTACCCCAGTGTGTTGCCTTATAAAATACCATAATAATGGCATCAGTAGGGCAAGACACGCTATTCTTTGACTTGTAATACACGAGTAGGTACATCCTGGAGTGATCAGTCTCAAGCTGTTTTATCCTCCAAGTAATACGAAATTTTGTAACTAACCTTTTTGATAGAGTTTAGTTTAAAAATACCTACTATAATTAATTAAAAATACTATAATTATATATTGTAGCCCCTCATGTGTCGATGTCATTATAACAATGACATTTCTATTCCTCTGGTCGTTTGACTCTTAATGGAATTATTATAAAGAAGATAAAGTATGTGTGTATTCTGACGATACCTGATTTCTAGCCAGTGCAGCTGAAAGACTCGAAAGAGATATGGTCAAACTTATATACGCCCAGAAACAGGTCAAACAGACATGTTCATGCGCACAAATGCTTTTTTTACCTGTCTGGGAATCAGTGGCTCGGAAGGCAGAATTGCCACCACCTGCGCCAATCAGCCAGTCTATTTTTGCTCATCAGATAAATATTTGACGCGGCTAGGAATCGAACCAGGGACCGAGTCAAAGTCGAACTGTGCTAAAGCCAAGTAACTTACTTACACACTACTACTAGGTACTAAGCACTACTACACACTCACCTAAATAATTTCGCGTTAACAATATTGTGATCCCGAAAGCATAGTATATAAAGTGTCACAAGTAGCAGATTACCGACCTTATTGTAAGTACACAATGAAATTCTCAGTTAAGTTTCTTGTAGGTACTTTAAGTTCTGGAGGCGACGGTGCCGGAGCTATTTAGGTATTCTGTGTTGCTAAGTCCTGTTTAATTATTGTAAGTTTGTCTCTGTCAGTAACGAAATTCGTTTCATTTTCGAAATACAGTACTATCTTGAAGTATTCCATTGAGTTTAAATACCTAAGCTATTGGGAGTGCCTTTAAAATTATTTGAACCTCTGAATTACTTGCACAATTTGACATTTCTTTTCAATCCGTTTGCTCGAAAAATGCTTTTAAGAAGCCTGATTGCATTGTTCAAAATTTCGAAAGTTAAAATTGATGCACTATACGAGTACAACAGAATGTTCTATAAAATAGGTACACTCCTAAGTACCTGTTTTCCCGCATAATCAGTTGCACAGCGCCGTGAATAATCCTAAAGAATTATTGTAACTGTAAACATTTTTTATATATTAAAATATATGACGATTCAACACAGAAAGTTTCACTAGACTGCATGATCCACCCTCCTTCAAGCATTTTTGGTCAACACGTTTATCTCACTTTACTACGAATAGGTAAATGAGACGAAAGATGTAGTTCTCATTTTCACCACGCGCACGTAGCGCCATATGCAAAAGCGATTTTCAAATTTTCGATTTATAAATCATTTTAGTCCACAATGTGGTTAAAATATTTGATGTTGAAAAGCACTCCGAAAAGTATACATAAAACTACAAGTATTTTTAAAACAACGGTCAGATGTATATCAAGAAATAAAAATTATTCACTGCAGTTAACGTAGAAATAAACCTTAGACACATCAGATGAAGAATATTTATTATTTATCTAAGGTACGTTTTATTGTACTGTTATCTAGCAAATGTGTTGAATGACGTTGTAGCACGCACGTGCATTCTGAACTAAACTTAAAACTTAAACGTTTCGTGATCATAAATTAATTATTCAATAATAATTAGCTTAAAAATGATATAAGTAATTTAAAAACAAAACTAGGCGAATGTGCATCAATAAATAGGGGCACGCTGCATAGTGTTTTTATAAATTACTAATACTAATAATGTGATCTAAGATATCAAATGAAATTAAATATGCAAAGGTACATAATCCAGATATGATAATGAAGAACTGTGATAATTATTGATGATGAAGAATTTTACATTATTTTATCCCGGAATTTCGAACACTTTTATGGACATGGTCACGGGTAGACTTGATAATAGTTGTCTGTTATAAAGTTACGGAAATTATTTGTGTTTACAGCTCAGATTTTAATCAACACGTTTCCGATGCATGCAGTAGGCACTCACAGTGTCCAGAGCTCTTGCAGTATTGTGCTGGCTTTGGGATTTTATTTGCTTGATCACTGGATCTCAAGCAACTGGTAATAATAATAATAACAATAAATTTTCTTTAATCACTATAATTGTAGGTACACTATCAACATATGCACTATATGTAATAACTAGCTATATCAGAGATAAAATATAGGTACGAGTGTTACGTGCTAGCTTTGTAGCTGACCACAGTTTTTAAACTAGTCAGGTATTATGTTGTACATAGGTAATACTAGATCCCACACTAGCATTCCCTGTGTTGTGGGATGCTAGTCTCTTCCTGTTGTTACAAGAACTGTGATGTACCAGGTACCACAGTCACCCAGATACAAAAAGCAATTTAAAATTCCGCTACCTACTTAAAAAATGTATAATCTAAACATTTGAATTAAAAAAAGAAATGAAATAATTATCAAAAGTAAAAACAATAAATTATCTCCTGTAGTATACGTAGTCTACCTTCAGTTATTTTAAAGTAAGTTGATAGATCACTCTTCAATTCAATTCTTTATGAAGGAAACGAAACAAACCCCAAGTATTGATAGGTAGTTATTAGTTAGTTAGTTAGGCACTACCTACTTGTGGTGGTGGTGGTACTATTGAAATTAGGATGTCTTTTTGATTTCTATGGTTTCTCTAATATTTTCGGCACATAGCGGTTCGCTCTAGCTAGAATTTGTGGATTATCGAACCGGCTGCCTTATTGTCCATATTTACGGAGAATGGGAATGGGCTTCATTTTGACATTTGAATCCCATTCTGGGCAAAACTTTGCAAGCCTATTGGTTGGAACCATCAATGGGAATGAGAATGAAGTGACATTTCATTCTCATTCAAGTTAGACAATAAGGCGGCGGATGTAGTAGTTGGGCTTATCCAGAACACGCTCATATTCTACATACTTGGTCGAGCGTCTGTTCTTCATGTTCAACTATATGTTTTTTAATGCGAACACCAAAGTCCGCATTCTTTTAGTCACCGAAAATTATCTTAGTTTGCCCAATGTATAATAAACCACAATTACAATCAAGTGACAAAGTTGTTAAAAAACCTGACAAATACATAAAAAAAAACAACTAATACTCCAAGCACACGAGTTGTATTCCCAACTTCGAGCCCACAGGAGTAACCAAGATAGCAATAACTCAAACATGCTAATAATATGGGCATCTCATTTGTAGGAATATAACGAAATACTTTTACTTACTAAAACATTATCTGCGATATATCAAAGCATTTGTTATTCAAGGTAACGGTTCATATATCTTGAGTCCAGGCCACATTTGCATATGATATTCTGTTCTTCATAAATAATTCATGATGTTTCAAATTTTTTTCGGTAGCATTTACGTCACACATGTAATAGGTACCTATAGTAAGCTCTGTGACTTGGGGTGTTGGTTGTTTCAGACACGTGTTTTTGTATACTTTAAGTGATGAGACACGGGGAATCCTAGTGTGGAGAACAACGTGTTTTTTCTTTTTATCATTTTATCCTTACGAGTTGATACTCTACCGCGAAGCAAGTAGAAGCATTAGGGTGTCTCGTACTTAATACGCTGGGCCACGGTTACTAAAAATTTAACTAAGAATTTTGAGAATCGGTTCATAAGTTGAAAGCTATGAGGTAACAAATATATAAAAAAATACAGTCGAATTGAGTACCTCCTCCTTTTTTGGAAATCGGAAGAATAATTTAATACCGACTTCCATTTTATTCAGTTATTGGCTACGAAGAAATAGACTATTATTTCTTCGTAGGTTATTGGAGTGTAACTCAAAATCTACTGGACAGAAATTGATGAAATTTCAATGGGACCACACGAGAAACACCAGCTTTCAAACAAACAAAAATTGAGATGTAACAAACATAAAAAATAAAAAATGAAAGTCAGTAGATAAAAAGACCGTTTAGTCTTACTTGCGGGCTTTTATTTTTAATACCTTTAATCAATAGTATAGTTTGCTGTGTAATATTATCACATGTTATTGCGTTAGATCCAACTCTTGCATCAGTGATTGTTCCCTATTATCACATAGGAAATGGTGCAACATTTAATGGAAGCCCCGAACGTTTGACATGCTTCCAATTCTGAGTTCCTCTTTAATGACTCATTTAGAACTTAATTTTATGAGTACTAATGAATAGAATGTCGACGTTCAAAGTAAGTAGGTTAATTTTATTACCTAATAAATTAAGCTAGAGAGGACAGAAGTTGACTGCATTTTAGGACCCTTTACTGTGACGCTTCTTTGTGAGATGTAATCGTGTTGAAGTGGATATCAACCTTTAGAATGTATTTCTTTGTATGTAATTGTTATGATGTACCAACAAAAGCGCATGGAAATCACGACGCGTATAGCACACATTACGTTTTATGCTACTAGCTGCGGTTTCACCCGCGTGGTGATGGATGATGATGATTAAAGTATTTTATGTCTTTCCCCGGGATGTAATCTATCTTCTTGTCCATCGAAATCGGTAAAGTCGTTCTCAAGTTACGGCGTGACCAAGGGAAATAGGGATTCATTTATATGTATAGTTTTATTAATTAGTAATAACAGTGCAACCTCGATATAACAAATCGGAGGGGAACAAGAAAATATTCGTAATATCAAGTAATTCGTTGAACTGAGGTTTGTTATGTTGAGGTTAGAATGGTCTAAAATTCGTTATAAAGAGGTAAAAGAATAGTTTTATTCACCTGAGCCATTTTAACTTAAATCTTTAGCAATAGTGACGAGCAGAGGTGTTTACATTACTTTCCATCAAAACAACAATGATTACTGTACAAACAAAAGCGTGTCGAAACATGTCGAGACATGAATCACATTATAAGATTAAGAGTTATATTATTGGTGGAAACTTTATATAAAGGTTTTGGGTTGGCAAAATTCGTTAATTAGAGGTATGAATACTTTTTCTTGATAGTTGAAAATTCGTTATAAAGAGGTTGTACGCAAAGAATGTTCGCAATGTAAAGGTATATTTTTTATTGACTCTTATGGACAATTCAAGGAGATTACGAAGAATTTGTTAAATCGAGGAAGTCTTTATATTGAGGTACGTTATATTAAGGTTGCATTGTATTTATTATAAATTGATTTAAGTAAATTATATTTATCTTTTATCAAGCGACTGTCCGCGACTTCGTACTCGTACGTTCGGCCTTCGGCCTCGCCATAACCTCCCTCTTTTCTTGGTTTTTCTTTCGTAAGAACCTTCTCCTGACAATATTTAACACAACAAAAAAATTATTAGCGAGATTGTTCCATCCGTTCTCAAGTTATAACATAGCCAGGAGAAACATGTGTAAATTTGTATATATATATATCGATTTCTGATTTTCTAGTACATTAGATCAAAACCAAGACTGAAATGCTAGAGCTGTATGTAGAACCAGCCGAGCGATTCTCTAAGAGCAAACATCGTTGCATCTTTGACAACATCCGTGAAACAAATGACGAGATGACAAGAAACGTTGGAAAAACAACCTTATTTACAAGGGCGATATCTCATAAAGTATCTGACACCGATGAGCTCGTCACGAGCGCATCGACGAATCATTAGAGAATCGCACGGCTGACCAGGACAGTCTTTGAAGTGCTAGTTTTCATCAGATGAGAGGGATAACTTATACTAGCCTCAGTAAAGCAGAGTTGGCCTTTCTTGACAAATATACTGAAATATATAATCAGTATGTAAAAAAGACACGAAGATTGCAGAACATTCAAAAAGGAGAGCTAAGATGAAAAAGTACCTAGTAATCTAAAATTCATGATACATTTCCTAACATAATACAATTTCACTCCTGCTAGCTCTCACTCTAAAAGTAGCGCGTCTAGAATCTGTTCAGACTAACATATTACTTACTCGTAGCATTATTTTTTTCTTATACGCAAAATCAACATTAATGGATTTTTTCACGTGTCCTACTTATTTACCAATACACTAATTATGTATTTTCGAGGTATATTTGTTTGTGATGTGACTTTTATAATTAATTATTCCAGCTTCATTATTTGGGTTGTTGTGAGGAGTGGCTTTGAGTACTTCCCCCTTGCCACTGTTTGAACGCCAATGTCTGCTGCCCCCGGCGGAATATTTGAGTGCGACTCATTCTACAGCTCGGTAATTTCAAATGCGGTTGGCCACATCTTGCCTTGTGGTTAGTCCATTTTTAATGAGATGACATCACGTCCTTCACCGTCATCGCCCTGCGGCAAGAAGGGAGCGTGCACTGAAGTTAACGTAAAGTGGCCGCAATTCTTATGTTTTGTTTGGCTTGCTGCAGTGCATTTAAAACAATGTGGTACTTTCTACCACTATCCCTATTGATGGCCAGTGATCACGCAGACGAAGATAATTTAACTAGAATTGCGACTGCCTCTTAAGGATAGCTGCCGAAAGATATTGGTTCTTAATGTTAAGCCATTGGCATGGCCTCATCACTGATATTCTAATCAACAACCGCTACCTAAGGGGTCCTTTGAGGTACGGGAACTGTTTAGTTGAAAGTTCCACTAGAACACAAACAATGACCGCAGTAGCATAATTGATCAGTTACGAATCCAAGCTATCCAAGCTCCGCTGCCCGCACATCAATATAAACATTTGATAACAATATGACAACAAATATTGTAGTTAAATGAAACACTTTCTATAGAGAACAATAATTTAATTAAGGACTGAACTTCGTATAATATCACGGACAGAGCACTGGACAAAGTTTGATACAACTGTTTTCAGAACAGACTATTGGTTTTAAATTTATGTGGTGAAGTTTGAACTAGTTTGGTGTTTTGTTCCACAGGATAGTGCGGTATATATACATTATATCCTATGTACTTTATAAACGGAAAGATATTTTATAGTATATTGTGTACGTTATATACATTATATTCATACATATTATATACGCTACATACTAGCTGGTGCCCGCGACTACGTCTGCGCTGGATTACTACTTCGAGTAGCTTATTATTTCTCCATGGGCATATCTATCTCTATACCAAAATGTAAAAACATATGTACATGGTCAAACGCAATTGCTATTATAGTAGTATTTGAGTACAATTAAATACTTACAATTAAATCACTAAACAATAATAATAAAATAAAATCAATCACCATGGAAAAAAAACTGTCATTACATTTCATCACTCTTGACGGTCGCTGAACACGTCTAGTGTATCGAGCTGTCAAATTGACTTGGCTTTTGACTAAGCTATCAGAAACTGACACAAACTTTGACAGAACTGTCATCATTATACGTAATACATACTTATTATTATGTCTATGCTGTGCTCAAGCATATTACGCTTTTTCACCCGCTTGGTGATGGATGATGATGCTGATAAAAAGTATCCTATGTGTTAAACCAGTGCCTCATCTACCTCCATACCAAATTTCATCGAAATTGCCCGAGCCGTTTGTGCGTCAATGAGTAACAAAGATCCACACATCCACACATCCATACTCACAAACTTTCACGTTTATAAATATTAGTAGGAAGTAGGATTATAACGTTCGAACGGCTGCGATGTCATTGTTAGCGTTTTCAAATTGCGCATTTTTTTATAGTGTTCGAAACGCGAAATGTCGCGATTTTGCCACTTTTGTCTATTATAATCACTCCTCAGTCTAAAATAGCACATCATGCCTTGATCGTGGGTTGAAAATTCAATGGCATTATGAAGTTTCAATAACACTAAGCGAAACAGCCGATCACGATAATTTCACTCGCAGATCCCCAATTGTAACGCCCTTGTGAACGTTTTTAGCGTTAATAGCTAATATTATCCCGAACTTGGGCCTATACGAACGCACTTTGTGACATGTATACGTACATATAAGTACTTCGTTCTTAGTTATGATTCCCTGTGCTGAGGTAATTATTAGAGAAAGTTTCTAATATTATGGTACTAAATTAAAGTACGAATTAGGAATGGGTTTTAATATAAAATAAATCTATCTAATTACAATAAAATTAATTCACTAAAATATTTGTAAATTATACATAGATAAAAACAGCATTTAAGTCCCTGTCTACGGGTAGAGTGCCCAAAAAGCTGGCAACGTTACCTCGTTGAATAGCCAGGCTGATACGTTGTCCGAGGTAAGTACCAGCTCTTTGGTCACCTGTAATTTCTTTGAGGCGTCTGGACAGCTCCTTTACTAAACTTTTCTTTTTTATTAGGAATTCAATAAGTGTGATAGATGTTTTGAAGTAACGAGTGTCCCTTAGATTAGCCAAATAAAATTAGGATGTTATTGGAAGTAGCGTAGGTAGGCATAGCGTTTCTATGACAAACAAGATGTGATATATTTTTGGTATTGGCATTGGCCACACCCTATGCAAATTTATTTTTTACCACATCTATTCGAAAAGGGCTAGTTTGTTCCTCGTAAACAGGGAAACTAAATAGCTTTTTAATCCCTAGGGCCTAAAAGTTACTTGAATTTGGAATAAGGATATTGTAAGTAAATGTTCCAATCACCAAATAATCAATTACTAGTAGGTAAAGAAACCGTGCCCCGAATAAACAACTGTGGACCGAGCACGGAAATCTGCTTTAGTGTAATGTTATCGTATCGTTAACGTATTCAGTACAAACCATGAGTTATCTGTGCCACAATTGTGCTAGATAAATGACAGTTTGTACTAAATACGTTAACGATGCGATTACGTTACACTTGAACAGATTTTCGTGCTCGGCCCACTGTATGTGAATAAGTAAAAATACGCGCGAAATAAATTCGGCCTTCGTTCGTATAGTAATTGCTTACTCAAATTAAATATATGTAAATAATTAAATAAATAATGCATTATGTGAATATAAAAACGTGCTATTCATATTAATATACTTATAATACTTTTTTTCTCATAAAAGGTGATAAAGACTAGTTCTGACATCGAGAGTATTCTATTTTAAGTCCGAGTGACGTACTTTGGATCCCTCGCTTCGTTAAAGATTCTACTTGAGAATCCTTCGCTGCACTCTGTATTCAAAAAAAACACTCTCCTTTAAAATAGTTAAAAGGCTAAAAACAAAAAAAAAAATCGCGCTTATTCGAGACAATATCGACGGCTGGGCCTTAAATAGAGCAATGAATTAAAGCAAGCCCTTCCAGTCACTTTGAAATAGTAGGACGGCTTACAAGCAACCAATTTGTTAGATGCGATTGAGCCCGTGACACCTATGTTTGGGGTCCCTAAGCCTGCTTGAATTTACTATCTGTGCTTTACTTACATTTGAATATATTAATATTTCACTGTTAACATAAATACTGGCTGTTGCATGGACTCTTCACTTGTTTAATATTATAGTAATTACTCATAAACCATACTACCACAATTTTTGAAGTAAACATTTTTTTACGCGCGTTGAGGACTTTTTGGGTGAAAAATCATGGAGCTCGCTCCATTGTCATCGCCTTTTTGGGTGAAAAAAATATCAAGGAACTTGCGCCATTATCACGTAACGCTCTGCCATAGATGCCACGGTTTTTTAGTAAAAAGAATCTTTCGGCACAATGGTAGTTTTCATGTCAACTTATTGTTGTTGATTGTGTGTCATAAAAATAATTAGAATAATTTTCACTTATAGGCTTCTATCTCAAAGTCGCACAACGTCCTATGGAGAGGGCTATGCTCGGGTTTTCTCTACGTGTTCTAATCAGAAATTAGGGGATCCGTGGAAGAACGAAATTCACCTACATAGCCCAGAAGATTAGCCAGTTAAAGTGGCAGTGGGCAAGGCACATAGCACGCAGAACAGATGGCCGATGGGGCCGAAAGGTTCTGGAATGGAGACCACAGACCGGCAAGCGCAACGTAAGTCATCCACCGACACGGTGGACAGACGATCTGATAAAGGTCCACCATGATAACGGTTACCATAGTATAAGCTTTTTGGGACCTACATACCTTGTGTGAAAATCAAATAAAACTTAACCTTAACTAAAAACTTAACCTATGTGTGTTATCTTCAACTTTAGATACAGGTTAAATGTTTCTGTTGTGAACGGAAAAAAAAATCTGAAAAAAACATGCGATGCGTCTTTGGGGACTGCCGATAAAAGCATATCATCATCATCATCTCAGCCGTAGGACGTCCACTGCTGAACATATGCCTCCCCCATGATTTTCCAAAAGGACCGGTTGGAAGCGGCCTGCATCTAACGTCGTCCTGCGACCTTCACCAGGTCTTCTGTCCATCGTGTCGGTGGACGACCTACGCTGCGCTTGCCGGTCCGTGGTCTCCACTCCAGAACCTTTCGGCCCCATCGGCCATCTGTTCTGCGTGCTATGTGCCCTGTCCACTGCCATTTTAACTGGCTAATCTTCTGAGCTATGTCGGTGACATTCGTTCTTCTACGGATCTCCTCATTTCTGATTCGATCACGTAGAGAAACCCCGAGCATAGCCCTCTCCATAGCTAATGTAATTATTATAAAGCGGAAATATTTGTTTGTTTGTTTGAATTGAATATGTTCCGAAACTATTGGACCGATTTGAAAAATTCTTTCACCATTTGAATCCTACATTATCTGTGATGAACATATGGTATATCATAATATTTTCAAATAGTTAGGGATCTTCGAAACTTCGATAATGTAACCTAAGGTGTGAAAAAAATCCATAAATCGTGTACGCTGCGGATTGACAATAGAGCAAAGCGTCGTAACACAGTTTTATAGAAGACATCATTAACTACGAAAAAGATCACAATACTATATGTCTAACTATTAACAGTTACGTCACAATAACTACTTTTCCATGTCAAAATCTGCAATATTAACGTCGATGCAAACTTTACCTCATTATTTTTACCTTTGTACTTTTTTTTAGGAAAGAAATGATTGTTTGTTATGCTCAAAAAATTCTTAATTAACCAAAAAATTCTTTCACCAGTAGAAAGCTACATTAGGTGTGAGTATCTTATGTTATATTTGATTCATCATCATCATCATCATCGATCACCAAGTGAGTGAAACCGCTAGTACCTATCTATGTATTATTACTTCTCCTGACCAACTGGCTGACCGAGATTCATTAACGCAGAGTCTAATTCGTTGGAGCTATAAGCCTAAAATATTGGCAGTTGATGCCTTTTATGTCGTAAAAATCCACTCAGGAAGGATTTTCGGTAATTTCACCCTTCAGAGGGTGAAACGAATGCAGCTAGGGTCAGCTTGTGGTTCAATAAGACTTATTTACGATCGTAGCTCAAATCTGTGTAAAAATACTTTTCAATCAGCCATCAACAAATCTAGCCAAAACATAAGCATATCAGAAGACGACTAGATATTAAAAGTAGCTATTGTTTATCGATTTTTAGATAAAATTCCCTTTCTTTAAATTCTTCTACAATTATCGTTTGTATTTTTTCTTCGTGTGTGTTTAGTTCCGGTACAAAAAAAATTTTGATGGTTTTACTTGAATATATAATGATTAAATTTATAATGACAGAATGCAGTATTATACTGGTGACCTTTTTGTTAGTACAAATAGGTCAATTTGAATGTTATGAAAACTTTATAAATTAAAAAAAAATTGTGTTACCATTGTGAACATTCGTGTGAGTAAGGTGCAAGCACTCAATAAGTCTCATAATTACTATCCACCAAAATAGAGAAAAACAATTGCCTTCTTTATGCGTATATGCGTAAATATAAAGTAGAATTTTCTCCATTCTGCACCGCTGTAAATTATTCTGTGGAAGTTAAATTCGAATGTCTTATGTAAGCTTATTAGTGTTCAGTATTTTTATCAATAGCGTTACTTCCTAACCGTTTTCAATCATATAAATGACTCATTTACTAAACACTATATAAGAAAGTTATATGATTATTAACGGGATATTTACCGTGGTAAGGTTGTGGAATGAGGAGTAAGAAAGAGGGTAGATCGTTATGTCTGCACCTAACTTTTAAACTTTTTGACCAACCACCCGCATTCTTCAGTCTTCCCGTGAACATGGTGCATGTAACTGCGCCGAAATATCGGGAGCTCATTCCACAACCTTACCACGGTAAATATCCCGTTAATAATCATATAACTTTAGAGAACAACCGTGATAGTTTAAAACAGTGTTTTACTATAATAAGAAAACCTACACAAATATATATTTATAAGTACATTATTGTTCGGCAAATTATACTGCGTATATTTCATATTATTTGACTCAGCATCAGCCGCATTTTTATCAGAATAAATATGCTCTTATAAAATTGTTTGATGCTAACGAATAAATATCTCGAAACCTATAAAGAATTTGACAATCAACAAAATATGATAATTGTAAATAAATACAATTTAAATGATCTACTATTTTAAATATCAATTTCTTTTACGCTGTGAAATATTTAAATATTACAAAAAATATACCAAATACTAGATGGTATGTAGTTTTACATTTAATAAGCAAGTATTTTCATACCTAGTATTATTGTTAGACTTCAACGTTTAATTATAATTAACACTAATATTTTTTAATGTTCTCTCTCATTTTTTAGCGGGAAATTAAATCAATTCAATCGAATTAATAATTCGATTTTGTAATTAGATGGGTAGTTAAATTAAATATACTGGTTTTAAAATAAAGTATTTGCACCTATTACATTATGGATACCATACTAATGCGCGGACACAATAATCTCCGAGACTCGGTTATCTTCGTATTGTTTATAGAATAATATTAAAATGAATGAAAACTTACGAGTTTTAAGTATTTTTTTTAATATTTCGAAAGGTAAGATTATACGAGAATGTGCAGTACTTAAATTCTCAATATCTCACATTTCTAAGAAAACTCAGTTAAACTACCAATTCGGTGTCACTAAGACCAATGTTTTCGATGATAATAGGAAAAAATAATTGAGTCGTTACTGATTTTATTTTAGTTATGTTACATAACATTAAAATAAGAAAGTAGAAAATTCAAACTTCCTGAAAATCTGTATTTGTACTTACTTGAAAATATAAGATACATTAAAATTAACTAATAACATCATCATAATCAAAATAAACTTACTAAAACGCCCAAATATCCCAAATATATAACATTAAAATTAGTAATCCTGAACTCGATTTCTAACCGAAAGAAAAATACATCCATACAAAATATTTTGCCAAAATTAGTCACGGTTCAAGTTGAAATATAACCAGTCATGTACGTGCATAGAGAATACGGTTTTCTCTGTGTTCGTGTCATCATAAACATATTAATGTCTACTTTAAAAAAGAAACGTTGTCTTAAATCAATAACCATGACAAAAGTCGTAAAGAACCCCGGTCAAGTAATTAACTCCTCGCTTCATTAATAAAATATAATGAACCACTTACCATATATCATCGAGACGAACAACAGCACCGCATTCAGTAAATATGAATGCTTCTTTACAATCTTCAAGCTATCACCCATCTTGATCAGCATTCATCAAATTAATCTATTTTAATTTGACACTTATTTTCTTCATCACTTGTTAACACTACCAGATTTTTCTTATAAGTCTATTCTTTATGCTTTGGAACATCTTTTATCACTAATTTTTTAATGAGCTACGTATCACTAAATCTATCAACATTTATTTTAGCCGTAATTAACACGTTGACTAATAACTTTATGGCACTATCCCCTTAAGATGTCACATTATCTAATAAGGAACTCGTTATGTCTATTTTTATGTTACTCTGAATGTACAACGGATAAGTTGTCCCGTTGTGGAAACGGTAAGATGTGAGCTTCTATGGATTAGTGCTCGGTGCATAATGAGAATCATCTATTTTAAACGAAAATCTCCCTTGTTTTCAAAGATAAATCTTGTTTAATCCCTGCGTATAAGTTTAGTTTAAAATTTCGCTTTGGCACGCCATTTCCGTTCCAACTTGATATACTGCCACTTCACTTAAGCTGCACACATTTGTTTATAAAAGTTTTGTAGCACTCGGATCACCAGCGGTCTTAATGGATTTGTTGCGGAGGCCGATATTCGGCGTTTTCGTGTGAATTTGAGAGCGAACCGCGCACGTCCTATCGCTGAAGCTGTCGGGAAAGCACTGACTTACATAAGGGATTTGTACGGTGGCTGCAAAGCGTCTGCCAGAGAGGGATGGAGTGAAATTTTCGTAAGGGTTGCAGGTCGTGTGCTATCTGAAATGAAAGGGACGGAAGAGATTTTCACATTCGAAGCTAAAATGTAACGTTGGAACCGTGTGAAGACGCAATTAAAATGTACATAAATCTGAAGAGATAAGTTAGCGGCGCAACACATCCAAGTTAATAAGTGTTTAATTTGGCATTTTATCGTTCTTCTACTTTACGTTGCATTCCAACTTGCTGTTTAAACTCCAAAGACTATTAGCGAACCATTAAACATATTTATTAGATGCATAAGCGTAACCAATTTGATGTTACGAAACGATGATAATCAAAATGGAGACTTGTGAAAACACTTTGATAATAAATTGAATGATTAATGAGTTTCGATGTTAAAGAAAAGAAAAATATTCAAAAGACTTAGAAATATGGAATGACAAAAAGAAATAGAAAGGCGAATAATTATGATTGATTGTAAAGATATCTGTTTCAAACAAAGAGATCTCAGGGATAAATTAAATAGAGTCTACAGTTGAAATGAACTTCCGAGTCTTGCAAATGGCGTTTGAGACAAAGACATCGATTTATTATTGGTGATGGACAATTTTCAGAGTTGAAGGAGCTTATCTGAGGATTAGAATCTACGGGCAAAGTTTTTATTGAATTCTTTGACTTCATTAGTCCTGATGTCACCCTTTGCGTAGTCTAACTGACGTCAATTTGTTATTTTGCTAACCATATCGAATCGCAGTTTTTTTATACCTTAAAGAGACAAGCCGTGCCCCGATGGCAAGCGTCATGCTTTAAGGCTTTCAGTTTGACACATTAACATCTTTATGTTAGTTAGTAGATGCTAATATTGAAGAAAGTTAGGAATCATAGCGATGAAAGATGAGATTGTTGTATGATGAGAGATGAGAGATATGAGAGATGAGAGATGATGAGAGATGCCAATCCGTGCGCGGCTGCATAACCTGGTGTCGCAAGCAGCGCCTGTATTCCGCGAACCAACGTATTCTGTACGTAGTTTCAATAAGTTAATTATCCACTGCGGTATAGGGACTTACCTATTGTTTGAATATTCGTAAGTACTGAGCAAGAATTTTGCTATAATTTGTGTGTATTTTTTGTGTATACATACAATATCACGACCGGCGTTCAGTCACATAATACAAAAGTTGCGAACCGCTGCGAACAATGTGTTTTATTTTTGGGCATATTGCTGGCCCTGCACCCTTTTCATATCTCCCTTGTTTCTGTGATCTATGTTAGGAACCGTTCATATACACTTGAAAGCGGCTATAGCTACAGGAGCTCGGCTGAAAATGCAAGCACATTAACACTTCCATCTCCTTTGTTTTCAATAGTCTTAAGGAGTTTTTGAGGCATTCAGGTGATATGAAAACTTTTTATATTTTTAATCTGTAGGTATATATTAATAATAAATTATAATCAATTTATTGTTAAAAAATATTACAAGTCAGGATAAATTTTTAGCATAGTATTACAGAATGTAAACATAACATATAAGAAAATAACAGTTGTCAAATTAAATAATTAAATTGAATTAATTAAATCAAATAAAAATACATTTATAATAATTAAAGATATCATAAAAATAAATAAGAAAAATATTCATGGGACATAATCATGTTATTTTTTAAAATCTTCTACATCATAGAACGTCTCCTCGTCGAGCCATGCTTTTCATTTCGATTTAAAAGAACTTAAGTTAAGTACATCCGTAACATGTTGTGGCAGGTAATTGTATATCTTAGGACCTAAGACATGAATGAGCCTGTTGGATTGAGCAAGTCTGTGCGTGACTGCTGCGAGTTTACCGGCACCTCGTGTATTATAACCTCGAGCTAGATTGTCTGCGCGAGTGCTGAACAAGGAGTTGTTTTGCCTCATGTATAAAACGACTGAGTGAGATGAGTGACTGAGTGTGAGTATCCGCAGAGATGTGAAATGCGGTTTTACTGACGTCATCCTAGATACTTTAACAATCGCTCTCACAGCACGCTTCTTTTATATTTATTTCCGGTGACGAGACGAGTAAGTTGCTAAGAGTAAGAGATCAAAATCCTGCATGGCAATGCACTACGCTCGGCACCCTGACATATAAGATGTTAATTCTCTTGCCCTGTAATTTAGTTGGAACAATTGCGCTTCAACGAAACACAGTTTGTGTGTACAACAATTTGTTGTAAACAAGATGTTTGTACACTACTGCTTCGCAGATGAAGACCTGGTAAACCCCAGGCGGACTATAATAAGTTCTACGACTGCAAAACTTCGACACTAGGCTGGCTGCTAGTCTATTCTGTATTATATATATATATAATATGTTTCCACTATAAACAAGATATTTTGATCGTATATATATATATATATATATATATATATATATATATATATATATATATATATATTATATATATATACACGATCAAAACATCTTGTTTCTGTTGTGTCATTCGTGTCGCTAACTACGAATGGTGTTTCATAGAATTACATAGAAATCAGTAGTCACGTCGTTTGCTGCGGCTTCGTGTAGCTGGCTATCAACTTGCACCTTTACGCAGTTATTCGTGCCAGGCTATACTAACGACCTTATTTTAAAACATGTACTGTGAGTACAATTACAGGCACATCAGACTTGACAACTTAATGTCTCAGGATGCTACACAGGGTGAAAGGCGCAGTGCAGTTCGTCACTTGTGAGGAATTGCATCTGTTCTAGGAGGAGGTTACCGCTTAGCACCAGGTTGGCCTCGTGATTGTATCGTTGCATAATGACATACAAAAACAATAAAAAAATATTTAAACTAGATATAATAAAGACCAACCGAGTAAATATAGCACAAATAATTTGTTTCCTGATACGTTAATAAATAGAAATAACTAACTAAACACACACACTTAATATTATCTAAAATTATTAATTCATAGACCACCACATATTTACATTCCTAACAGGCAGAGTAATATAAAGATCTGAATTCCTGCATGTATGTATTAACCCTTTGAATCCCAGAGACGTAAATATACGTCCGATTCATTTATAAATCTTTTGTTTTATCACGGTATATGATTAATATGTTCTCGCTCTGATAACTAAAAATAAAAAGAACAATCTCTCATTTACAGAGTGAGACTTTTGCCATTCTCTCTCTTAGTCAGCTTTTACATCCATGTGAAAGGGTATGGAACATCCGATTTCTTCAGCCTGTATATATGCGCCTTATTACAATTCCATTAAAATTAAAGGTTAATTTATACACCGCAGGTTCATAAGGGTCATCTCCAACAATATTGGTTTAGGCCCACATTGTAATGAAGATTAAATGGGGAAGCGCGTTTGTATCCTGTTAGGTGACAATTGAATGTGATGGGGAAACTCTGCGGGGAAATTGGAAACACCCGACGAATTCTGAGACCTTTTTCACGCTGTTTTAGTACATTATTTATTTATTAAAATGTACCTAAAATGTTGCTCATTGATTGGATTACAATACTCATTGCATACATAATCAGGCCATTATGTTCCCACTGCTGGGACTCGAGCCGATTCAGATAGAGACGGGACAGACAGAGGAGTTGGGCCATATTCCAACACGCGGCCTCAGAGACGCTTGGTGTATATAGGCTAGTGGCCAAACCATGTCAAAGTTTTCGGGCCCACCGAAGGCCTTTAACATGTTTCCTAAAGTAAACCTAATGACTGTTGTCCTTAGAAAAACAACCGGGACCGACGGCTTAACGCGCTGTCCGAAGCACGGGAGCGCTCAGTTGAATAATGCCACTAGCGGTCACCCATCCAACTCCTGATCGCAGCAAGCATTGCTTAACTCTTTGATCGGGATCGCCAAGTCAAGCTCCGCTGCGAGCGCTTCCATAATAATAATTGTAAAAAAATAAACGAAATTATATTTAAGACGACTCTTATGAAATTCTAATCTGTTTTTAAGTGGGGGTTAATGAGGGTCAGTCGCTTATCTGAAGGCCACTGGATTCATCCTTATCATTATCTGAAACAAAATTGAAGACTTGTCACAAAGCCCCAACGGTACACACCGGCAGCTGTCCTTGAGAGCCGCTTAACATTCTAATTCTATAGTGTGTGTAGTGTCTTCTAACCCACCTTCGTTCGTATCGAAAAAGTTAATAGTCAAACACTTACCCACAATTTCTAGAACATTTGCCAAAGCCCTGATTAGTTGACCAACTGACAAATGTTCCAGAAACTGGAGATAAGTCATCATATTTTAAAAAAGTACTTTACAGACAAACCTACTAAACCAGCTCGCTGTAACAGTCTGATTCTAGTGGACTAGCCTCCAAAAACACTGGCTGCACTGCCATATTGGTGCTGCGTAGTATTTGTGCAAGATCATGGCTTACCGGATACGGGCTTGTTCGTCCGTGCATAAAATTATGATAAATGAAACAATGTGTCGAACTGATCACTAAATGCAGACTGATTTATTAGTGAAAAACACGAAAGGCGCGAATGCAGTGGCGCTGTGTTTTTTTTCTCGTGGTGAGCAAGTAACTGCACGTAACCCGTACAATGGCCAACATGTTATTATTGTTTCTGGTAGACATTGTATAAAAAAATTTCTTTGTTTACTGTATGTTATTAGGCCTTGTATTGGATATAATACGCGTTGAGTGGTGGCAGTAGAGTAAATAACGATTCTTAGGAATTATAAAAAGTTGCGAATGCTCGTACTGGACTAGACTTTGATAGAGGTGCGAACGGTAATAGTCTTTAGTATACATAAAGAAACCTAAGCTTCTAAAAAGTTTATTTTATTCACTGTTTTCAGTGAATAAAATAAACTTTTTAGAGTGGGATTGGTAAAAAAATAATTAAAAAGGCATTTTAATCACTGTTTTGGTGTTTGAATTTAAAAGGCACCAATATATTCGATCTCCATCTGAATGCTTATACATCTTCCTTACGCAAAGAATACTCGACATACAAACTCTTTGTGCAAGTGACTCCTCGAGATTTGATTGGTCGATATTTAAGACAAGAAGTTTAGCATTAGAATAAAAACTGTATTGTGTTCTTTGCTGCGATTATAGAAAAAAATATATTATAATAATTAATAAGTTACTCTTATGTTTAGTAATTATTAAAATTTAAATGAGCATTTTAATTAATTTAACCTTCCTTTTTTCTTCATTAAATGTCTATTTTCGCTCAAATAATATCTTTTTCTCGCGGTCATTGTATAAAGTATAGTATACAACTCTTGAATAAAACGGATTTATATCGAGGGCCATGGATCACTCAAATCGCTCAGGATTCTAACACTTGAATAACTCGCTACGCTCGTGATAATCACGAATCACTCCCTGCGGTCGTGATTCAGTCGTTAGAATCCTTCACTTACTCGTGATTCATCTATGGCCCTCGCTTCAAATCCGTCCTTTATTCACTAGTTGCATAATATACTATTTTCTTTTATCTATCTATCTAATACTTATTAACGAGCAGTTTTTGTATATTATGTATATAAACATAATATACAAGAACGGCAACGGCTACGGAATATACGGCAACGGCTTCAACTATTTTCATAAAACTTAGTATGCAGGGGGTTTCAGGGGTGATATATCGGTCTAGCTAGGTTTCATTTTTAGAAAACGTTATTTTATACTTTCAATAAAATAAATACTGCTACAATACCAACCTATCAACTCTAAAGCGAAGGGCGTCGTTAAACAACACTAAGCACATGAGTGTTTGGTTGAAAGTTAGACCAAGAGAATCATTTGTTTACTTACGGGCAGAGATTTTATCAAATACTTCACTTTTTGATGTCGCAACCCTTCATAGTTTTTAGCCGAAAAAAATCACGTCGTCGGGCGGTATTTGAGGCAGTCCGTGTCCTACACCATAACCACTAGGCCACCGATGCTTACCGTCCAAGCATCGAATTTTGACTCTATATATTTTTTTCTTTAAATTGTCATGAATATTTGGTTTCAGTGAGCAGGATTAGTGCTTTAAAAATCATATTATAAATAGTTTTAAAGCATCTGCATCATTAATCATACTAAAACCGTACATATATCAATGGAATTCTGTGGCGAGATGCGAGGTTCTCTCATATCAATTTGATAGATATTACCGTTCTGTTCTAGTGTAGCGTTATGCATTCCGTCTCCAAGGGCCTTATATCTTGACCCAAAAGGTTACTGGAGCCTATCACGTGTTCTACACAATCTGGACTACATACTGTCTATATCAGTGGTTCTTAAACGGTGGTCCCTGGAAGCACTCAATGTGGTCCGCGAAGATATCCAAATTGAATAATACATTCTTAACAGTAACGTTACTTGGACAAGTTTGAGAGCCAAGAGGAAATTTCTAGTACTGATACTGAGAACTGACCCAAGAAATCAGAAGTTATTATAAAGTATGGATTAGCAAAAATTGCTATAAAATAATATACATCTATACTTGTCACTGCCATATAACATTTTCGTCAAAATGAATATATAAATACTGTTGGCTTCGAATATTTTTTATGTATGTTTTATTCATATATAGAACCACCCATTATACATTTACATCTACTGTATCTCCAAACGTTTGGTGGTCCATAGCATGACATACATTTTATTGAAAGGTAACTCGTCAATAAATGGTTAAGAACCACTGCTCTATATTGATGAGTGAAGCTGATTCAATCTCAATACCAGGTTTATCTATAGTTCTAGAGTCCCGTGGTATATGTGTGAGTGTTGATTCAAATGATAAAACGTTTCGTATTATTACCTTATACAGGGTTATTGGTAAGTCGACTTATTCCCGTTAAAGGCGCGTAAACTTTATTTAGGATAGGGTGATTCATAGTCAAATCAGTCAGAAACGATGTTAACTCCACGCCTTTAACGGGAATAGGTTGACTTACCATTACCAATAACACTTGTATATAAAATATATTATATTTAATGTATACATAGACAAACTTTGTAAACAAAATACATTTATATACCAAACCTACTCGTAGTCAGTCCTTAGATATATTGTATTGCTTTAAAAAGAGTACATACATTAGAAACCTTTAACTACTATATATGTATACTAATGAAACATATAATTTTATAATTTAAAAACCTGACTATTATCACTCTGTTCAACTGGAATCAAACCCGAGACCACGCAGTTTGACCTATCACTTACGTAACTGCAACAAATAACTAGGCAGTCATTAAAAACTAGCTGCTCTCCGCGGTTTCATCCGCGCGGTGATGAATGATGATGATGATGATAAATCGTATATAGCCTATATTACTCAGGGTGAACGTTGCTTTCCAACAGTGAAAGAATTTTTGAAATTGGCCCAGTAATTTTTGAGCTAATTCGTTATAAACATACATACGAATCTTTCATCTTTATAATATTATTATATACGTAGTATATATTAGTAGAGATATATCAAAGTATAAAATATTCATTATTTTGTTTTGAAAATTCTCGTGAGTAAATTAATTTAGTTAATAAAGAGTGAATATTTGTTTAATAGCAAAACTAACTTGGGGGAGGCATATGTTCAGCAGTGGACGTCCTACGGCTGAGATGATGATGATGAACAAACGCGGTGCAACGTCACGCGAACCTCATAAGGATGCGAAAACCATTATTATGTTGCACCTTTATCACGGTGTGATAGGACTTTCAGGTGTATTCAGTCCACATTTGGCGCGAGTAAAGGCACAAGCAGCCGTGTGATTTCGTAACGACGAGCTCACCGATGTCAAATACTTCGCCTTGTACATAAGGTTGCTTTCCCAACGTTTATTGTTATATCTTCATTTGTTTCACGGATGTTGTCAAAGATGCAACGATGTAGTTTTAACCTCTGGGCTGCAGGTGGAAAATTGACACGCGAGCATATTGCATCTGATGGACAGGTTCCTGCACTCTCGTTCTATATCTCTGTCATCGCCATTATGTGTCCTAGATATTTAAACTCCTTAACAACCTTCATGGATGAGCCACTCAAAACACATTTGGTATCCTCTATGGCCCAACTCATCATTTCTGTCTTCGCTACATTATATAAAACAGTGACGTTTCTGTCACTCGGTGTCTCACCCCGTTAGTACCAGAGGACACATATCATCCAGCACTTCGTGTGTCCACGGGCTTTGTTCAGTTACATACTCTCAGAAGTAGACCATATACTAAATATTAATACCATTTTTGGGATTATGATTCAATCATCTGAAAAATTGATTCAATTGACTGGCAATCTGAACTCAGTTCAATACCAATGGAAGTGGCAGTGTCTTTTTTAACGGCACTTAAATTATCTGCGACTAACTTTTGTTCCTACTAAAGTCGTCATTCCTAGCATCCAGAAACAAGACATATACAACACCTAATAAAACGCTTGAAAGAAAAATATAAATATAATTTGAAATATAAAATGTATAACAACCTCTCTGACCTTCACTCATTTAATATTCTAAGAGATAGAGAAAAGTCTTTGGAAGAAGATACGTCTTCTCAATTATATCCTCGTCATAGAATCGAACATTTCTAAAAATCCTAAGGCTTTTTGATCCTATATTAAAACCATAAAACAACGACACTCCTATCAAGTCGTGTTAAAATTTGGTCAGCAATCGTCAGACATTGATGAGTATATCTGTAATTTATTCGGTGATTACCTTCATTCTACATTTTTAAATAATACTAAAACAGTCTCAATTTTACAAGATACGGAGTGTTGACAGGCTGGTTGGCGCAGTTGGTAGCACCCCTGCCTTCTGAGTCGCTGGTCTCGGGTTCGATCCCCGGACAGGTCAATCATTTGTGTGCATGAACATGTCTGTTTGATCTGTGTCTGGGTGTGTATATGTATTTAAGTATGCATATCAGTCTTCAGGTTACCATAGTACAGGCTCTGCTTAGTTTGGGATCTGAATACCTTTGTGTGGATGTTGTCCTATATTATTATTATTATTATTGTTCCACGATATCTGATATAGGAGATATCGAAGTTGATATAATTGAAGTACATCAGTTGTTAAAATCACTCGATCTTAATAAATCAGCTGGCACCGACAATATATATGTTTTCATCGTCAGTTGTGCTAAAAGCCTGGCAATTCCATTATGCATATTGTTTGGGCGGTCTTTATGTGAAGGTGTAGTGCCATATATTTGGAAATCTGCATGTATCACTTCTGTCCACAAAAAAGGGGCGAAGGATATGGTAAAAAACTATAGACCTATTTCAAAATAATGTCTTCTTGCAAAGGTTCTCGAAAAAATAATTCATAAACAATTGTGTGCTTAAACTACAAAGCAGTAACGTTTGCCTTACTGTGTTCTGGTTTAAAGGGCTTGGGTGCCGACAAACTTGCAGGCATATGAGATTTGCCAACTTAATGAAGCATAGCTATGCGTGCTGCGCACTTCGTCACTTGTGTCTTAATTCGTCTGTTACAAGCAAGTGTACTTAACACCAGATGAGACTCGTGTTTGTAACGTCTCAACAACATAAAAAATACATAATTATGAATTTCAAGGATCTTTCCTTACGTTTAACGCTTTTTATGTATAAATTATCGGGTTTCGCAATCAGCCCAAAAAATAGCGTACCAATTTGTAAAACAACCTCGCAAAACGGGTCAAAAAGCAAATCCCCAGCTGACGGCGTTTCCATCCATTGGCGTAATATTTTAGGGCAATCCTCAGCTTAAAGTTAACAAGTCATTAATCCCAGATCCTTCTCGATACCGGAATTAACCGGATCGCACCGGAATTTCCAACAAGCCGATACAAAACTAATCAAATGACAATCTCAATAATTCCGTTCTGACGTTCGGGACACGTTTCTCTCGCTCTCTTAAACCGGACAAAGCAAAGTGTTTTATTAGCGGAAGCAATACCTTCAAAGCTTTTAAACACTGATTTGGATTTGATTTAGGACGAGTACACATTTAAGAATTTGAAACTGCCCTTTAGCAGGCAATCAAAAATCAACCCTATGTTGAAATTTTAAAGATGCTAGCCGATTGAAGAGATGTTAAGAAGAATGTTTAGAGAATCTGAAGGTATCGAATTGAAGTTACTCGAATTACAACTCTATTCGATACTGTTAAGACTGAGAATATTAAAGTAAAACCTGGACTAGAATGTTTAAAAATAGAGAGGACAATGAAAGGGGACGGATTTATAATTAACTGCAATCAACACTGACGTATTGAATTTCGAGTATTCTGTACATTTAAGCACATAAATGTTCTAGCAAGAAATCTAAAAATTGATAAAGTTTTTAACTGAAGTAATTTAATGATATTTAATTTAACTTCTTATTATATTTATTACCTACTTAACTTATTAAATGTTATTAGTTTATATACTTTCTTTATTTTGAATTTTACTATTTTCTGCATATTGTTTTGTTTTCTCTGAACTTAAAATTTTATTGATTGAGAAATAAATGAAGTATTTAATATATTATTTTTGTTTTTAGTACTCTCATATTTCTTTTTAGTATTCCAATACTTGACTTGATACTCTAATATGGACATGTATTTTTTTCAAGATTTTAAATTTTTTGTTGTTTTATTCCTGGAATACTGAATGGCTATATAAATAATAAAAGTAAAATACTGGTAGAATATTATTCCCGAATAAACCAAAATCTTACTTACTACTTATATAGATTTTAAAAATGTACCATTATTATTTTATATACCATTTTGTGGGGTATTTCTAAATGCATTTAGGTATTAACATTTCTAATACCTAACCGTTGAGAAACATAATTAAACAATATTTTTTTTGGTACATGACCAAACGAAAATAATTGATACTTAAATAATCTCGGAGTGACTGATCGATGCTAAACATGATGTCGTTCAGTTTTTTTTTTTCCGAACGGACTAATGCTGTTTGCCTCTACCGGCATTTACAGCGTCACCGGATGGGTGGCGAGCGCAGATGGCACTCAGCCAGATGCGGGCGATTCTCTCCGACTCCCGTCTCTCCTGGCGACGGCCCAAGCCGAAGTCCGTACCTTAGTGGTGCCCTTGAGCAAGTCGCCTACTCCTCTCCTTGCGGCGAAGCACCTCTGCGCCCGCATATGTCGTTCAGTGTGACCATTGGGCTGTTTAACATCTGTGTATTGCTTTATAAATGCATTTTGTCAAGGTCAAATGTAACGCACAAACTTGCAATAATAAAATTGAATGCCTAGTACTTGACTGTTCCACTGTACCGCTCGTGCCCGACAGATGTGAACATACGTTGTTTGTTTTCTTACTCTCTCAGATATGTTTGTTATTTTTCCTTGCTTAGGAAGGGATGGAATGCCCTCCGTTTTTATTTATGTCACGAGAAATTAACCGTCGTTTTCGGATGTCGTTTCAAAAGATAGAATTTCTTAATAGCCGTCGTGTAACCGGGCTATGGTTGATACTTTTAGCATAATGATAAGGACGTGTGCATGAAGTACGATTATTCATCATACTGTATCCGTAGCAAAGATGGTATATGTTCTAGATTATTTCGTTCGATATTTTCTATTTAATTATATAAATATCTTAACGATATTTGGATTAGTTTGTATTTTCTCTTTGAATCAGTAGTACCAAAGAAACGCTATGCCGCTCCCATCTGTCCGTCTTTCCTCTATAAGTCGATATACTTTAATTAATTAAAAAAACGACAGAGTAGATTTCAGTCAGTTGCATACCATGCATGCTTAATTATTTGGCCACCAATGCCAGAACATTTTTTGTTCTATAGGCCTTGCTACCATAATCACGGAATCAGTGATACGAGTAGTATTATACCTATATATTTCCTGACAATACAACTACTGCTGTTTAAATTCAAATAGCTCGAAAACGGTTAGAGTTAGGATAGGGTGTTTCATAGCCAAACCAGTCAGAAACGATGTAAACTACACGCCCGTAATGGGAATAGGTCGACTTACCAATAACCCTGTATACCAATGTTTGATCATTCTGAAATAATACACTCTTTTGCAAAAAAAACGGACACCTAAGGAAATATACGTTCTAAGGTCGATTTTAGTAAATTATATGAAATTTATTTCTTTGACGTAGTCTGTATACTTATAATCGTGTAAAATAATGCGCGTGAAGTCAATTCGAGCAATTATAAGAAAAAAAAAACGATGGATTCTTTAAAATCGATGTACACGCCCAAACAATAAGAAGTGGTCGGCAATAAAGACAAGTCTTTTTTTACTTTTTTAATTAAACAAAGTTACAAACTACGAAGAAATATTATTTCTTCGTAGGTTACAAATGTAAAAACCTAATAACGAGTGTGACCTCCTTTTGCCAAAATCACAGCTTGAATCCTTCTGGGCATGCTTTCCACGATGTTTTTAATAACGTTTTGAGGAATACGTTCCCACTCTTCTGCAATGGCTCTTTTTAGCTCCCTGATGTTTTGTGGAGCAGGTTGCACTGATCTTACCCGTCTCTTTAGAACATCCCACACATGCTCAATTGGATTGAGGTCAGGACTTCGAGCTGGCCAATCTAAACGACGGATCCCAACTTCTTGCATGTACGCTTCCACGTCACCAGAACGGTGCGGGCGAGCATTATCGTCCATAAAAATGGAATCTTCCCCAAGTGCAGTCAATGTGGGTTGTGCATATGGAATTAGGACTTCCATTATGTACCGGTGTGCATTTAATGTTCCATTTTCTATGAAAACTCCGTACGCTCCGTCGAATTAATTGCTGCCCAAAACATAACGGAGCCTCCGCCATAAGGAGTGATTTCTTCGAAACACACTTCCGCATAGCGTTCCCGTGGTCTTCGCAGCACTCGCCGGCGTCGGTCCTCTCCACACAAAGAGATTCTAGCTTCATTAGAAAACAATACTTTATTCCAGTCCTCCAGAGTCCATGAAGCACAGTTCCAAGCAAACTGAAGTCGAGCAACACGGTGCTCACGGAGTAATTTAGGGCCCCAAGCTGGGCGGTAACTCTTGATATTGGCAGCCAAAAGCCTCCTCCTGACCGTCCACAAGCTAACTTCTACTCCTCTTACTTCTTCAAGGCTCTTTTTCAGGTCCACGCTTGACGCCTTACGATTACGCAACGCCTGACTCACCAAAAAGCGGTCATCTCTTGGTTCTGTGCATCGTTTTCTTCCCGAACCAGGTCTTCTTTTGACCGAACCAGTCTCTTGATACCGTTGCCAAGTCCTCTGGACCGTTGAACGACTCACATTTAGTCGCTAAGACACGTAAGTTTGCGAACAACCTTCTTCAAGTAGGGCTATAATTTTACCGGCCCTTATCGCTATATCACTCATATCAAAAAGTGGTATTTATTGTAAAAAGAAAGATTAAATTGTTTAATTTGCAGAAAATATCCAAAAAGTTTTAAAATATCGTAATCAGTTAAAAATCGTTTCAGCAATTCGCGCCATTAGTAAAGCAATTTTAGAATAATCCACAATAATCATTATTTTTCATTTAATAATTTCAAATTTGAAATTTGGAACGTAAAGAATCATGCCAGGATGCTTCAAAAAACATGCCAATACATCGTCAAATTAACAAAACCTATTTCTTGTTCTTCTTCATTGAAGTAGAGAAAAAAATCTAAAGTGTCCGTTTTTTTTTGCAAAAGAGTTTAGTTATAATCATATCAACTATACTTTTGCCAGAGCGTTTTCGATGTATACCGTACATCTCTTGAAGAAAGAATGTCACAAGTTTAATATCGTGCCTAACTACTTAGTTATAAAGGTGGAATTTAATTAAAACCCTGAAATAAAAAAGACATATTTTGACATTTTTGGGACAGATAAGACAGATTATCATGTGAATATTTATATTTTTTAGTGGGGGCGAGCCAATTGTTATTGATTTTTCAATATCAATACAATATCAGTTAACAGGATATGGATTTTTTTTCCAACAAGGAAATTATTTTGTATATTAATTAATAAATAAATTATAATATTTATCTGTCAATTACTATGACACTGTACAAACACTCACAGCTCTGGGGTCTATCTTCATAGCGACTAAATTGAGAAAATTTTAAATACTTTTTATTTTTTTCCAGCAACTTTATTCAGTTAATTATTTTATTGTATCAGTCTACTTTTTATCGCTTTCTAAAATCAATAGATCGGCTACAGAGTTCAATATAATAAGACTTTTGTAGGCTTATGTTTTCAAATAGGTTTAAGACGCGGTCCAATCCCAATTTGAAAATTATTTATGATGCTTTACGTAAGGTTGAAAATCGCTTGTTAGATTGCACGATGTAATGCCAAAATGCGTTAATTTTGTACGTTTTCTTTATATCTTTCGATATATACTAACACAATTGAAAAAACTGGTTGTTACTACTTTAGTACTATATGTTGGCTATGTATTGCCTAATAAAATAATATAGTATTATTGCTGAAAATTCTGAGAGTTTGGACGTGAAAGTTTATTTTTATGCACATATTTAGGATTTTTTTCTGCAGAGAGTGAGTAATATTTATGAATTCTGTTCGGTTATTACTCTTTGCCTGTTCCTTTTCCAACCTAAGTTTTTTTATTTCATAGATTATTATCGAAATGTTTCGTTACACTAGATGTTTAAAGATTGTGCTTTTTACTCTTATCAGGATACGACCGCGCATTAAGACGTATTTAATTAAAAATATAATTACACTTGCCGTGGGGTACCGGCTTAGAATAGTACCCCCCCAACTCTACCCGTGGGTGCGTAAAAATCTGCTAAGGGATAACAATCGGAAGGTGGGCAGCAGCACCTTCCCAGTATTAAAACCCCAAGACTGCGCTCGCCAACCCGCCTGCCAAGCGTGGCGAGTATTGGCAAAATCCCCCCAAATGACGGACACAATAGGCACCAGGCCCCCAGTCCCCGGCAGCCCCGCTATTCCTGGCTACGGTAGCGGCCACGGTAACGGTGGGGCAGAGGGTGCTAAGAATCCCCGGCAGATGCCCGGCTACCACCCCCCAACGACGACGACTGGCCCTGGTGACACACAACAAACGCACGATGAGGACAGACGAGAAGATTTATGAGCTGGAAGAAGAAATGAGTAAGTTACACTGGGACATTGTGGGGTTATCTGAAGTCCGTAGAGCGGGTGAGGACACGATAACCCTAAAATCAGGTAACCTACTCTACTACCGGGAGGGCGACCAACAGTCCCAAGGTGGTGTCGTCTTTCTCGTCCACAAGTCCCTTACTAACAACATAGTTAAGATCGATAGCGTTTCCAATAGGGTCGTATACCTAATACTCAGAGTATCCAAACGATATTCGCTGAAGGTCATTCAGGTATACGCACCGACGAAGTCGCACCCGGATGATGAGTTGGAGGATATGTATGAGGACATTAGTCGGGCCATACATACCTCTGAAACGCACTTTCTAGTTGTTATGGGGGACTTCAACGCGAAGTTGGGTAAGAGAAGCGAGGATGAGTCGAAAGTGGGGCAATTTGGCTATGGACAACGGAACCGTAGGGGACAGAGGTTGGCCGACTTCCTGGAGAAAGAGGGACTCTTTATGATGAACTCTTTCTTTCAGAAGCCACCTCACAGGAAATTGACCTGGCTGAGTCCCGATGGTTCCACGAGAAATGAGATTGTATTCATTATGACCACTAAAAGGCAAATATTCACTGATGTCTCCGTGATCAACAGGGTTAAAACCGGTAGTGATCACCGAATGGTAAGAGGCACGGTGAATATTAATGTCAAACTGGAGAGGTCTCGTCTGAAGAAGTCTACGCTCCGACCCACTCGTGCCCGTATTCAAGACCCCGAGAGCTTTCAACTTGAGCTATCCAATCGCTTCGATTGCCTTGAGAACATCGCTTCAGTGGACGAGATCAATAACAGGTTAGTAGAAACTGTCCATACAGTGGGTTCCAAATACTTTAAACCCCACCGTACAGATAGGCCACAGAAACTCTCCAAGGATACCCTCAACCTCATGGCTGAACGACGCTCACTGAAAATGCAGTATTCGGATGATGCTGAAGCATATAGGCTGCTCAATAGACGAATATGGAAGTCCTTGCGACACGACATCCGGATCTTTAATACAAACCGTATTAAAGAGACGATAGAGCGGAAAAAAGGCTCCAAAGTGTTTGCAAGAGACATATCTATTGGGCAAAGCCAGTTGACGAAGCTGAAGAGAGAAGACGGTAGTGTAGCGTCGACCAAAGCAGAAGTATTAGGAGAGGTAGAGAGTTTCTACGGACAGCTATACACCTCGGTCGCTAAACCTGTTAACAGCTCGGCCAAAGACCCAAGAGCCAAGCTGACCCGACATTATACCGAAGATGGGATATCTTCGGTATAATGTCGGGTCAGCTTGGCTCTTGGGTCTTTGGCCATCAGCCTGTACGAGATTAGAATGGCCTTGAAACAGCTTAAGAACAACAAGGCGCCTCGTGACGACGGTATCACATCTGAGCTTCTGAAAGCGGGTGGAACACCGGTACTTAAAGTCCTTCAGAAGCTCTTTAATACCGTCTTACTCGAAGGTTCAACGTCAGAAGCATGGAACAAAAGCGTTGTGGTGCTGTTCTTCAAGAAAAGTGATAACACTTTACTTAAAAATTACAGACCCATCTCGCTTTTGAGCCATGTTTATAAGCTGTTTTCGAAGGTCATAACGAACCGTCTCAGTCGCAGGTTTGATGAATTCCAGCCTCCGGAACAAGCCGGTTTCCGAAAAGGCTATAGTACCATAGACCACATCCACACGCTACGGCAAGTTATACAGAAGACCGAAGAGTATAACTTGCCTCTTTGTTTAGCGTTTGTGGACTATGAGAAAGCCTTTGATTCGATCGAGACGTAGGCAGTGCTTGAGTCTCTCCAGCGGTGCCGTGTTGACTATCGGTATATTGAAGTGCTGAAGTGTTTGTACAAAAACGCCTACATGTCAGTCCGAGTACAGGAGCAGAGTTCGAAGGCAATTCCATTGCAAAGAGGCGTGAGACAGGGAGACGTTATATCTCCGAAACTGTTCACCGCTACATTGGAAGACGCCTTCAAGCTTCTGGAATAGCAAGGACTTGGCATTAATATTAACGGCGAATACATCACTCACCTTCGATTTGCCGACGATATTGTAGTCATGGCAGAGTCCATGGAAGACCTCAGTACAATGCTCGAAGGCCTCCATCGAGTTTCCCAACGGGTAGGTCTTAAGATGAACATGGATAAGACGAAAATTATGTCTAATGCCCATGTTGTACCTACCCTAATATCAGTTGGGAACTCAGTTCTCGAAGTTGTTGACGAGTACATCTACCTGGGACAGACAGTCAAACTAGGCAGGTCCAACTTCGAGAAAGAGGTCAATCGTCGAATCCAACTCGGCTGGGCAGCATTCTGGAAACTTCGCGAAGTCTTCTCGTCAAAAATACCTCAGTGCCTCAAGACAAGAGTCTTCGACCAATGTGTGTTACCAGTGATGACTTATAGCACTGAAACGTGGTTTCTTACTATGGGCCTCATAGAAAAGCTCAAAGTCGCACAACGAGCTATGGAGAGGGCTATGCTCGGGGTTTCTCTACGTGATCGAATCAGAAATGAGGAGATCCGTAGAAGAACGAAAGTCACCGACATAGCCCAGAAAATTAGCCAGTTGAAGTGGCAGTGGGCAGGGCAGATAGCACGCAGAACATATGGCCGATGGGGCTGAAAGGTTTTGGAGTGGAGACCACGGACCGGCAAGCGCAGCGTAGGTCGTCCACCGACACGGTGGACAGACGACCTGATGAAGGTCGCAGGACGACGTTGGATGCAGGCCGCTTCCAACCGGTCCTTTTGGAAAATCATGGGGGAGGCTAATGTTCAGCAGTGGACGTCCTACGGCTGAGATGATGATGATGATGATGATGATGATAATTACACAAGTATAGATAATATACAATAACTCATAGATATTTTACATACGCATATTTTCCAATATTTGTTATTTGTCTGTAAATGTTACCAGTATGGTAACAATTTTTGTATGCCTGAAACTATCTATAATGTGCGAGCAATATCACCCTCTAGGGTAGAACGTCAGCCTTACCCAAGGACATTTTTATTAGATTTATTCCATGGCTTTCTTTTTTTCCATTGTATTCATATCCCAAATTTAAAAGAGTAAGTAGTTTTTGTTTTTCTAAGTGGTTAATGTGTTTCAAGAGGCAGTCTTGGTTACTATCACCTCGTGGCAGTTATTTTACCGCGAAACAAATGTGTGCAAGCATTATTGTGTTAACTCAGTTCATATACTATTAAATTATTATTTAATCATATTAAAAAGAAAACAACTTTTATCTATTCGATTCGACATAAGTGCGAATATTAAGGGCCTAATTATTAATCTAGGCATACTGGCATATGCGTTTTCTGTTACTTCTTTAAGTTGATGTTATCATGCGAGGGATATGTAGGTTATCACTAGACTACAATCAGTGTAATCGTTTAACTATAAAAGACCTACCGTAACACCAAGGGTATGGCGAGGGGTACGGTGGGTCTGAAAAGAATTATTAAAGGATTAAAACAATTAGTCTAAAAAATATTAGCAAAGAGCACTTGTAGCAAGTGAAATTACTGGGAGAAACTCAAAACCCAATGTCTTCGGGTGACGAGCAAAGTTGTGTTACATAGAGCTACATTTGTAAGGGTTGTTCGGGTGGTACTGGATTTGTCTAAGGCAAGCATGTTGCTTAACATCTGGCGTACGACTTGCCTGTCTTGTCACTCAATCGCGTAAAAAAGTATGCTGTTTTATTACAATTTCTTTATGCTTTAAAATGATTCGTTTCAGACCCTCCGTACTCCTGGTAGTGCTGTCTTTCAAAGTTAAACGATAACACCGAGTGTACTCTAGTGATAACCTATCTATCTCTCGCATGATAACATCAGCGTAAATAAGTAACAGAAAATGCTAGTATGGCTAGGTTAATAATTAAGCCCTTAATATTCGCACTTATGTGGAATCGAGTTGAAAAATGTTAATTTATTTTGATTATGATTAAATCGTTATTAAATAGTACAGGAACTGAATTAGGAACTCTAATCTCCGGCCAATAATAAGTTGACATTTTAAACGTTATAAAAGTATCCGAAACTACAAACAAAATTAACTTTGAAGTATATTTAAATTATGCATACAAAATCATGTCAATTAAGTACACTGACACTCAAAATTGTTTCTTTGATGCCCCTTGATACTTTCAATTCTCGGAACGACACGACTTGCAATGTAAAATCTACAACATACACAATTCAGAACCTTTTCTAATTCAAAAATGCATGAGAAAACAAACGTTTCTTTAAATCGATGAACATGTTTGAAAAGCGTTTGCTGCGACAAAGTCATATTGAGCATGTCAATGAAGTCGGTTTATTTAAAGAAACGAAACGAACTGTAAATCTTGACAAATGCGAAACATCCAACTTGGGTAAATTTGAGTTTACGCGAGGGGGGACTTTAAAAATGACTTCATTTCAATGCGACATGTCGACTGAACATCGACTGAAGTTTATTTTGGTTATTCTTGAAGATTGAATTTGAATGTGTACTGAAGTCTTTGTTTGTGAGACATTTACGGAGTTCATAAAGTAAAGTCTTGAAGTTACGGTAGGTCCTTTGTTCGAAAAGAAATCTATAGGATAGTTGACAAGTTGGCTTTATGTTGTTTGTTTCTTTGAAGGTAACCAACGAAATATATTTTGCAGATGTTTAACAACATAAAGCAGGCGGGAAAGTGGCCATCTTCAGTTGTTTTGTCGAACGCCTATTATTTACGAACATAAAATGTTGTTTGTCAAATTAGGTTTTTAATTACTTTTTCGATTCCTCGGGTTTAAGGTTTCTTTTCTTCCGCATCGAAGGTTCATTACAACCCATGTACAACACTCTTCATTATAAATGTCTTGCTCGTCTCAACATGGACGTTGAAAATTTAAACGTTGAAAGAAACTTTGAAAAATCAACCGACTCCAAAAGTAGGAGGTTCTTAAGGCGACCTGCTTTTTTATGGCCACGCATAACTTTTTACTGAATAGTCCGATTTTGATAATTCTTTTTGGTTGGTAGAGTATAGATCATAAGTGTTCCCATTTAAATTATTATCAAGTTCACTCGCGCGGTTGTTAAGTTACACTTCAATAACTGAAAAATGTTTCGGCTGTCTTAAGAGGATTGCATAGTTTCCATGCTAAAAGAGAAAACTCTTTGCTACCTCTTAACATTGTCCGATATCAGTGATTTTTTTTTCATGGAGTCATGACATTGTTTACTATGCCCCTACGTTTTGATTTTTTCCGTATTTCAAAGTACTATAAGTTTCCTTATTTAGAATTTCAAAAACTGAAAAAATCAAAACATACGGGCATAGTAAACGATGTCCATGATTCCATGAAAAAAAAATCACTGAAATCGGACAATGTTAATAGGTAGAAAAGAGTTTTCTCTTTTAGCATAGAAAGTACTAGCCATGCAATCCTCTTAATGTTATCATTATTTACCATGAATGACAATCGATTCCGTAAGTACCAATGATTACTAAAAAGGGTGAAAACAATTTTTGGTTCAAAACAGAGAAATAACTTGTTAAAAAAATGTTTTTACAAGCATAAAAAAAATATTTATTTCGCAATGCGAGACAAGTTGCCACTCGACACTATCAAATAACTTAAGTTTCTCACAGAGTTCCTTGTGTATCTTAAAAAGAAAGTTCTACCAACTTTTCTAATTCCCTTTATCTCAAAGTATTTTTGCTATCTATGGCCGTTCGTACCTGACTCTAAAGGTAATTACCGTCTTTGTTTACGATTCTCGCCCTTTTTTCTGGAGGGAAACTACGGCATTTCCTTACGCGAGCTTCCTGTTTGTTTTTTTTCATTTCCTCCGCCGTTAGTCACTTTCGACTATCTAGGGTTGTTTGTTTAGCGAGGCAGGTTTGTGTTTACGTCAAAACCGTAAATTTGCGCATTAGTGACAGGTTAATGCTTATTGAATATGTTAAATGTAAACTTTACAGTTTTAGAAAGTAAAATACACATCTTTGGACGGGATTTAAACCCGCATCCTCCAACAATCCGTGTCAGACGTTATGACCACTAGTCCATCGAGCATACCATCCGATAATCGAATTTTAACTCCCTATCTGATTGTAAGCGTCGTATGGGGATGGAGCGACATCTATTGAACAGCTTGACAAGCTGTATCCAAAGAAGAGTTTTTTCCAACACGTAACTTTCGTGTTGATGTCGCAACACTTCATAATTTTCTACCGACTTCCGAAAAAAGGAGGAGGTACTCAATTCGAATGTATTTATTTTTTATCTTTTTATGTTTGTTACCTCATAACTTTCGATAGGGTGAACCGATTATCAAAATTATTTTTTTGTTTGAAAGCTAGGTTTTTTAAATTTAATATTATTAAATTACTATTTAAATTACATCAGGTCCAGTAGTTTTTGAGTTACACTCCAATAACTGAAAAGAATGGATGCTGAACGAGAACGCTGCGCTTGCCGGTCCGTGGTCTCACCTCCAAAGCCCACCGGCTCTATTGGCCATCTGTTCTGCGTGCTTTGTGGCCTGCCCACTGCCACTTCAACTGGCTTATCTTCTGGGCTTTGTTTATTCTACTGATCTCCTCATTTCCGATTTGATCATGTAGATTATCTAAACAGCATTTCATACAGACTTAGTTAAAGCTAAGTTTACGTTAAGTGTATGTGTACGTTTAACAGTTAATTAAAATTCTACAATGATTATCTTTTTTAAACGAGAAGATTTAAAAATTTTCCTGCGCTGGGTAATTTCTGTGGCAAAGCCGTAAATCGGTAATCTCGTAAAAAAAATCAGCTTATACATCACATTCCAATAAATAAATAGGTATAAGCTAGTTAAGTAGTCGTAGTTATTGTGTGATATTTTTGTAAATATAAGAAGCAAAAAAAATCATTTTTATGTTTTCAGATTTCCGCCTATCTGTATAATCTGATAGAATCCTTCAATTATGGGTATTTAGGCAAGAGGGCGAGTATATTTTTTTTGTTTGTAGAAAGGGGGCGCATCATAAAAAAGTTAGGTTTCCTGACGTAGGTAACTGTCCATAGCTCGTTGCGCGACTTTGAGCTTACTTATGAGACAGTTTTTTGTGATGGAAGTTTTATATAGCCACCATTAAACCTAATTTAGTTTTTATGGAAGTATATAATAAAAACAACTTCAAATATTTGCAATAATCTATATTCTGCATTCCGTGTGAAGTAGGGACGGGTTTCTAGTATTTTATATACAATAAATGCATTTTGGTCTTAAAATCTCGCGAGATTGATTCATTCTTCATCATCATCATCATCTCAGCCGTAGAACGTCCACTGCTGAACATAGGTCTCCCCAGAAATTTCCAAAATGACCGGTTGGAAGCGGCTGCATCCAAGGTCGTCCTGCTACCTTTGTCAGGTCGTCAGTCCACCTTGTCGGTGGACGAACTACTCTGCGCTTGCCGGTCCGTGGTCTCCACTCCAGAACCTTCCGGCTCCATCGGCCATCTGTTGTGCGTGCTATGTGGTCTGCCCACTGCCACTTCAACTGGCTTATCTTCCGGGCTATGTCGGTGACTTAAGTTTGCTTACAGATCTCCTAATTTCTAATTCGACCACGTAGAGAAACCTCGAGCACAGCCTTCTCCATAGCTCGTCGTGCGACTTTGAGCTTGCTTATGAGGCCCATAATAAAAGACCACGTTTCAGTGCCATAAGTCATCACTGGTAAGTGTTTACACACTTTGATCAAAGACTCATGTCTTGAGGAGTAATTATTTAATATTTAAACCGACTTTACTCGCGTAATTAGCGTAGGAAGATAGGGAAAGGCGTAGGGCGGAATGTTTTAAGAACAGTAATTAAATCGCCGCGATCATGCATCGTCGAACTCCCTACACTAAATACGTGACAAAAGTGGTCAACGAAGGGCAGTGGGCAGCTTGTCCGCTCGATAAAGTCTGCTAATTACGTAAGTAAAGTCGGGTTTGATATTATATAAGTAAATGCATTCATTCAAAATGATTGTTAAAATAATTGTACTCATTCGACAGTTTTTCCTTCATTCAGGACCACTTGCACTTGTGTCACGTTTAGCGTCAAATGAAATGTTTTTTTTTCTATTAATTCATTCTTTTGTTTGAAAACTGATAAAGAAATAACGACGACTTGTTGTTTTTACATTTGTTATTCAATTTGAGGTTATTAACGTAGTCAGAGTCCTTACTCTGACTACTTTTTGGTAGTTCGTAGCTCGTAGTTCGTTTTTGGTAGTAGGCCTCAGGAGGACTACCAAAAATGAACTACGTAGTTTCGTTTGACGGATTTCGATTTTTCTACTGTAAAAGTGAAAAATCACAAATGCAGAGTGATGAAATGTACACAGGTTTTTTTTATGAACATTATAAGTATATGTATATATTTTAGTAATCATATTAGTATTTAGGTCTGTAATGTGTTTAACTATTATTATTTACTCATTTAAAAAAGTATTACTTATAATGTGTAGAATTAAATGGTGTAGGTGGTTCATGGAAAAATTACTACCTCTAGAATAAGTGGTCAAAATATTTACCCTACATTAGAAATCATAAACATTTCTCATGTTTTAAAAGGACGTCGTTACATTGCAAACGTTAATTTAATTGTACCTAATGAAACTGTAGATGCAGTATATTTCACCGAATTCAAATCATTCAACTTTAAACTTAATGTTAAAGGTACACGGTTCAATTTAGCTAATTATTCCTACTCGCTATTTGTGGAACACAAATCAAAAAGCAATAAAAGTGCATTTTACTCGTTTCTATTTAGAATTTGTTCTCTTCAATAAAATTGAATGTTCGTTTAACATTTTGTAAGTCTTTTGTTGAACATTTCGAGTAAGTAATAGTTTGTATGTATTTTCTAGGTTCGATCGACGTTAGAATTATTTATTTATTTATTTGACAACAACATCTACAGATCCTAAAAATAATGAAGTTAACATAGATAGATAGATAAATAACACTTTATTGAGACACCACATTAATAATTTAATCTTAATAATAATATTTCTTAAAACTAGGTGTAACAATGGGCGGCCTTATCGCTCAGAACGTTCTATTCCAGACAACCCATTCGCAGAGGAGTATCAAATTACACACGGACGATACCAATACAAAATCAGTAAATAAGTACACTATAAATATCTACATTTATATTAGGTACAATAAATAAACTAATAATAATATATAAATACATTACAAACATAAATAATATACTTTTATAATAAATACGTATAATATTTATAAATAAATACAAATAAAATGTATAAACTTAAACAATAAAGCATCTAAAAGTTACATTTATATACTTTAAGAAATGTAATTTGTTTAATGTTCATGTCAAAAAACAAAGTTTATAAATACGAAATTGTGATAGCTACATGGTTTTAAAATACAAGAGAGCAACAATTAGAGTGAATGAACTTAATTTTTTAACCTGATCTTTAAAAGTATTCAGTAAGGTAGCACGCTGTATTTCTAATGGAAGAGAAAACCACAAGCGGGCGGCTTTAATAGTAAATGAGGAGTTAATAAAACTGGTTCTGTCTACAGGCGTTTTTAGCTTAAGATTATCTGATGACCGTAATGACAACATATGAGAAGTGTGCAAGAACTCGAAACGCTCCTTAAGGTAGCTCGGAGAAGGGGGATTGAAAAGGATATTATAAAGAAAAGATAATATGTGATCATTCCAACAATGGCGTATTGGAAGCCACCTGAGCTTAGTACGAACTTACCAACTATACATTTTCACATTCAGTTATGGATTTACTTTATATAATAAGAAAGAGGTAATAGAGAGGGAAAGTGTTACATCTATAATTACAACTGTTGAGCAAAAAGTAGGTAGCAACTTAATTATAAGAAGTAATCAAGAATTCGAAACGCTCCTTAAGGTAGCTCGGAGAAGGGGGATTGAAAAGGATATTATAAAGAAAAGATAATATGTGATCATTCCAACAATGGCGTATTGGAAGCCACCTGAGCTTAGTACGACCTTACCAACTATATATTTTCACATTCAGTTATGGGTTTACTTTATATAATAAGAAAGAGGTAATAGAGAGGGAAAGTGTTACATCTATAATTACAACTGTTGAGCAAAAAGTAGGTAGCAACTTAATTATAAGAAGTAACCAAGAATTCAAAACGCTCCTTAAGGTAGCTCGGAGAAGGGGGATTGAAAAGGATATTATAAAGAAAAGATAATATGTGATCATTCCGACAATGGCGTATTGGAAGCCACCTGAGCTTAGTACGAACTTACCAACTATACATTTTCACATTCAGTTATAGATTTACTTTATATAATAAGAAAGAGGTAATAGAGAGGGAAAGTGTTACATCTATAATTACAACTGTTGAGCAAAAAGTAGGTAGCAACTTAATTATAAGAAGTAACCAAGAATTCAAAACGCTCCTTAAGGTAGCTCGGAGAAAGGGGATTGAAAAGGATATTATAAAGAAAAGATATATGTGATCATTCCGACAATGGCGTATTGGAAGCCACCTGAGCTTAGTACAAACTTACCAACTATAAATTTTCACATTCAGTTATGGATTTACTTTATATAATAAGAAAGAGGTAATAGAGAGCAGGAAAGTGTTACATCCACAATTACAACTGTAAAGCAAAAAGTAGGTAGCAACTTAATTATAAGAAGTAACCAAGAATTCGAAACGCTCCTTAAGGTAGCTCGGAGAAGGGGGATTGAAAAAGATTTATAAAGAAAAGATAATATGTGATCATTCCAACAATGGCGTATTGGAAGCCACCTGAGCTTAGTACGAACTTACCAACTATACATTTTCACATTCAGTTATGGATTTACTTTATATAATAAGAAAGAGGTAATAGAGAGCAGGAAAGTGTTACATCCACAATTACAACTGTAAAGCAAAAAGTAGGTAGCAACTTAATTATAAGAAGTAACCAAGAATTCGAAACGCTCCTTAAGGTAGCTCGGAGAAGGGGGATTGAAAAAGATTTATAAAGAAAAGATAATATGTGATCATTCCAACAATGGCGTATTGGAAGCCACCTGAGCTTAGTACGAACTTACCAACTATACATTTTCACATTCAGTTATGGATTTACTTTATATAATAAGAAAGAGGTAATAGAGAGAGAAAGTGTTACATCTATAATTACAACTGTTGAGCAAAAAGTAGGTAGCAATTTAATTATAAGAAGTAACCAAGAATTCGAAACGCTCCTTAAGGTAGCTCGGAGAAGGGGGATTGAAAAGGATATTATAAAGAAAAGATAATATGTGATCATTCCAATAATGGCGTATTGGAAGCCACCTGAGCTTAGTACGAACTTACCAACTATACATTTTCACATTCAGTTATGGATTTACTTTATATAATAAGAATGATGTAATAGAGAGCAGGAAAGTGTTACATCTATAATTACAACTGTAAAGCAAAAAGAAGGTACTCGATACTTGTATAGACAACACCGTCACAGTGTGCGTGCAGTATGTGTGTTTGTTAGTACTTAGTACGTAGAATCATTATAATTCTCAACATGAGATTACAAAAAGTATACGTTTAATATCATAATTGGAATATTTTATAACTTCATACGCAGATTAGGTGATTGTCTTTGCGCAAGAGCCCGTCTTGGTAAGTATAACCAAATTACCAAAGACCACAGAATATTCTGCCTAGAAAAATAGTCTTGTAATGTACAAGTACCCACTGAGGACACTAGTGAATTAATTAATAATAATAATAATATAATAATAATAATCTTTATTTGTGGAACAGAAAAACATAAGAAACAAAATACATTGAACGATGCTAACCGCTATAGTACAAAGACTGTGTCGCAGGTAGCAACGCCCTCCTCCATAACACCTACTAGATACAATGCTCTTATATTAAATATTATAAAAATTTAAAATAGGTTTTTACAAAGTTTAACTGTAACAATAGTATTATTATTATTAGGTTAAAAATATGAAGTAGTTTATATATGTAATAAATATGATATATTTTAAATACTTCAGAATGTTGTGAGATAGGTACTAATTAAGAAATAAGTTAAGATTTGAGTCGTGTAAGAGTGGCGTGTGTGTGTGTGTGTGTGTGTGTGTGTGTGTGTGTGTGTGTGTGTGTGTGTGTGTGTGTGTGTGTGTGTGTGTGTGTGTGTGTATGTGTGTGTGTGTGTGAGTGTGTGTGTGTATTAACCTATGAGGTCACTAATTACATTTCAAAATAAATAGTTCAGTATCATCATATGATAAAGTTATGAGCCATTTTAGGGTTTTAATTTTACAACTGTGTAGGGGCAGTGGGTAAATATTTAAAATTTTATTAAGTTTATTATAAAGACGTGAGCTAATGTAAAAATAATGGCGACTTGCGATCATCGTACGGTGAGGTTCAGTTTTACAAACAATATCCGATCTTCGTTTATTATTTGTATTAGGGTCATAGGAAATTTGCGAGTGCTTATGCAGAATGACTTGTAATATAAAGAGTTGCCGAACTGTTGGTACCTCAAAAAGTGAATAAAGTTCAACAGTGGGGAAACGAATTGGTTTCTTAGCTAAAACCTTTAGTACAGCTCTTTGAGCTTGTTCCAGTGGTAACATTGAATTTTTGTAGGTACCACCCCAGGAGGTAATGCAGTAAGTCAGTATCGACTGGGCCAGAGCATAGTAAACAGTTTTAAGACACTTGAAATCAGCCACGTTACGTATGTTTCTAAAAACATAGATAAGTTTTCGAATACGAGAGACTGTGGTGTTGATATGTTGCTTCCAAGACATTGAACTCTCAACCATGACACCTAGATACTTAATGCATTCAGTGCAATCGATACTAACGCAGCTACAAGCGTCACTGGGACTACTATTTGTGCAGGAATGAGCATAAATTCTGAAGGAGGAAGGTGGTCGAGAAAAAATGTTTGCCGAGAAGGGGACTACTTTAGTTTTCGATAAGTTTAGCGTGAGGAGGTTGGAGTTTAACCAGTCTTTAACAGCTTTTAGCGCCTCTTCCGCGAAAACCTTAGTCTCTGTCCAGTCCTGACCATGTACCAGTAGAACTGTGTCGTCAGCATACGTAATTATTCTACAGTTTGGGAGAGACTTATTGCAAAGGTCATTGATATATATCAAAAACAACGAAGGTCCAAGGACACTACCTTGTGGTACACCGTAGTTTATTATTTCTTCGTTACTAACATATTTTTCAATTTTAACCGACTGTGTGCGGTTTTTAAGATAACTTGAAAACAAATTTAGCACAACACCTCTAATACCAATGTGTTCGAGCTTGGAGAGTAAAATAGGAATGGAAACGGTATCGAATGCTTTCGATAAATCTAAAAAAATGCCTAAAGTTTTAAGTTTTTTATCAAAATTTTTAACTATAGTGTCTGAAACTTCCAATGTGGCGTCTTCAGTTGATCTATTTCTTCTAAAGCCAAATTGATTTTTTGATAAAATATTGTGTTCATCTAAATAACTTCTAAGTCTCTTGTTGAGTATTTTCTCAAGTATTTTTGACAACACTGTGAGCACTGAGATGGGTCGGTAATGCGAAACATTGTCTCTATCGCCACTTTTAAATATAGGGTGAACAATCGCTCTTTTAAATACTGTGGGGAAAACTCCAGTTGACAGACAAAGGTTGAAAACATAATTAAATATGGGAATAAGAACATGTCTTGCAGATTTAATAACCGAAGTAGGGATTCCATCCCACCCTATTGCAGACCTGTCTTTGAGATTAAGTATAATAGATTCTATTTCATGGTTATCTACGCTAAAAAGAGCCATTGAACTTAGTGAGCTTAAGTATGAACTAGGCATTGGGGGGCATGATGGTTTAGTTGAGGACAGTTGTACTTGATTAAGTTCAGCTATTTTCGAAGCCAAGTTTGCGCCTACACTAGCAAAATAGGAGTTGACTTTATCAACAGATAAAGAAGGAGATGTACCCACTTTTAGTAACTCAAAGGAAGATGATTGTTTACTATTTAGGTTGCCTAACCGCTTAATTATTTTCCAGGTTTCCTTGGGACTACTCTTGGCCTTCTGAATTTCATTTTTTTCGTAACTATTTTTAACATTTTTTAGTAATTTGTTGCAAAAAGTTCGATATCTAAGGTATACAATTTTATGATCTTCAATGTTAGGATTTCGTTTGTGTTTTTTAAATAGTTTGTCTCTGTGACGAATACATCTTAAAAGACCAGGAGTAATCCATGGCTTGATTATTCTTTTTCTACTAGGAGTAATTATTTCTTTGGTATGTGCCTGTACATTAGAAGAGATAAGCTCAACTAACTGCTTGGATGCGCTTTCTGGGTCCTTTGTAGAGAGAAGAGAGGAATAGTCTATATTTTCCAAAGCATTTACGATGGCAGGTATATCATATTTTTGTGTTGTACGATTTGTAATGTTAGCTTTTAGTTTAGTTTCACAAAAGACCAAAACTGGGGTGTGGTCTGTGATTGATGAGTCCAAGACAAGTGTAGTTGCATGTTTTGAGGACCGAAGTATGACGTGATCTAGACATCGTTCCTCTCTTGTTGGATAACGGTGTGCTGGAAGCATGGCATGGGAAGCGGTTAAATTTAGGTAGTCATTTGCTTTTTGATCAGTACTATCTAAAGTTATATTAATGTTGGTGTCTCCAATAAGGACTAGCGTAGTGAAAGAGTTCAAGTTTTGTAGTACGGAGTCAAGATGACTAATGAAGGGATCTAAGTTTTTGTAGGAAGGAGAACGATATAAAGCCACTACTGCAATACGATCTGAAAATTTTAGAATAATGCAGTTAGCATCGGAGAAATCAGGAACTTCAACGTTGCACACCAGACCACTTCTCACATATGCTACCACACCCTCATTTTGGTTATTATAAGAAGATACATGTGAAATATACCCAGGAAGAACGGGGACAATCGGAGCTTTACTTAACCAACATTCCGAAAGTACGATTAAATCTAGTTGATAACTAATTCGCTGTAGAAAAACTAAAAGTTTATCAATATTGCAGTTTATGCTTCGGATGTTTACGTGAAAATTTTTTATACTATCAGCATTTCTAATAAAGCCTCCACTCTCTTCTGGACTGCAATTATGCGCAAATGATACGGAAATATTATCTAAAACATCACTTGCAAAATGGTCCTTATCCATTAACAAGCTTTATTAAGAACATGGGAATTATTTTAATATGACTAATACTGCCGTGTTTGACAGAATCTTGCACACTTTGCATTACCAAAAGCTCGCAGTAATTAAAGTTTTGCCAGTTGTTCAATACGCGGGTATGTCGTAGAACTATGTAAGATCTACGAAAGGTGAACACGAAAATGTTTGAAATGTGATTAGGTAAGTGTGTAATGTATTTGAACATGTGTGTAGTGTGTGTTAGACTATAAAGCAGTTCAATCGCAAAAATATTTAAATTACAAATTATTATATCCAATGAGAACATTACAAGAAGCATAAAAGTAAAAGGCATTATTATAGAACATCTCTCGGCTGCAAGGATGTATTCCAAATTATGGTTTTCTAGTCATATCTGTTTGGGCAGATTCTTCAAATCAGATTCTTGCGTAATTTTAATCAAAGGTCCATTTTCTCTTTTACGCAGAAATATCTGTCCGTTAGTTACCCAACAATATTTGAAATCATTTGATTTTGCAAAATCTCGCGCAAGGTAGAATAAGCGTTTCATTTTGGCAGTGAGATTCTCGGAGATAAATATCGGTCTAGCGGGCCCGCTTATTTTGATATGCTCAGAGGTAAGTCTCGAGTGGAGTTTATTATATTGCCGAAACATGGTAATTATTTTCTCTTTATCTAATACGCTAGTAAAATCAACTATTATTGTTCTGCTTGCTGGATCCTTAGACTTAATTCGAAAAATGTCCTTGACTTGATGCGGCTGTACAGGAGCATTAATACATTTGCCTATCTTCATGACATTTTCCAGAAGTGTAGATTTTCTTTCCGTCGGTGATGCAGGAATGTTCCGAATTTCCAAACATGTTGATCTGGAGCTGCGTTCGAAATATTCTAATCTATCCTCTAGTGTTTTAATATATTTTAAATCTTCTTTTCTGTCCATTTCTAATTTATCCTGCTGAACTTTTAACACCTCATATTTTTGTGAGATAAATTCAATAGTTTGTCGCATATCCTCTACCGCAGTACATATTTTATCAACTTTTTGATCCTGGCTATCCGTAAAAGCTTTAAGTAATTGTTTCATCTCGACCATGACGTCAAAATCTTTCTCTTTGCTGTCGCATTCTATATATTTTCGTTTCATGTTTCGAACAGTCAAACTGGAGATACTTTCCTCTTTATCGGTCGTTAGATTGGGTTCGGAGGAGCAGTGTTGAATCTGATGGTCTATAGAAATAGGTGATGCGACAGGAGTTGCTGATTTTGGACGTGGAAAAATTGGGGCCAAAGTCTGCAACGACATCGCTGGCGGAGGTGTGCGCTTAAGCGGCATATTATAAGCGTACTTTAAGTACCAGGTGATAAGGAAAGCGTAGAGATATTGCTTTAATGTATTTTAGCTCACACACACAGCAAGGTGTCTAACTAAAGTGGGAGCTATCGAGGGGTGCGTACAAATCGACTTTCCGTCAAGCGTAACTTGACCTTCCTAATTACTAGCTTAATTCGTCATACAAATGAAGAGGTCCAGGTATAATGGTGGCAATCGACGATTTAGAACAAACTTGCTTTCCGTCCAATGTAAGCAGACCTTTGGTGTCTGTGCGTACAGTCAATCCTATTAATATTATAAACGTGAAAGTTTGTATGTATGGATGTATGGATGTTTGTTACTCTTTCACGCACAAACGGGGGGGCTAATGTTGATGAAATTTGGTATGGGGGTAGATGAGGCGCTGGATTAACACATAGGATACTTTTCATCATCATCATCATCATCATCCATCACCACGCGGGTGAAACCGCGGGGCGCAGCTAGTATAATATAAACTTCAGAATCACGAACCTGTGTGTGTTGAAGCTTGAGGTGTTGAAACGACTTGTTTTATCCGACTTCTTACTGCTTTCTGTTCTCCTAATTTTTGCTTATATTTTTCGCGTTTCAAATTTGATTTAATTTTAATTATGCACCGACACAGAGGCAACCTTAAACACGTCTGAACTGCTCAGAGGTCCGGAGGGAAGGGGAAGGGGAGAGAGTAAGGGGAATTGAAGGAATGCACCCCAAAAATTAACCTTACAGGACAAATTTGCACTACTGTAACGCTTATTACAATAAAACAATAAAACCAGATTATGCACATGTATTACTTAAATTGAAACTCAAATCTATACCAATTTCATTCAACTGAATTTACAGTACGCTAACATTAGTTAAGTAACAATTGCATTTAAGCCTACATAAACACCACATCAGTAACATTGGAAAGTTCTATTCGAACGTAGACAAATTTCACAAAAGTAACGTAACATTAAGCAGACTACACAGAAATATACTAAACTTATAATTATCAGCCTCAATACACATTTCTAAGTATTTTGCCAGCTGGCTGACTCTGACGAAATCACAAAAGTAACTAAAAACCCTAGCGATTTCTTCAGGTAGGATCTCCGACGCCATATTCTTGGCGGGAGAATGCAATGCTCTTCATTGGCTGTCGGAGGTTACGTCAGACCACGTGATAGCCTCCATCTTGGACTCGCGGAAGTACTTCAGTTCACATGGTTGCCGCCATGTTTGACTAGTGGAATAAGTGGTGTTTTATTTTATTTGTCACACTACAGCTATTAAATAGATTTCATCTAGATCCAACTGTAATTGTAATTGTTTACATGATGATGACGAACGATGATATCGAAACTTTACTACGAGAACTATACTATATACTGAAACGTGATCTCTCACTATGGACCTTATGTGTAAACTCAAATTAACGCAACAAGCTATTGAGAGAGCAATGATCGGGGTTTCTCTACATGATTTAATCAGAAAGGAGGAGATCCGTAGATGAACTAAAGTCACGGACATTAGCCAAGTAGATTAGCCAGTTGAAGTGACAGTGGGCCGGCCACATGGCACGAAGAAAAGATGGCCAATTGAGCTCGAAGGTTCTGGAGAGGAGACCATGGACCGGCAAGCGCAGCGTAGTTCATCCACCAACAAAGTGGACAGATGACCTGATAAAGGTAACAGAACGGCGTTGGATGCAGGCCGCTTCCAACCGGTTCTTTTTAAAATTTGTGGGGGAGGCATATGTTTAGCAGTCACCTACAGCTGAGATAATTATGGTGAATATTATTTAAAGCAATCACAATTAAAACAACATATTATACATTTTGGACATGCAAAGTTGTTTTGACTGTAACTTGAATAAAACTATACAATATATGCATTTGTATAGAGTAACTAAATAACTACAAAATGGCAAATGTACAAACGGACGAATCCACTTATAAGAGTAAACACTGATGGCGGGAAAACCCTAACAATGGCTGTTATAATCAATAGTCAAACAAGATCTGTTTATTGGCATTTATATTATTCCTTTTAGTCGTATTTAGTCTACTCGTTTATATTTTTGAATGCTTTAAATCTAATGAAGGCATGTTCTTAAAACAAACTTCTTTTCCGGTTTTCATTATCTATTTTTCTTTTTAACTTTATTTCGCTGAAGTAAAAATTCTACACAGCCAGATTTGTTATCACTGTTGCCATCCGTAAAGGAGAGAAACGTGAAGATAAGATACAATATAAACGGTTCTAGGTGCAAAGGTTAAAGAAAACATTTCACGGGTAGAATAGCCGAAAAACTACAGGTGATTTGAAATGCCAATAGTCTAAAGTACGTTACATAATCAGCCCATTATGGTCCCACTGTTGAGACTCGAGCCTTCCTCGTGGAGAGAGGAGTTAGGCCATCATATACAACGCGGGCCCAGTGCGGTTTGGTGGATAGGTAAGTGGCTTACCCATGCCCAAGTTTTCAGGTCACCCGAAGGCCTTTGATTGAAATAGCCTAAGGGCTGTTGTGCTAAGAAAAACAACCGGGACCCACGGCTTAACGTGCCCTCCGAAGCACGGAAGCGCTCAGTTGAATAATGCCACTAGCACACACCCATCCAAGTCCTGACCGCAGCAAGCGTTGCTTAAAATTGTTTATCTCTCTGTTGTGAGCGTTTCTTTAAGTACTCGTAAGTTAGTGATAATGAGCAGAGTATCACCGACAATGTAGCATGACTCAAACTACCACTTTTTAATTAAATGTCTCTATCTCCGCAGAAACCTCCTAACGATACGTGCTATGGTAAGGAGTACTGCCATCATCATTATTATTAATCGAAAATATAAATATGCAGATGACAAACATGTATACTGTGGTATACATGTTTGTCAAAAGTAGTAAATATCTCTAAGTTCAACGTCTTTCTTAGTAGCGTTGATAAACGCAGGTTTAGCGCGTGACGCGTGCGGGGTCATGTCTACATCATATCTAGGAACAAATCGTCGATCAACCTTTTTTGTTGCCTACCTACACAAGAAAAAACAATGATATTTAAAAACTGCCAAACCCGACCGCTCTGCCGGTACTCGCGTGATGATCGCCACCCCCACCACCTTTTCCCACTTTTGTTTTACTTACTCAGGGCCGCGTGCTACAAGTACTTAGCCACAGCTGTTATAAAAAAACGTGTCAGTGGTGCGAGTGCGGATTGTCGTCGATAAACTCGTCACGTAGATGAACTTATTGTATTTATCGTACTTTGTCTCTAGCATGGCTCTAGCCGCGACAGCTGTATTGCGAGCTGTCTTTTGTAGTAATGATCGATATCATTACTGTTAAATTTTATCCTATTGACAATAGTTACTCGCAGAGCTGTATCGATGTCAGCCGAGCTGCAATAAAATAAAAAACAAAATAAATAGCACTCCAGTCATTGACCTTTTGCCAACGGCAAACGGTAACCAGAGCCTATTTGATTAAAAAACATGGCTTCATTTCCAAAGCCAATTCAAAACCAATCAAAGTCCTCGAGCTATTTATTTTTTCACTGCTCTGTGCGTTCGTACCGAGTATAGTCTTCTAGAGTTTTTATTAAAGTTTGAAAGGGCTACTGTTCGCAGAACTACCAGTTATTAATATCAGCTTTATGTAGTTTTCGTTATATTTCAGGCAATATGTCACATTTGTATATTCGTGTAGCTTTAAGTGATTAAAACAATGAAGCCCCCAACCTGACTACGCCCCACTTTCAACCGACAGCTGTTAACATATGCCCGTGTTTTCTTTATTTAAGGGATCTGTTTGTTACTTTTTGTACGGTTCCGCGGCGCCTCCGGTCTCTTACTTATTATTTATGGCGGTGAATGTACTGTTTGGGAATATACATGAATAACGTTCAAAAGAAGGGGCATGCTATGTGGTAGTTTCACAATACTAGTAAATTACAGTTCTAAAGTTTAGATCTAAAAATATTAACACTAGATGTAGGGTGATGGGTTATGATAATGAAAGTGTCATATTTGTTAATCCAGCGTCACATTTATCTCCATGCTAAATTTCTTTAAATTATCATTCAGCTGCTTGAGCATGAAAAAGGTAAAAAAATACTCACAAACTTTTGGCTTAGTAATATTAGTGTGATATCATCTAAGTGCCACGGCCGTACCTTTCTTTTCTCGAAGCAGTTCAGGCCATTTTCGACCCCCTATAACTTCGTTGCGGATAAAACTAGAACCCTGAATTTTCAGTAACCAGGCAGGCATTGTATAAACATGGTATATTTCAAATTTTATTTTATTCAGCCCATTAGTGTAAGAATTATAATTCTTGCTAGTCAAAATTTCTTAATTTTGTCACTCACTGACTGACTGACTGACTGACTGACTGATCATCAAAACTCTAAGGCACTTCTGTGTTCTTTTGAAGTTTCTATGCCTGCTATAGAAACTTCAAAAGAACACAATTAGCATTTAGTGTAAATCAAGGAAAAACTAAAATATTCAGAAATTTCGGTGAAGGTTTCTAGATACATCATTCACATAAATTACTTTCTAATCCTATATAAATATATAGGATTACAAAGTTACATTTACAGTGAATGAGTCAGTGTAGGTATCTGTATAATTATGTATAATATAATGGAATAATAGGTGGATGTCACCACCTCACTCTTTCGAGCAGCGGCTTGTAAAATAAAAATTGCTAATATGATGTCCAACCTCCGATAGGAGTGGAACCTGAAGAAGAAGAAAGTGGATGTAGCTAAGTAGGTACCTACATTAAATTTTCCTAGTCAATTTATTTTATTTTAAACATAAAAGATTTTGAATATTGATATGCTTATTAAAAGATGTTATTGGGTTAGCTATTTACGTAATAACTTAAGACAGAAGGTCCCTGAAATAGGGACTGAAAAATTAACTGACTTGGTTCTACATGGATCTCAAAACTTTTCCGGTAGAAGAACAATAACTGGGCGAGACTTGGGTTTTTTTCACAAGTTTTGTTTTTGATGGCATTACATCTTTACATCGCTAAAGGGGTCGTGTATTATTATGACCATCTAGTTCTAATTCTCATCACAAACTATTACAGTTGATCCCCCTTTAGGATCATTGTGATGTTTGGAGAACGAATCTCCATTAAAATGTATAACACTCTTATAAACACAAATCAAAATCTACAAAAGGTACGGATCAAAAATCTGTAGTGTTGTAGTTTCTCTAAAAACCCTGTATGAACTCTGTTAGATTCGTTTAAATCACATAAAAACTAAATCTGTTCTCGTCTAATAAGTTGTTCAATAAGTTCGTTCTTGGTGTAAGATTTCCTTACTTTGATAAAATGTTAATGTTTCTGATACTAAAATTTAACATTGCTTAAGGCGCGGTCGTATCCTGATAATAGTAAAAAGCAGAATCTTTAAACATCTAGTGTAACGAAACAGTTCGATAATAATCTATGAAAAAAAACTTTGGTTAGAAAAGGAACAAGCAAAGAGTAATAACCGAACAGAATTCATAAATATTACTCACTCTCTGCAGAAAAAAATCCTAAATAGATGCATAAAAATAAACTTTCACGTCCAAACTCTCAGAATTTTCAGCGATAACACTATATTATTTTTTAAGTAATACATAGCCAACATATAGTACTTAAGTAGTAACCAGCAGATTTTTCAATTGTGTTAGTATATATCGAAGGATATAAATAAAACGTACAAAATTAACACATTTTCGCATTACATCGTGCAATCAAACAAGCGATTTTCAACCTTACGTAAAGCATCATAAATTATTTTCAGATTGGGATTGGACCGCATCTTAAAGACTATCTGTATCAATAATTTCCGAACGGATTCGAAAACGCTTTATGTTTTTAGAAAAAAGATGAATATCGTAAAATAATCTCTTTAAAACTAATCCTTCATATACTTTTCCAATATAGGAAATGGGGTCGGAGGGTTCTGAAGTCGAGACCATAAACCGGCAAGCGCAGCGTAGGTCGTCCATCGACAATATAGAACTGAAAAGAGTAATTAAAATAACGACGTCCATTTTAATTCTGTATTATTTTCTCTTTCTCTCCTAACTTTTCTTATATCCAGCTATCCCTTTCTCACGGTCCATACTTACTATTTGCCTAGCACTCTTTCTAACATTACTAAAACTCATTCGCACACAATTACGTTACGTTTCACGTCATGTTAAATATCTACTTCTTACAGAACGACAACCTGATAAAGGTCGTTGGTCAATATTGTTTGCAAACTGTTTCTAACCGGTCCTATTTCAAATGTGAACAAAATTGTTAAACGTTTTCGGGAACGGATTTGTGAAAAACTAATGGAAAACATCGTTCGGAAGTTTCCAATATAGCTTCTGGAGGCCCTTTACTGCTGGCTCTTGTTTAGATACGGAATCAACTCCACAGGGTTCTACGGAAAAGATAACCCTACATACCGTCTTATCTCTACGACAAGTTGTCGTGGAGGCGGAGTAACAGGCCTAGTGTGTCCCGCGCTTGCTCAATGCAGCTTGAAACTGAGCGGCACAGTCCCGCTGCTTTCAGAGGGAGCTTTCGCTATGCTGCGTCAAGGTGTTGGAACAATATCCCGCCCCCAATCAGGAACCTGCAGAGTTTATACACTTTTAGAAGTAAACTTAAGAAATTTATTTATGAACATCAAAAACGTGAGGAACCTCTAGTAAATGACACGAGTGCTGTTTAACTTTAACTTTTTACAAATAGATATAGATTTTTTTTTTTTAAACTAACTGTATTATACTCTATTATTATTTTAATACCCATAATCTTAGTTTTAAATTGTATAATTATTATTATTTTTTTGTAATTTTGCCCGGAACATGTTTTGATTCCGCACCAAGTTAAATTATTAATGATGGTGATTTGTTTTTATATGTAGGTAATCCCGTATATTTTTGTTATGATATGTTTCAGTTTTGAAGCTACTTAAGCAATCAACTCAACCGTTGTTACGCTTAGCTTGGTTGTGTAGTAACTTCTTGTTAATATTTAATTTAATTTTAATGTCTAGTAAAATTATTATGTATTAATGTGTTTTCTGTGACAAATAAACTGTATTCTATTCTATTCTATTCTACTCGCACATATTGTGCGATTTCATAAGCTGAAATTGAATGCCGTTTCTAGCATCTCTACATTAATGTAGTAAAATGTACGCTGGTACGAAGATCGGACAAGTTTCCACATAACTCAAACCACTCGATTTGGTAGCCGACTTTATTATTTGTGTGCGTCGGGTATAACAAGTAAAGAAATAAGCATTTCAAGTTTTTTTTATTACGAAAACGTCTTGGAAAGTTAGAATTACTTCAAGTGTACCTTCTATTCGAAAGCGGCAATATAATGATATCTTTTCTAAATGTTACGTCCTTATTATGAGTTTTTTATTAATTGTAATATGTATGGAATAATTAAAATTAATTAGTTAAATAGATCCCAAAAAATCCAACTTATAGCTATCGTTGATTTTGTTTATTTTAAGAGGACTACATAGCTAGTACTTTCCATACTAAAATAAATAACTCTTTTCTACTTAACATTGTCCGATTTCAGTGATTTTTTTTATATAATCATCGCATTTGTCACTATGCCCGTACGATTTGATTTTATCAGTATTTCAAAGTACTATAAATTTTCTTTTTTGGACTTAAAAAACTGAAAAAATAAACAAACTAATCTGTACAAAAGAAAAAAAACAATTAAATGTTGACGAACTTTTCGAACATAGAGAACAATAACTACCAATTTATTTGAGGACTATTTCAAGATACGTGAAGGTTACGTATACGTGATTTGTAGTACGCGCCACACTTGCCCTTAATTTAGGTTATTAATAAGATAATATTAATAAAGTTTTAACGTAGAGTGTTGTTATAACGACTTGCACTATAGAGTTCCCTATGTCCCCAAGAGCAATGTAAACAAAATATGTTACCATATCATAAACACCCAAGACTCGAATTTAAACATTTCGGCACATCGCACAAATATTTGCTTCAGTCAGGGATCCAACCTGTGACCCCCGCTGCTAGCGGAGCCATCTGTGATGACTTCTTGCTATTCTTGGCAGCACTGCACCGCATAAAATGTATGTGCAACGAGCGCAGTTCAGTGCTGTACAGGGCTATAAAGCTAAACATCTACAATGCCCTAGTGCCAGATTGGCCAAGGTAGAATTTCAAAGTAGAGTAACTACCTACCATATTAGTACTTATTATCAGAACATAACCCTTTTATAAACTAAAGCAATGCACCACGCGGGCCTAGTTCAATTTAGTCTTTGGTATTTTACGGGTTTTATTTCGGTGAATGTGCGTTATATCATCGGGTCCCATAGGCTCTGCCTAGTTTGGGATCTGAAGACCTTGTGTAGATGTTGTCCCATATTAATTAAAAAGAAAAGCACAATAGAAATATCTGTTTTATATACAGGGTGTTTGGTAGAGGGACTGACAAACCAAATGAGCGTGTTCGGGGGCCCACTTTGAGAATACAAGTTGGCCAAAAAAAAATCCCCGACACCCCGATTTTTTTAACTAAATCAGTTAGTTAGCTCTGTTTTGTATCCAATTTTGCTTTGCGTGGCCTGAAGGTGTATTAGAGACCAAATTCAACTAAAAACATCCGGTCTAAAACAGATTTTACAAATGTTATGTATGGTAAATAGGTACAATTTCGGAGAAAAAGGGAAAAATCGCAAAAACAACTATTCAACATATTGGGCGGTCGGGGATTTTTTTTGGCCAACTTGTATTCTCCAAGTGGTCCCCCGAACACGCTCATTTGGTTTGTCGGTCCCTCTACCAAACACCCTATATATGGTATTAAGTTTGAACTGTCATTATCGAGCATAATTACTTTTCTAGTTCATTTTGTGCACTATGTCTTTGTTTCTCCTTTAAGTCAATGCAGTAGAGACAAAGACATCTTTGCATTGTTTGAAGTCTTTGTTCCTTATCTGCGTGTCATAGCGCAAGGCAAGGCGCATAATAGCGCGAAGTTTACCGAGAGATCTTTGTGAACTACAAAATATATTGCAAGAACATTATTGCATGCCTTGTTTTTATGTTTTTAAACGAACTCTTGTTGGATTTTCTTAAGTTCCGTTTTGGTCTCTGGTCTAGACATTTCTAATGAAATAATGTATACATCAATTTTAAATATATTACTCACACTAAAACGACGTTATTTCGATTAAAATAGCGTTTAACACGTCGCGTGTCGCGCGTACACCATGTGCACGTACAAAAAAGTGCTAAGCCATGTCGCGCGTACACCTAATGTAATATACTTATTTTTATACCTCTGGTTTGTAACTCATATCAGATCAAATGCACTCCATCGGTATAAACTTTCTTTTAGTTCGTCAAACTATTCAATTGTAGTATTTTTATCTGTACTTTTTGTGTAGTTCGGAGAGAGACCGCATGAAGTAGACACTGGACGAGCCTGCTACTTACGCGTAAATATAAATAAAATCAATTGTATTATTTCATTGCTCAAAGACTTAACCCTTTAAGTACCTTAAAAATAAAAATATATTGGCGCCAAATGGAACGGAAAAAGCGCGCGAAAATTCACTATTTAAATAAACTATGCGTGCCGCAAACGTTTGCAGGAGTAAAATCGTAGTAAATCAGCTATTTGTTCTATTTTATACCTGTAAACGGCGTAAATTTACACTGGCTACCCAGTACATCTTCCTTTATTCTATTATTATGTTATATGTTTCTTTTTAGTCAAATTATAGAGGTAAAGTCAACCGAAAAAATACATAAAAACTTGAACGGCAACAAAAAAATAACAAATGAAATAAATTCTACAAAGACCAATTTTATCTCTCAAGCAGGTGTAAAAGGAGTAAACATATAATCACAACGGTATAATAGAATTTTAAAACCTATACTACCCATTTTATAAATTTTCCCTAATAAATCCACAAATTGTCATACAAACATATACTCAAACGCTAACCAAATAGATCTCAAGATCGTAGTCTCACTCGTTATCAAAACAATATGGCGGCTGCCTTTATCAAATTACGGGAATTGCTCACCAAACCATAATATAAGAGAATTATAAGCTTTTTCTTAGATTTTTACCTCGAAATGGTACTTATTCACGAAAACAATACACTAGCATATGCACACCTGCGAAAGTTTAAGAGATATGGTATCGACGCCTATTTTTTTTTACTAGCCTACTGATAACCAAAATAATTTATATTTCTATGTAACAATAATTTCTAGGTGCTTATTAGTATTAAAAAGAACATCTCATAAACCGAAATGTATTCCATATTTGAACAGTTAACGTTTATGTTCAGTCAGGATATGGTTTTTGACTGCGGTACACCGGTGTACAAGCGCGGCTTTGTGCAATGTATAGATTTGGCCACCGGTGTACCGGCGCGTGTTTATAGGTTAAAGAAGGACTTATCCTTGGTCGCAAATAACCCTAAACGTCTAACGTTAAGCTTGATATATGAGGAGATGGAGTTAAAGAAGTCTGGATGCTAATCGTAAGAGGCGAGAAAACCCGATTTACTATATATATTTACTATAGGTACCCGATTTACTATAGGTAGGGTTCTTGGATGATGATGGATGTGGATGTTTTTTTCGTTCACTGTAACTGGCGCGAGCGCAAAATACAACAACCAAATTACTTATTAATTATAGATCAAATTCCTTCCCACATTCGGTTTTCACTTTTCCCATATGGAGTGAACACACGCTTTAGGTATACGATTACATATTTGCTACTGCGAACCACATGAAAAAAATACAGACTCCAGATAAAGCCGAAATCAGTAGGGCTATTGTAGTAGCTATGTATCTCAGTTGCTAACAAATGTTGATTGAAATGGAAAACTTATGCTTACTGGAGTTGTCAAAAGTGACATAGAGCCGCCATTTTTCAAGATTTCAATCAACATTTGTTAGCAATTAAGATACATAATAGCCCTGCTGGTTAGGTGCTGAAGTTTACTTTATGTCCGTTGCGTTGATTCCAAATATAAAAAAATATTTTATATCTGGAATAAACGCTATGTTCTGAATTAATTGACAGCAAAAGCAATGAGGTCAAAGTTACCAATGAAAACCACGTAACAATATCCAACAAAGAATAATGTTGTAAAAACATAAAAATGTATATTTTATGTACCCAATACAATAAAGTCGGTAACACGGACTGTGTAGGGACAGACCCTCTTCATTTCAATAACCATTTATTAGATTTATTGCAACAGAAAGTATTTTGTGTGAGCCAGTCGATGACAGAATTGAAATACTCCGGGACAAGGTATAATTCTTTTTTAGCGAAATACTAATGATGTTTTTTAAATGCCAGTCTTCAAGCACAGTAATGTTTTACTGTGCTTGAAGACTGGCTGAAGTAAGCTACGCTATCTGACCGCTGGTAGGAGATTAAAATGCCTACTCAAACTTATTTATGGAAAACTCTGAGTATGCAACTCAGAGTTTTCCATAATAAAGTTTTATAAGTACCTATGCAAAATGTATTTAAAAGAAATCAATACAAATCTAACTACAGAAACGATTTCTAGGTAACTGTTACTTTAAATTATTAAGCACCCGCAGCGGATCTTAGCTTGGCGATCTTAACCGATGAACAATGTTAAGCAACTTTTGCTGCGGTCAGGACCGCTAGCGGCATTACTCAACTGAGGGCTTTCGTGCTTCGGAGAGCACGTCAAGCCATCGGACCTGGTTGTGGGTCTAGGACAACAGACGTTAGGCTATATCCGAAGGCCTTCGGGCGGCCTGAAAATATCGTCAGGGTTGGCCACTAGCCTACGCACCAAGCCGCACTAGGCCCGCGTGGTGGATTATGGCCCAACTTCTCTCTCAACAGGAAACATTTTTTTTTAAGTTTCTTCATATATAGTGTTTATTGCGATTTCATAATAATTAAAAACATCAAACAAAGATAAAGTTTCGTGTTCGGAGTCACTGAACATGTTAAAAAAATTACGATTAAATCGACTAAACACGTGCAGGTAGTAGAGGTTGAGTGGTAAAAGATGGTATGTGATAATTATATAGTATATTATGGTACATGGTATATGGTACTTATGATATGCGTTCAAAAGCGGTCGAGATGTGATGCAAGATTTGCCTCGCTTTGGTAGGCCACAATCTTCTTCAACTGAAGTTAACATCGCAAAAGTGAAGGAAATAGTGACTGAAAATCCTCGTTCAGATTTAGATTAGATAACCCTTTCTTAATTGATTTCTGTGTCTCAGAAGTCCATCCGTATCATTTTAAATAATAACTTGGGTATGAAACATGTTGCAGCTCGGCTAGTCTTAAAAGAAATGAATTATCTCCAAAAACTCAATCCCATAAGAGTTGTTGAGGACGAGTCAATTCCAACCCAACATTGCATTGTTACTGGTACCTGTGTTTACGAGTTTGACGTGCAAACTATTCAACAAGCTTCGGTGAGTGTGCCTTCCAACTGAACCAAAACAAAAAAACAACACGCCTAAGTCGACCAAAAATCAATGTGATGTTGACTGTTTTCTTTGACTATCGCGGTGTTTTACTCTCGAAATTCTTTTCGGAAGGTCAAACGATAAATAAGTAATATAATTAAGACATTATTCGGCGATCAAGAGAGCAAAGTCGGCTAGAATTGTGGAATGAAAAGTTTTGCATTTTGCACCACTAGAATAAGCCTATAATTGTGAATGATTTTTAGACCAAAAATTCAACAAATACCATCGAGCAATCGCCTTATTCACCAAATATGGCTCCAGACAACTTTTTCCTCTAACCTAAACTCAAATAACCACTCAGTGGCACCCGTTTTGATTCTGTAAAAGACATAAAGGGGAGTTTAACTCAATTCCAGAAATAAACGTTTAAAATGCTTTGATGATTAGAATATTCATTGGCATAAGTGTATCGTTTCTGAAGAAGCACATTTTGAAGGTTATAAAATAAATTTGGATCAGTAACTAAAATTTTGTGTGATTATTGATTATTTTCCAGTAGTTCCTTGACAGAGTAGTACATTGCCACCTTCAATTGGCGCACATCTGCTCAGTTACGTATATAGCCTTCAAGTTTTATAAATGGAGATGTCATAACACAGAATTTGCTGTTTTTTCATGCTTTTTCAGGATGGGATACAACATCTGTGAGAAAGTCGATCGATCTTTGCTCACTCTTGTCGGCGAACGTTTTTTCATAGCTTTATACGGCGGTAATAAAGACGACTCACTAGACGACCTGCGATACAAATAACGAATAAAAGTCGATTAGAGGAGCTAGCTAATAAGTGATTAAAAATATTATGACGTCGAGGATTACCTTATAAGCAAGATGTCCGTAGGCCTACTAGGGATAAAATAGACAAGTAAAAAAACGCGCCTACAGACTCTACCTCATAAGTGGCGGGTAAAAGAGTTGGGAATGAATAAGTAAAGTTGTATGAATTTAACAAAAAAATTGTAAAAATATATTTACAATAAAAAAATAAGTTAAACATTTCGTTTCGACCGGATTCATATGAGCATTGACGAACCCGGTCAACTTTGGAGCGCTGCAACAGCGTTTACTAAAAAAAATATAGTGTTAAAATTATTCTCAAAAGATCATCTACAAGATTGGTCTGAGGTAATTTTTTTGCAAAATATATACAAAAAAGATTTTCAGCAAAAAAAATTCTTACTTTAATACATATAACTCCTTTAATTTTTTATTTAGGGCATAAAGTTAAATGCACATATTTGTAGGCATAACAATTTGCTACAAATTATGACTGTACAAATTTTTTGTAAGACGCATAGTTTTCGAGATATCGCGAAAAAAGTGTTTCCACCGCTTTTTCCAAGATGGCGGCCGGGGGACAAGGGTGTCGACCCCACAAACTTTAGGTTAAGCTTCTATTGACCCCCCACATATGGCCTAAAAATAAAATTGCGTCCTCTAAAAAATGCAATATTCGGTCTTTAAAACTGTAACATTTCAATGGACTACTACTTTAATGGTTTCACTCTGATTTCACTTTGAAGCTCTGATTTGTTCCTATGCAATATTCAAAACAAACGTTCTATTTTGTAGCAATATAAATTATCTGGTCCGACAGTTCTGGATTAATAAAGAATTTATTGCATCGCAAACGTCATCTTTTTTATTACATCTTTTAGCAGCTTTTAGTTTTACGATGAGCGATGCGTTTAATGAGTGATTGTGACATGCTTACTTGAATATAAAAAAAAAATGATGTTCATTTTACAAACAAAATATCTCGATACTAATCTGAATGAATCAAATCAAAATCAATTCCGCAATTTAGGTATCAAAGTCACTGTATTGAACTTTAATTATTAATAAATTTACTTTGAAATACTCTACTGCCGCGTTGTTCTAATGACCCGGACTCTATGGCCATTATAACTGAAAAAAAAAATGAATCGAGAGACCGGGTCATCATGTTTAGTTAGTGAAGTTTTTACAGTGATAAGTTTTATTACAATCCTTAATAGGGGCATGGGTGAATTGCGACTTGGCAGAGGTTGAGTACTCCGAGCATCTTTGCCATCTGAAAAATATCTTGCTACATAATATCCCTTTCTTATTAAAGTTAGGGTAACACTGCAACTGCCATGGGCAGGCCTTCAGACGTGCGAATTGTTTGTCAGTAAACTACTTTACAAGCGACCAATCCAAATGTACTAGTAGTTCTGCAAACAGTAAACCACGAGAGCACAAACATTCTTGATATAAAGTCAGTTACAATTATCTGTTAAATATCTTTCTATTATTTATCCCAAGTCGAGCGAAAACCGGCACCGCCGTACCATACTTTTCTCGAAGCAGTTCAGGCCATTTCAATCGGTATATTTCAAAAAAAATATTTAATTTCAATCTGCATTGCAGTCTAAGAATTATAACTAGACAAAGTTTCTTAATTTTGTCACTGACTGACTGACTGATCAATTAACAAAACTCTAATGCACTTCTAGCATAAATAGAAGCTTTAAATTTATAGTACAATTAGTGATTAGTGTGTAAATAAAGAAAACACTAAAATACTGTTAAAATTCGATCCAGTTTTCTAGATACACCAACTGCATTAACAACTTTGTAATCCCATATAAATGTTATATAGGAGTACAAAGTTACATTATATAATTATATCTATATATAATCTACATCTACACTTCTACACTAATATTATAAAAACTAAGATTTGTTTGTTTGAATTGAATAGGCTCCCGAACTACTGGACCGATTAGAAAAACTCTTACACCATTAGAATCCTACATTTTTTCTAATGGCTATATACGAGCTCAGACAAAATAAAAAAGTCAAGACGGAATGTTGTGAACATAGAAGTGAGGCCGGGTAAAACTACGCCTCGCCGTGTCCATACATATTTACATACAAAACCTACAACGAAACTACGCTTTGACTCGTCAGTCGAACTATCGCGGCGTGTGGAAGCAACACAAAAGTTTTAATTATGATTTAATGTCAATTTATTAATTACTTATTAGTTTTTAATAATTTTAATTTAATTTGATTTATCATTTCAGTGCCGATACACGCACATGTAGTTTAGAAAACCGGCTTCACTTCTCTGTTCACAACATTCTGTCTATACTTTTTTATTTTGTCTGAGTATACGAGTAATATTATCAAAAAGGTTAGGGATCCGTATGAAAACTTCGATAATGTAACCCAAGGTTTGGAAAAAATACAAAAATTACGTACGCTGCGAAAACTATTCACCATATAATATTAGTCTATTCTATTGACAAGAGAGCAAAGTGATCTATAGATTGCAGCACGTAAGTTGAACTTAGCGCAGAACACATTTTCGGTTCAACTCAATCGAAGTGCGGTATGAGGTGGGGTGCAAGATGCCGTAACCATAGCAACGTGCTCCCAAACAATCACACTCCGCCCCCCGCAGCCCAGACTATACTGTACTCCAGAGTCAGAGTCGTGCATTGTGTTTTCATGTGATGGCCATTGGTATTTGTATTTGATTAATATTCATATTGTATTTGATGCGAAATAACATTGTACATGTTTCGTTTATTTGGCGCCCAACGTAGGACTTTCTAATGATTATTGAATAATTTTCTATTTCCATTAATATTATATTCTATAATCATCTTAAATTATTATTTTCTATAAAAGTATCAAATAACGCGAAAACAAATAGGTACAGTAAATTTAAGATAACTCTAAAATTTACAATAACAATATGCCTCAATCGCGTTATGTTGCAGTTACTACTAATTTCTGCAGTTAAAACGAAACATGCGATCATGGTCTATTTTCTACCAAAAATTAAATACAAACCTATTATTTAATCTGGGTAGTGAACTTCTGCTGGATTCAAAATACTCGTAACATAGACAAATGTATTATTGTTAAATGTATTAATGTGTAACTTCTTCTGATACAGAGCAACATCGCAATAAATATTGGCAAAGACCGAGAACATGCGAGCACTATATATACAATCTATATAGCACTGCCTAAGAGCTCTGAGATTGCAAGATAATTTTAATACGTGGATTAAACGTTTGTTTTATAATTATTACGTCAAGGTTTTCTTAACATAGCTGATTAGTTAAGATACGACTCGTTTCGCGATTGTTTCATCCGGTAATTTTATGCCTTGTTGTTTAATTTTCGTGTTTGTTTCCAAAATTTTATTAGTTAATTTAGATGTTTTATATATAAGAGACGTTGGCGTGAAAATTAAGTTTATCCTTAATAGAGTGATTGATTGCTAAATAAAATTAAGGTGCTACATAGGCCTTAATGAGCAGCTTGTTATGAGTCAGTCTAAATATCAAACGAACTGTTATGACGTACGAAAAAAAATAGGTTTATGATAATTGATATTCTGAATTCACAGTTGTTCAAATTGTGGAATAATATCAGTGATGACTTGTGCATGTTGTAATGGATACGGCATACGTAATCTTGCGAGTTACAGCAGATCACACAAGTTTGGTTTTGATAAGCACGCGTGAGTACTTAAATATCTACTACGGGACGAGGGATTAAAGGTACACGAGATATTGTAATTATGAATTAGAATTTGATTATGGTTAGTCGGTGGCTTTACAGTGAAGTGTTGCACTTTATTAATATCACCTGTAGCATCAATGATGACTAGTGAAGGTTGAACATACAAAAGTTATGAGTAATGGGTATATTTCATGCTCGAATATGAAAGCATCTTGTCCAATTATAGGTTATCTTTTGTGTTTCATACTTATATTATAACTTACCTCAATTATGTATAATATGATAAAGATTAGGTTCCAAGGGTACTATCACTATGAATCTTATCTGGTTAATTCTTTATGGTTTCGAATTAAATTCAAATTTATAAAGTTCACACGCACAACGCTCTTGGCTGAAGGGTACTGTAGGAAGTTAAATTATTACGTGAATAAGACTAAGACAGCTATGGCCGAGACATTTGCGTGGAGTGCAGCATTACGCTGAACTTTAAAAATAAATGATCGCGCACTACAGCTGATATGGGTAAGCGAGACACTTACCATCTTACCATCAGAAGCAGGACTTGCCCTTGCCTCCACTGTAAGTAGTTACATAAAGATAGAAATAGCGTGGTGATAGAGACCCTGCTGAAATAGGATGTGGGTAACCAGTCCTCTACGTCTTAATGAAATTAAGTTTCCTTATTTCTTTGAGTATGAAGGCGATGGCTGGTACATGCGTCAACCCGTAAACGGATGCTGCTAGCGGACACCGGTCTGCTCGGAATTCTAAGGAGTACCTAACCTTTTACTTTTTATATACTTCGTACATATATATGTTAGGTTTAGTCTAGTTCCCTCCTTCTATGCAAATATGTTTATTTTAATAGGTAAGTTATTAGTTATGTTAGGTAAATGTAAAAAAATGGCACATACCCTGGAGACTGTGTATAAATTATTTATAAAGTAAAAAAGTAGTAACATAAAATAGGATTTAGGTGGTCTCATGTTTGTGTTTGTCCATTATACAACTCTTATTTAAATTACAGCACATTAGAATATAATCACTTGGCTTAGTTCTTGGAAATATTGGTTGCACAAAAAAAAACCTGGAAATATATATAGACACACTATTTTTTTTAATACGGGACATTCTGACAATGTGTCAATGTCAACAAAAACAAGCGCTTCATTATACGCATATTGACACACGCAACGTAGAAAACGTAAGAATTTAGTTGAATTTGCCTTCCGTTTCACGCATTGGGTAGTTATTTGCTAAGTATCAATTGTTTTTATATAAAATAATTTTAATATATTTCGGTGTAGCTTCGGCAGCTAAAATTGCATGGGAGCGCATGAGATGAACTCCCTTGACCCCCCACAGTGGCAGACTCCTTAAATTCAGGCGACTGGGTTTAAGATCCAATCCGACTTCAATACTAAAAAGGGTGAAATAACTTGTCGAAGTCGGTAACATGATAGTTTAAAATTGTCACAATATTAAGCGCATGGTATCGACTTCAACAAGCTCTCTTACCCTTTTTAGTGTTGAAGTCGGTTCCATTTTTTAGTAAAAAAAAAATTACTACATTTTAAAGACCCTTGCTATTTACAGGGTTGAACTCATCCACCGTCAATGATAATATTATCAAATCATCAAAATAGGCGAACACTTTTCAGTTATTAGAGTGTAATTAAAAAAACTGCTGGACCGAGTTTGATGAAACTTACACAGGACCTCGGAAGTATACTCTATCAAACAAAAAAATAATCATCAAAACTTTGGAGTCCAATTTAACAAAAGAAAACAAAATATACGGTCGAATTAAGAAACCTCCTCCTTTTTTGAAGTCATTTAAATTGGACTCCAAATTTAATAAATTGATTAATTGAAATACGGTATGGGTTTGTGTATGTTTATTAGTGCACGTTCAATTGCAATTTCTAAAAAGAGAAATAACATTGGGCAATGCATTGGAGAAATTGCGTTAAATTCATATTAAATTTATATTATTTTAACTATTATGTATTGGTGTACATCTGTGCCATCACTATTCGATTGGTGGATTCACAGAAACTAGTAAATAGGACCCATGATACCACTGGTACACAGATGTATGAATATCAGACCCTGGGGATGCCACGGGTCCTAATCCAAGTTCCCGTGACACCCCCAAGAGTATCTTCCAGGGGTATCTTGAGTACGGAATGAAATTTAAAAACCTGGGCACCATTTAGTTTTCTCCGATCCGTTTTTGTTTGACGTGCACTTTAGCATGCTCTTACCTAAATATTTTTCCATGCATAAAATAGTTTTTAAACCGAATAAACATTACGCCAGGGAAAATATTTATTTTTATCATCAGAATAGCAGCAATATTATTATTGGAGTGCGACTAGTCAGTAAAAAAATACGTCCATATTTTCAATAAATAATGGCCGCGTCTCAACTAAAAATATCTCTCTTTTTGTTCCTTTGGCAACTGAGTCAGTATAGATAAGGATACTTTATTTCTCCCTGTCAAAATTGACGCTCTTTGTAGACGGGACTTCAAAGCGGCTGTGCGTTCTGAGGAATAAGGTTTATGATTGACATTTTTTTTGTCTGAAAGAGGGCACTTGTAGTACCTGAAGTTGAATAAAGATTGATATAATTCAATATCACGTCTCAATTGTAAATGTAAAGGCGACACACATTTTTATCTACGGGTTAAGTAATATTTGGGAACAGTTTTCTATTTTAAAAGAGTAGGTATCGCAAAGTAATAAACGCAGTACAGTTACGGTAACTTTGAAACTTAGAGCGAGTAGATTATTATAATTGTGGCGCTGAAAATCAAACGAATGGTTTTACTCTCTTGTCACAAATTACCATAACAAAAATCTTTGACGGAGACGAACTCCGTACCCCTACCCCTTCAAAGTACGGTTAGCATCCCCGTATTTTCGATTGCGTTATTTTTGATTATTACAGCCTAAATTTTAAATCATAACTTATTACTGCGACGCATTTAGATATATCAACAACGAAGTGATCTTACAAGAGTTCCGTTTTCCTCTTGGGGTATGAAAGCCAAAAGAAAACAAATTTATTTATTACATATTTATAATATATGTATATACTTCTATTATAAATACAATGTTTTTATATTTATCAGCTACGTAGGTACTTAGAGCTTACCTAAAAAATAGGTCTGTTATTATAAAACCCTCAATAAATCAAAAATATTGATGGGGCGTTTCTAAAAATGTTCGCTCTACGCCTCTAGGCATACATGATCTATGACCATTTTATATTGAGTTTAACCCGGTATCAGTAAAAGCAATATATTTAGTTAAAAGTATTTTGGTATAGGCATGGGCACGCCTATATTGTAATGCGTCCAGTGTACAAGACGCGAAGCATTAGTCGAGTCAAATTAGGATAAAATATGGACATAATCCGGACAGTAGTAGATTCTGCTGGAATCGGTAGGAAACATGCAGCTAGGAGTGTCACCCCAGTTTGCACCGTTTCTAGCACCTACGGAACCATGTTTAATATTAGGTATAAACTTTTACGGGCCGTTAATTAGAAAAATTCAAAGAAGTTGGAATAGTTTATTGTATTTATGAATATGAGCTTCCTTTATGTATTGTATATCTATTGTGTAAAAAGTCATGCGACATACAGAATATTAGTTATCGCTTTTTTATTTGCGGCTCCAGGTAAATACCGACATATATATAAACTTACAATTAGGTATTTATAAGCATCATAAACGTTCAGTTAAATTTGCACCAATGTGCAATTTACGGATCATATCTTAACAACCGATTTCCAAAAAAGGAGGATATTCTAAAGTCGACGTGTACTTAAATATTTGGATGTATGATCACGCTTAACTTTTTACAGAGTAGTCCCACAGCATAAAGATCGTATACATAGACTGTAGTAGTACGATTTGATAATTATTTTTTTTGTTTGGTTGGTATCGCTTTGTTATTAAAAAAAATTAAAATAGACGGACTGAGCTATAAACTAGAACGTAATCGAAGCGTGGTTTGATTGGTTGTTTGGATTCATCATCATCATGATGATGAATGGAAATATTTATGTCAGTGTGACTTTGACTATTGGTAAGTTTTTGTATTTGACATTTTATAGTTACTGACATTGTACTCGTAAATCGTATGTTTTTTATTTTATTACTTTTTTTATGTGAATGTAATTTTGAATTTCGTAACTTACCTACTACATTTCATTATATAATTTAATTTGGACTTGCATGCCTGAAGTAACTGGTTGTACCGTATTAGTAACCAGTGAATAAATATATAGATCCCTAGTGATAAGCAGAAATGCTTGAATCTCGAAAAATCTATAAATTTAAGAATAGCATTCTATCTCATAGCTAATTAGTAAATGTGAAACTCCCAGATTTAGGCTTTAAGGGTCAGGAATATGCCAGGATATTACTTCATCTGAAAATAACCCACTAACCCTTTAGAGTCTGGAGCATGGAAAAGTCAACTGGATTTAAGTGATGGAAAAGGCCAAAAACGTCGAATTTGAGACACCGTATCCATACCGTAGGCCATACCGTCAAATCCGCAGATTTATGTTGGAAAAACATACATTTCTTTGATCACAACTGCCACCGTTATGTTTAGGGTGTCCCTTGAACCCACAAAAATTGCTCATCCGTGAAAACATAAATGAAATAAAGAAATAAAATGATTCATAATAATACGTTCATGTGGACGTGTGGTCTTTATGATACTTTTGAATAGGTCATATTTTGGCACAACTTTTGAAATATTGAAGCCAATGAGATTAACTCGTACATATACCACGATAATCTATATAAATATATAGGTAAAGTACTGCTATAACACATAACCGTCACAAATGTAACATAATTTTAAAATTACTTGCAATGATAATTCGCAATTAGACATAGTTTACTTAGATATATATACATATATAAATTAACCTCTATTTATCCTGACGCTATAACTATGGATGGATCAATCTCGCTAATTTCTTTTTTGTTGCTAATTATTGTCAAGAGAAAAATAGATAAATAGATAGTTAAACTTTTTATTGCAACACCAGATTATAAAGAACAACAAACAAATTAAAAACTTAAAATTAAGTGTCACAATGGGCGGTCTTATCGCTCAGAGCGATCTCTTCCAGACAACTGTAGCGTTATAAAATGATCCATATGCAAATTGTCACGACCTTTCCAAAGAAACTCAATTTTGCCAAAAGAATTGGGTCAGGCGTCGATATAAAATTGGGTAAAACTAGATTTTTTTTGAAACGGGAGAAGCACGGCAGCTGTTATCTAAAGGGTAATCCAAAGACAACCAACAAATAAATTGTGTCAATTTCGCAGTTAAGGCCCTATTTCAGTTAAGTTATGTGAATATGTTGTGTTTTGTCCCCAAGTAGAAATGTTTGAAATAATATTTGTACTATTATCATCGAGTGAAGTTTCTACTAAATAATGTATAATAAATGTCATTGATTGCAGATAACTCCAGAAATGCCGGTTTTCAATCGTCAATGGTGCACTTGTCTATATCTGTAATATTGATCACCATCTCAGCCGCAGGACGTCCACTGCTGAACATAGGTATCTAATTTATAATTACCTTGACGGTGTAGCTTGTACGGTAGGTATACCACTCAAGTGAAAACATCATAGTATTACCATACACCTCTTTAGGGCAATCATTAATTGGCTAGTTTTCGGACAGAAGCCAATATTTTTTACTAAAATGGAAAATTCTATAAAATTCTAATGCAATAATGAAAATAAGCGTGTAATATTAATAAGACAACAAAAAATCCTGTGCCGCACAATACATAACTATTTTAAAAATAATATAAATGTCCATACTATGCACCAAATCTGTCAAAACGACTAGTCTATCAAATATTTCGAAGCCACACTACAAACAAGACCGTTGCGGATACAAAACAAACTAACTTATTTTCGGTTGTTCCTTTACACTGTTCCTGTAACCTGTGTATTGTGTGTCCATATATAAACAATCCCTTATCAAAGGTACGTCATTATTAGTACAGGGGTTTTCACAGTTGGATGACATCAATTTCCTCTTTTGCAACGAATAACATTTTCGATTAAAATGTTCACTTTGAAAATTCTCGTGAGTTTGACACATATTTATTTAATATCATACCAACTCTACTCAAGTTATCGACGTAATCGACCTAGGTTTCGAGCATGGCCGATGTCCAATCCTCAGGCAGTCAGCTGCAAGATCCGCGCACGCACCGTGGCTCTCGCGCCGGGCCGTCAATTCGGCTAATTACGTGAGTAAAGTCGGTTTTATATTAAACTAGCTGACCCGCCAGCGCTTCACTCGCTTGGTCTTAGTTTAGTGGTGAAAGTGCTGTTTTAGAACCTCGAGGTCATGGGTTCCATCCCCGGGTTGGACAGTTGTTGGATCTGAGAAAGTAAGATTTTCTCAATAACAGTCCGGAGACTGAAAGAGTGCCCCGTAGATGGCAAAAGGCTCGCCCCCTGTTACATGATCACATGGCATATATGGCGAAACGTAGGCGTTGAAAACACCGCTGCCGAGGATTATATAGGCAAAAGTAACGATTCACTCAAGACCGCTAGACTGAAGTTACCGCCCCGCGGTTTCACCTCCCTGGTGATGGATGGTGACGACGAGGAAAAGTATCCAATTAAAATACCACTGCTTACTCCTTCGAGAATATATAGGCGAAACTATTTGTTATGTTGTGTTTAAAAATAGCATGTAAGTATAGCGATTGGCGATTCACTCAAGACCGTTAGACCGGTGTTTCACCTCCGTGGTGATGGCGGAATCGCTCGACTAGAGTCAGCTGAACAACAAATATGGATGACATGCGGACTCTATTGCACGTTTAGTGTATCGAGCTGTCAAAACCATAGCCTACGCTATTTGGCATTATTCATTAGCGCTTCCGTGCTTCGGAGGGCACGTTAAGCAGCCGGTCCCGGTTCTTTGTCTTAGGTCAACAGTCGTTAGGCTATGTCGAAGGCCTTCGGGCGGCCTGAAAACTTCGACGTTGGTTAGCCACTAACCTATCCACCAAGCCGCGCTGGGCCCGCGTGGTGTATTATGGCCCAACTCCTCTTTCTAAAAGGAAGGCTCGAGTCCCTGCAGTGGGAACGAAATGGGCTGATTATGATTATGATTCCAGTTAGTAGGTAGTAGTTCAGCCGTTCTGCCGTGATTGAGAAACAAACATCCAGATATCCATCCATCCATCCAAGTAAACTTTCACATATGTAATATTAAAATAATAAATAATAATAATTATTATAACAGTGGGATACATTTTTCACACTGTGAAAACAACATTGAAACAATATTGTTTTAAAAAGTTGAATTCTTAATCATTTAATCAACTTATTCGACGTTAGTATTTTAAACCGAAGAAAAGAAGTAACTATGAGGGCTGAGCTAACACTGAGCAAAATCAAAGCTTCGTTTGAAAAAATTCGCGTACTTCAAGACTGTATTTTAGGGAGTTACTTTCATATTCCTGACGAGATCAGCAGAGGTATGTTACTAATATTATAAATGCGAAAAATTCTGAGTGCGTGAGTGAGAATTTTATTGGAGCGAGAGTGCATGCTGAAATAGCTCGGATTTAGAGCTAGCTATTGTCTGATTTTTGAACCGCGAAGCTCAATACTTTATATGAAATCCTAGTTCGTACCGCACCGAAAATAATATTAAAAATGTATGTACTTAGAGCACACAATTGTAATTTTCTTTTCTGAATCAAAGGTCACAAATGAGTGATCTCATAAAAGTTTCATCACAATGTTGTGTATCGTAGTTACTTTTAGTTTTGCTCTGCTGATTCCTATTGTGTTTTGGGCACCATTGTTCTCTAAAACTTTTTGTTTCAGTCGGTTGCCACATACAAAGTGTTCGCTGAGAGCAGTTGATCAAAAGGAGACTTTTTCTTGAAGTTCATAAATACTCGAACCGATGATAAAACTTGGCACTTAGGTTATTTGAAGTTTCATAGTGATCATATTGAGATTATTTATTTATTAGAGGTGAGAGGACAGTATTTTTATATCTATAAATAAGGCAGTGATCTGATTGTATTATTACTTTCAACTGCACTGACAGCATTGGCATATCCGCTTTCTTGGTTTTATGGTCTCCCAGTACTTCAGAGTACTATCATCGGTTTGAAAAAGTATTTCATAATCAGTACGTAAAAAAAGGTAAATTTATCCGTTGAGTACCTTTACTACAAACTCGTAGTTCTCGTAAATCATACTTTGATGATGAAGAAGAATAAATTAAAAGTAAATGGTATAATAATATAGTATATTTAATTACAAGTGGGGAAAGGGTTGACAGTCGGAACAAGTTGCAATGACGGTTCCGCACGTGTACTGAACGACTATTTTTAATACAGTTGCGAAAAAATTAAGCAATTTAATAAAATAAACTCGCAAAGAAAATTTCTGGAAAATGGCGCTAACCGTAGAATATAAGCAGAGATTTTTTTTTTCTTCACCCATTCTGGTAGGCAAAGGGAACTATGCCCATACAGCCAAGTCTTCAGTAGATTTTTTTTATTGATATGAAATGAAAATGAAATTTAATGAGATGAAATGAAATGAAACCTAACCTAACTCATTCAATCAAATCATTAAATCTGACATTGATACAAATTAGTAGGTTCTTTTTAGAAATATACGTATATGCATGAATCATAAAAACTTCTATGAACTTTTTTTAGTAAAAACTAAATGGTTGGTTTTGCATGCTTCATTTTGACAGTTGGGAAAGAGTACGCACGAATTCGGGAAAGGTAAAAAAAAGCACGAGTATATAATAGCCCACATCCCGAACGCTTTACGTCCCTGCAATACGCCACTTTTTGAGCAACTGCATTAAAAAGTATTTATCAGGTAATTACGTGTGATATAATATCAAAATGCATTATAAAAATAACAAAAAACGTAAATATTCCTGTAAGAGCGACCAGGCCTGGAATCTCACAAACACAAAAATCCTAGTTTTGAGGTCACGCCTCTACGGGTGTTATTTATTGGCAAAAAATACGTATTCTCCAAGCGGAAGGAACGAAGACGTTGCGACATGAAGATGTAAATAGATCTGGAGATAAGCTTCGATATATGGTAGCAATTTCCCCCGCAGAAGGGTGAACGGAAAGGAAGAATCCGCCTTTGCCGTTCATTTTTATATCCCAAATATTCTATAAGTCGACGGCGTACATACATCCCACCCAGAACACAATTTTTCTCCCCTTCGCTCGACTACAGTTTAGTTCGATAAGTGTACTACTGTTTGTACATCTCCAGTATTTGAGCCAGTCCAGTAGAGGACCAGGAATTATTTGCTGTTGCCCGTTAAACATGGGGTACTTTATAGAGGGGCCTTCACAACCTTGAATGATATTGTAGAATCATATATACACTAGCTGTTGTTAAGGTTTATGAAACTAGCAAGAAAGATTAAAAAAAATGTCTTGTTCCAAAAAGATGAGCAAATATGCTTAACTTTATTAAAGTTATAAAAAAGTAATCGTTATACCAAATTAATCAAATATTAAAATTATACCTCCGATAAAAAATCCAATAAAGAATCTATCCTTTTTATTTACCTACACGTTTGGATGAACACAAAAAATATTACGTAGATTAGTTTTTTCATCAAAACTTGGTTATTTTTAAGTATATCTAGTTAATAGCCTAGAGGTTTAATAACGGCCACATCAACATCAATGTTCAAAATGTACTCATATAAAAACGTAGGTAAGTGAAATGAAAAATTATCAAGGTAACATGAAAAAATCAGACATGTGTAAAATTCAACGTACCGGTAGTACTTTGGTAGACTTCCTTCTTATGAGCTCATCCACCTCAGCTTCTTCTTAATTTGACCGTGGTACTCTGTGCATCCTCAAGAAGTATAAGCAGGTATAATTGTAAGTTTAAATAGGTAGTTAGGTACTTGTGTCAAAGTAAGTAAATAGTATCTATAAGTAGAACGTCTTCCCTCTAGCGTTGATTGACGCAGGTTTGGCGTGAGACGCGTGTAGGCATCAACATCGTATCTACTAACAAATCTTCGATCGATCCTTTCTTGTAGCATACCTACAAAACAGAAACCAATGACATTAAAAAACTGCCAACCCTGACTGCTCTGCCGGCGCTCACGTAACGATTGCCGGCCCGGCAAGCGTCCTCCGTCCCCACCGCACCGCCTCTTCCCACTTTTGTCGCCTATTTATTGCGAAGACTTTCTATTTACTCGAGACCGCGCGCTCCATGCGCTTGTGTTCTTATATTACGGCTTCAACGATTAGTTATCTGTGAAAAAGTTCACACACATCAGTTCAGAGTCAGTCATAATGACGTCTTACCTTAGTCAAGTATGTCAAACCAACGAAGAAGAAGAGGAAATAGTAGTAACCATAGAACAAATATTACTGGAAATTTAATTTCTCAAAACCATAATATTTCGTTGCGAAAACAGCCCGCAAAAGCGTTTCAGCCTATAAACAATACATTTTCCGTTGTCGTGCTATAACCACGGATACACATAAGCACATCTCAAATAAATATTAAACATTAAACAACAATTGGCTTCAAGGATTTGCCACACTGGATGTGGTTTGCGATCAGGTCAAATAGACCGCAGCCCTCACTATGTATGAACAACATTTTCGGTACCTATCTATATATTTTTTAGATTATGATTATATAATAGATATGCGATCTGACCGTGCGGGCATGCGGAAGGACGCGTACGGGCAGGGAGGCGGGCAGCGGACCGACCGACAATGTTGTTCACACATAATGCGGGCTGCGTTCAAGTTGATCTGAACGCAGAGTCCGCAGACCGCATCCATGTGGCTAATCTTCAAAGTGCGAACTGGCTTCATTCAAACAGGTCATTATAGTGTTGTTTGCAACAACGTGTTAGAGAAACTATGGGGTTATTCTTGCGGTTTCGATATTTGTCTGTACTATTAAGATTGTTTGACCGGTTGAAGCGGAACATAATCCAGCTTGGATCCAATGATATGATTGTTTGTTCTTGTTTAATACCTTGATGAGTATTTGTTACCTAATAGTGTGTTTACAGATATAAAATGAATAGTGATGCATGTTGTAGAGTTCGTAATATGTAAGTTAAGACTTTTATAATATAGTTGAATTCATATAATAGCGAATTTAAATATAAAAACAAGAAAACAAGCTAAAGATTAATAATCCATTCACGGAAATATTACGCCTGCGTATTGAAGCATCTGAAATCCGCTCTCCTCTTAGATTTCACCGCAGTCTGGAAAGCTATGTACCCAGTGACCAGTGCCAACAGGACGAACAAAATGACTCATTTATGAAAAAACTGTTGAGTCATTAAGTAAATACGAGCGGACACAGGAACAAACATACATACATACATACATACAGGTAAAACACATAACTCTCCTTTTGAGCTACGCTGCGATCGGTTAAAAAGAACGAGTACTCATTAAGAGTCTTATGCGTAGGTATACCTTACCTTAACTTATACCTTTAGGAGTTCAAAAACCTTGTAAATTTTTATGTAGATTTGTTCCAGTAACTAATAGTATATATTATTTTGTTTTATCCCTAGAACTTAGAACTGTAATTTTGCGTGGGGCTGCACTGCGCTTGTCGCTCAGACACATTTGGTTATACGTTTATGTCGCCCAGTGAATTCACTTGCTACAGTGACCGTCACTACCCAACACTGAACTGAACTGCTTGCAATAATGCCCTATTGCTGAAGCTATTATTGCTGATGAATGATTGTTGGATGAATACCTATTAAATCTACCAGTTCTGGAATAGTAATTTTATGTAAAATAGTCACTTAACAACACTTCGGTGAATATTAATGTTCTTAAAATAACGTTTTATATGGAATCACTAGACTGAATAATAATTATATTATTTTAGGAAATACTCCGAGAACTACCAAGGTTTCGTGAATTTTCAGAGGGTTCAAGAACTGCTAGAAATATTTAGGTATTTACCATTTTTGTAGAATAAAGGACAGCTGTTTTGCAAAATAACAGTATTGATTACGTACTTCTCTACAAGTTCCAAAGGCAGCTGCTGGATCATACCATTAGTTGCTTAGCGATATGTTTTGAAATGTTAAATGTATTCGTTGCTAGCAAAGCGGGTTTCAAAAAAAACCCTAACACCATGCTGACGATGATGACAATGTTACTTTCACTGAACAGCCAATCCCGAGCTAGATATCGATCCGTCTGTCGTGAGATCGTCTGTCTGATTGGTGACTTACTTACTTGACCCTATCATCGCTTAAAAGTAACGTGAGCCTAATTCTGAAGAAAAAAGATGTTAATAGGTGGCTTTATCGTATTATTAGTTCGATTTTGCTCAAATAAACTGACCCGCCAGTGGGTGTCTCTTATTTTACCCCCCATAGGAGTGAAATTTCCAAGAATGCCTATTTAGTGGATGAGTAGGTACATAAAAGTGAATGGTGATGCCACCTGCAAAGTGTGTGGTGCCAGCGGCTTAGGCTATGCGTTGATGAATATGTCAGTCAGTCAGAAAAAGTAATTATACATATACTCGAATAAAGCCACAAAAATAAACGCGCCAACTCATAATCTCACATCTGCGCAAAACATCAACGTTATTGAACTTTTTACGCTAACGATAACACATAACACGAAAAAAATGCCATTATTTTTCCGTTGATACCTCTTCAAAAGCCATTAAGGTTATCAGTAAAGCTTAATGTTGGTCGGTCCTCATTTGTACGTAATATAATTGATTCGCATAAATCCAGGGCGCCGTGTGAAGGGGTGAGGTCGGGGATGAACAATTTGCAAAAAGGAATTGCCGCTATACATCACAGTCTTATCGGTGGATCAATGTCACAGAGAATGCAGTGAGACATTGAACGCCTACAATTTATTTGCGTAAAGTAGGTATCCACAAAACTGGATAAGACCTTCTTTCAGGGCTGAGTCACCCAATCTCCGTAAGTACTTTTCAGAAGATCCATACTGATGGTGATTAGATGATATTCAAGATATTAGAACTCTTCCACAGGGTTTCCGTCTGTTGCGTGCTTACTAAGTGTGCACACTTGGCACTGCGTTAGTTATTTACAAATAACTACTGTGTTAGGGTTGAAAAACACAGTGACGTGTGATAAGACATCTATAAATCTTCCAAAGACTCGTATATCTTGTTGTATAGCATTGTAATGCCAGATGTTCCTAGTTGGGTTTTTGAAACACTGATCCCTACACGGCGAAACCAAAGTTTCCGTTTAGTGTTTCGTTGTCTTTGAAACCAAATAACTTTTCGTTCTCTTACTTGAAGTATAATAATATTATAAGTAGTGTTAGTTTTAGTTATAAGTTGTAAAAAACGCTCGACAAAAAAGAAAGATACAAAAGAAGTACATATTGAGAAACTAATTTTATATGAAATCAGTTAAAAATATAATATTAAAATACCAGTTACATTGTCTTACTTGTACATTAATATAAAAAACCAAATCGTGTAGTCTTTCAGTAAACATGTGAACCAAATTTCTCAACTTGTGATATCATGAATATATTTTCATGTCGATATTCTGTGAATATATATTCGGAAAATCTTTAAATTAGGTTCAGCTGATATGACTAGGTACATAATATCAACTGAACACAAACTGGCTCACGAAATATGATCTAATTTAGTTCTTAATCCAATCTTGTAAACTCAATTTGTTGTTGAAGACTTACTACTTGGCTTAAATCATAAGAGGCAAGCTATTTAAATACTGTAGAACGACTACGTCGTTTTTGGCCAAACTCTGAAAGGTATAACCTTGGCCTGAGTAACGTTTGTTCTCTGGTGGTTTTGCCAAGGGAGATTTAATTCGCTTTGTGAATGTGGCTTGGATGATGGTAAGTACTTTAGATCATATGTTTTTTTCATGTCCTAAGCTAAGTTTTACTTTGTATGATATTATCATTCTGATATCCTTAGCCCTACTAAAATTAAATCTCTATTCTCGTATATTTTTTCAACGTTTACCTCTGTTTTATGCAAATATATATAAGTCAATAAAATGTTTTTGTCAAAGCATAAGCATTTATAAATACTTTTTGATTATTTCCTATTACTTTAATTTGATTTTCTAATTTATTAATTTCAGTTTTTTTTTTAATTTGCTTCACAGTTCCATACCGTACAATAGTCACTCCTTTAGATGTGGGGGAGCACGAAGGCGACCATTTTCTCGGGCTCCATATACCAAGCAATATCATGATTAAATCCACAAAATGATGGTGACAAATAGTCATGCTGTTGAATTAAGCTCAACGTTACCTTAACTAAAAGTTGAACCTTAACTTAAACCTGAGGTAGGTGCTGAAGCCAGCGGCCATCTGATCGGCGGCTGACCCTGGGTCATCACTGCCTTAAATGCTTCTCATCGTATTAGAAAACGTTGACTAAAGATAGTTCCGAATGTAAACCGTGGTTAAAGGGAATTTCATAAAAGAAATTTGCTCAAGTTTAAGTTTATGATTATGTTATACTTGTACATATATCATTATCATTCCATGACTATTATCATAGAGATCTAGAGAGATAGGTATCTCTCTAGATTAATTAATTCGTGCGCTGTGTACAAAACATGGCTCGCAAACAGCGGCCGTGTTCCGCGATGCAACGTGTTTTGTTAGCTTCAAGAAATTCATTATCCACTGCGGTAATAAAAATTAACGTGTTTAATATTCGTAGGTACAGATTGCTCTGTAAGCTGCATTGTAAGCTGTTTACGTGCAATATCGCGACCGGCGTTCAGTCACATAGCACAAAAGTTGCGAAACGTCGCGAGCAATATGTGCTTTTTTAGGGCATATTGCTGGGACACTGAGGTCGCCCCTTTTTTATATCTTCCTTGTTTCTATGATCTGTGACTATTATGCTACTTAAAATGCAATGCAAGATAAGATAAAAGCGACTAATTAGAAGAAAACAAATTTTTTCAAATTGCATTTCAAAATCAGTCGTTTTTATTTCAGACATTTTTGACTAGACCAAGAAAAATACGTAGCTGTGAATTAAGACTCACACATAATCTCTTGTAATATGTGTTACCTCCACACATGTCCATCCACACGATGTGATCAATAATCTGCATATTAATTATTAAAAAACCCCTTAATCGCTAATACCTTATGTAAAGTACCATTGTTACAAGTAGGAGCAAAGCTCGATAGGACGCCGTTGCCTTAGGAACTACGACCCTTATCAACAATGTCGGTTCACTTGGATTCTGTAATACACATTGTGTCACCATGTACAAGATTAAACAACACACAAAATTATCTTTTAACACAATGTATCTAAAGTTCATTATCGGAAATACACACTGTGGCGATTACGTTATTTTGGTTGACCTGTGGTAAATTTACTATCGCCCTTATATTAACTCAATTGAGTTATATTGTTTCCCCCTACCTTTGTAATATTCAATCGCTTATAGGTAATATATCAGTTTAGTCAGCTAATTGGGTCTGAGAACAAAATGGTATCATATACGATGTATGACGATAAGTACATTGTTTCCAAGACCAGTATTATGTTGTACACCAATTATTCATAGACATGAAACAGAAACATTTTATTGATAAGATAACATGTCTGTTATAATAATATGAAAGACAACGATGTTATTTCGTGCTTTGTTAAGCAACATAACTACATGTATTCGAAAGCGAGTGACGTTTTCCCACGGAACAGAGTCCGAATAGTAAATAATTATTCTTGCAGAACTACTTACCAAAAGTTACCAAAAGTGTTGTTTCTCAATGTCTATAAAAATATACAATAAATTACGTTATCATATTAAGGAAATGCCTTTTGCTTAATTTAAAAAGGAGCACACAGTTTCTACTCATTGAATGACTACTTTAATAATGTGTAATTTTGTAATTGATGTTACATATATTTGAGTGTTGCATTTTGCATGATTTTGTATATTTCTAGTGAATTAATAATATTATAAGATTTTGCATGCCATTAAATTGGCGAAATGTGTCAGCACCTAATCTAATATAAACACCTATTGTACTTACATTCAAGCAAATAAAGTATATTCTATTCTATTCTATTCTAACGTCGTCCATAGTTTTAAGATGATACAAATAGGTTTTGAATTGATTTAGTCGTAATAATGAACCCAATAATAATTACGCGCACCGTGAAACTTAATATTAAGTAACAATCTTAGTGCCGTCGAGACATCCTTCAAGTTAAGGCGCGGTCGTATCCTGATAATAGTAAAAAGCAGAATCTTTAAACATCTAGTGTAACGAAACAGTTCGATAATAATCTATGAAAAAAATACTTAGGTTAAAAAAGGAACAGGCAAAGAGTAATAACCGAACAGAATTTATAAATATTACTCGCTCTCTGCAGACATAAATCCTAAATAGGTCCATACAAATAAACTTTCACGCCCAAACTCTCAGAGTTTTGAGCGATAACACTATATTATTTTTTAGGTAAAACATAGCCAACATATAGTACTAAAGTAGTAACCAGCAGTTTTTTCAATTGTGTTAGTATATATCGAAAAATATAAAGAAAACGTTAAAAATTAACGCATTTTTGCAAAACATCGTCCAATCTAACAAGCGATTTTCAACCTTACGTAAAGCATCGTAAATTATTTTAAAATTGGGGTTGGACCGCGTCTTAACTTAGTGACTCCGTTAAGACTCAACATTTTTGGCACTGGCGTTGTAAAATATGATGGTATGAACCGCCAAGATGGATTTTAGAACAATAATCACAATCAGCCCATTATGTTCCCACTACTGGGACACGAGCCTTCCTATCAGAGAAAGGAGTTGGGCCATAATCCACCACGCGGGCCCAGCGTGGCTTAGTGGATGGGCTAGTGGCCAACCCATGCCGAAATTTTCAGGCCGCCCAAATACCTCCGACATAGCCTCCTAACTTATCCTAAGACAAACAACCAGGACCGACGGGTAAACGTACAATGCGAAGCACGGGAGCGCTTAAATTAATATTGTTACTAGCGGTCACCCATCCAAGTCCTGACCGGAGCAAGCGTTGGTTAACTTATTAATCTGCCGTGCGATTCTGTAATGATTCATCGACGAGCTTGTCGACGAGCTCACCGATGTCAAATACTTCGCCCTTCAACATAAGGTTGCTTTTCCAACGTTTCTTGTCATCTCTTCATTTGTTTCACGGATGTTTGCTCTTAGAGAATCGCACGGCTGCTAAGATTGCTAAATCAATCTCCACTGCGAGTGCTTCCGGCATTCAAAAATATTAAGCTGTTGAATAAACATTTAATTTTCTACCGGATGCTCCCAAATAACAGAAACCGCCAGTGGAATCTCTCACTTTCTATAAAAATCGTATATTATTAAAAATATCAAAACCAAACCCAAACTAGATTCACCAACTTTGTCCCAACCAATAATTTATTTACAAGAGAAACCTTGCTAACCTAAAAAGGGTTTCGTCGCAAACTACCTATTCGAAACTTTTCATCCGTAACCCGAAAGAATTATACCATAGAATAAAAAGCAAAACTAGATTTACTATGTACCGTCTGCAAAGTGAAGTCACACACGAATACCTTATCGCAATAACAGAATTTATAGATATGTATGTTTTTATGCTAGAATGGTGATTTATGGAATTTTGACAAGGTTGCCCAACAGTTAGATTGCCTGAAAACTTGGCTGAAACATGTGCGTTACTCGAACCCATGTCAATGGGGAGTGACATCGGTATCGTGGAATCGAGTCTTGGTTTACTGGTGGAGTTAAAGTATTGCTAACACAGGCACACGGGGCAAGTGGCTGGACACCTCCCTAAATTGAAAACAGGATTGTAACAGAACAAAGAAATTGGATTGTCCAGAACTGAATTCGTATTTTGACGTGATAAATTCCAGAATATGCCAATCCATACATATTTTATATGTTTATCTACCGACTTCCAAAAAGGAAGAGGTACTCAATTGCCTTCGACTGGGTAAACCGAATTCCAAAATTCTTTTTTGGTTTGAAAGCTGGTGCTTCCCGTGTGGTCCCATGTAAATTTTATCAAATTCCGTCTAGTAGTTTTTGAGTTACACTCCAATACATGATTTTTTTCAAGTAATACATTGGAAGTCGGTATTAAATTTTTCAAATTGCACTTGTTACTCAGATAAAGGTTTACTGAAAATACTAACGTTTACACACACATAACCTCGCTTTAGGATCCTTTGTGTCTAGGGGGGTATGGGACCCATGCAATTATATCTGCTCATTACCCACTACTTAGGAGCCTGAAAACATTGGGATTCTTTAAGTTTAAGTTAAAGCAATACTTAGTGGTGGCTCAAAGGAACTATGGTAACATAAATATTGATGTATCAATCATTTAAATTTAATCATTGTCTGAATATAAACTTATACATACTTACTCAAATGTTTGTTTCTAAAAAGATTTATTTATTATTAAAGCTCATTCATAAAAAAAAAATGTAGATTGTGTGTTTTGCAGTGTAATGTTTTAGTAGTGTGCCCTTTTAATTATTATTTTATTTTATTGACTCAGACTATTTGTGTATGGGATCGTTGTTTGTTTACGTGCTTTTTAAATTAATTGTTAAACATTTTCATAATTTTATAAGTATACCTTGTGTAATTTTTCGTTTTAGTCCAATACCCGCTTTAGGCCTATCTGAAAATCAGCGTTCAGATCTGCTGAACATTTTGTGCTGAGATAGACCTTTTCAGCAACTACTAACTATTAGATTAGAAATAAGTACTCTCAGATTTAATGTTTTATTTTTATTTTTAGTTCTTATTTTAAGTATTTTTTAATTTATTATATATTTTTATTGTGTAGTTATTAAGCTGAATAAATGTATTTTCATTCTTTCTTTCTTTCTTACTTGCCTGGGTCAGGTATTGAACATAGGGCCGTTCGCTTCAAAAGCATGGACACTACCAACTGACACTGCAAATATTAGTTAGATACAAGCTTTCATCACCTCACTGGATAGACTTGATAGACTTATAAGAAGACTGTACAAGCACCTGGTAAAAATTGATAACCTCTGCCTAGAACAGATACATTTGGTCACAAGTAAAGAACTGCACTGCGCCTGTAACCCTAAGACATTAAGTTGTTAAATCTCAAGTGCCTGTAATTTCGCCGGCACCCCTACCATTCAAACCAGAACACAGTATAGCGAATTTTAATGCTTCGCGGTAGAAATAGGGTAGGTACGGTGGTAGTACTTCCCCGGACGAGCTTATTTACAAAGAGTTCTACTATACTTAAGGTGCTGTCATATCAATAATGTCGATAAAATTAAGGTTTTTAAAGCAGTTTATCTATTAAGCAGCGATATAATGAAAACTCCAAAAAATCATATGACATTTTTAATACTTCTAAGTATACATTGACAAAGTTAAAACTATTTTAACATACTAGAGAACATAAAAAAGGTTCAAAAAAACCACTTAATTTGACCTTTAAAGCAGTTTTTCTATTTATTCACTATTGTATTTGTTATGAAACACATATCACAAAATAGTAATTTTTAATACACATACATTGACGGATTATTTTTTATTAAAGAGTGCACATTATTTTTTTATGAATATTGTACGTTTTTACGCCATGCTTGTTTTCAAGTAAAGGAAATTGAACGTAGCCAAGCACTGCGTTGACAGCGCCTTAAAGTTGATATAATACTCAATTTATAAAAACTGTTTATTTAATGTATTAAATATCTACCTGAGTACCCGCCGGGAGCTCGATGACGCCGCTGCGCACTCGCCCTGAAGTCATCTTCAGATGCTCATGCATCTGACATGCTTGAAAACTGGGTCGACGTTTTCGACCCAACGGATTGTTTTTCCGGTTAATAGTAATAGTTTAATAAATATATACCTGACCTGCCAGCTTCTCACTTGACTGTCTTAGGAGTGAAATTACAAAAAAAACATTTCTTAGTAGATAAACGAGTACAACGTAAAAGTCATTAACTAATATATAATTTAAATAATATATTTTTACGATTACTATTAACAAGCTGGTGCCCGTGATTACGTCTGCGCAGGATTAATATTTAGAGTTGCTTATTATCTTCTCCAAGGACATATCTATTTTTATACCAAAATATCATACGTGGTCAAACACAATTTTTATAATATATGAGTAAACTAGCTGCGCTCCGCGGTTTCACCCGCGTGGTGATGGATGATGATGATGATGAAAAGTATCCTTTGTGTTAATCCAGCGCCTCATCTACCTCCATAGCAAATTTCATCAAAATTTCCTCCGCCGTTTGAGAGTGAACGAGTAACAAAGATTCACACATCCATACTTACAAACTTTCGCGCTTATAATATTAGTAGGATTTATACCGCAAGGCTCTGCATTAACGAATTATTCAGTAAGGATGAGTTATTATTTATTAATAAAGATTACTAAAAAAAAACCCTAAATTGAAAAGTGAAGTTGACCCTAAAACAATAAGGTCATGCTTACATCACAATTCAATTAGCCAAACGTATCACAAGCGATCACCTTTTACCGTCTCCGACCCTAATACGTTACTCTCTTAATGTCCTTAGTACATGTGGGAACGGCCTTGAAGAACGCTTTCACAATGCCGATTAAAAACGCGGATTCAGAATCCCGGTATGAAATAGCTAATTAACAGAACTTGACCTTAAAAGCTAACTTTTTACAAATGACTGCAATTTTAGAGAGAGAAAAATCCAACCCGCGTTTTCTGAGAATCCGTGTCATATGCATTAAGTGAGTGGTTAGTGCTTTAAATCGTATTATAACAATTTTAATAATGTTCACTTTATGGTATCCTGTCATTTCACCGATACTTATTTACCATATAACTATATGAATTGTCAAAACGTTATTTTACAAAAAAAGATTTTTCAAATGGTTTATTTATTAAAATTATCTTCCGACAAATTCACATTTAACAACGTAATATCTGAAAAACGGTTCACTTTATATTTATATTATTTAATAAATTATTTATTAAAAATCGCAATTTTTACATTTCATAATGTATCGTATGACAAACGATTCTTTGTATAATTACATTCCTTATGAAATCGTTCTTTACTTATCAAGTGTTAGATGAAAATAAGGTAATGACTCATTTTGGCTCCAATTACAGGTTAGGTTAAGTTAGGGCTGCGAAAAAACTGCAAAGTTTTATCGCAGTTTGCAAGCCGAGCGAGCGAAGCGAGCGTGCCGCGGGATCGGTCGGTGAAGCGCTTGAAACTAGGTAATGAATGATTAGGCTCCAGCCCTAGTTTAGGTTACATTTAAACTGCGGCCAAACTATGCTGAGCAGTCAGAGCGAGCGAAGCGAGCGTGCCACGGCAGTGGCCGTCGAAGCGCTAAAAATTAAGTGATGAATTACTGTGGCTTCAACCCTAAGTTAGGTTATTTTTGTTGGTAGTTATACAGAGCATTGCACAAAAAAAAAATTACCTGCCCACAAAATACCTGAGGTACTCTTAATAAATATTCAGATTCAGATTCAGAGTCAGATTCATTTATTGTTAAACTGTGTTACATTGGGTTCTTAAACTATAATTATTAGTGTCAACAGCTTTGTCCTCAGCGAACACACAATATTTTAAACAGGTAGTAAACGATAATTATAATATAAATTTTAAATTAATGTCAGTGTAATATTAGATTATTGTCAGGTGTACGATGTCAAGTTTACATAGAAAATATAATATATTTACATAATGTCACTAGCCATCCAATATAGCATCAGAAAAGTTTGAAATTTTATCATTCAAATATTCATTTATTGTATAGTAACTTTTCAATATAAGAAACTTGAACAATTTACTTTTAAATATATTTACACTTTCCGATTCCAGTATTATTCTTGGCAAATGATTATATATTATGGGAGCCATACCACATACACCCTTAGTAAAACCTGCGGTTCTATGTGGGGGTATATTTATTTTGTTTTTGTGTCTCTCTCTTTTATTAAACTCAAATAACTGAAAATTATTTCTAACGAATAGTGCCATTTCAAAAATATGCAGACATGGGAATGTCAATATTTTTAATTTTAAGAAATGTGGCTTACATGAATCTGTAGACTTCAGATGACACACAGATCTTAAACATTTCTTTTGTGCCTTGAACAAAGTTTCACGTTCCGTACAATTTCCCCAAAAGATTATACCATAACGTAGGGTAGATGTGACATATGCATGATAAGAGATTATTACTGCTGGTTGACTAACCATTTTTGACAGCAAGTAATGAGAATATGAATAACTATTAAGTTTGGCACGTACTGACTCGGCATGCATGTTCCAATTTAGATCAGAATCTACATAAAGACCCATAAACCTCGTTACAGAAATGTCATGAATGTCATTATTTAGATATGTTATTTTAGATGTCAATTTTATATTCTTATTAAATGTCATTATATTCGTTTTGTCAAGATTTATTATAAGATTATTAGATGTCAACCATTTTATTATATTTTTAAAGCTAAATTTATCACTGGGCCAGATTGCTTCTCTTTTTCCCCTACAAATATAGCAGTACTATCATCAGCATACAGAATCATGGGATGAGCTATAGCTTGAGGTAAGTCATTTATGTAAATTATGAATAGCAACGGCCCAAGTACACTCCCTTGCGGCACCCCATATTTTACTAGCCCAGGAGAAGACGTGTATTTTTGTTCGGTTTTAGTTTCTAGACTTCTAGACTTTTGTGATTTGAGTTTGTTGTGTTCTATTACTGAGATAAGATTTTATTAAATTTAAGACATTACCTCGTATTCCATACTTTTCTAGTTTCTCTATCAGAATGTCATGGTCAACATAATCAAATGCTTTTTTTAAATCCATGTACATAGCATATACAGACAACTTTTTTTCACTGCCAGATCTAACAGTCTTGATTAGATTATAAATTGCCATATTTATTGACTTCTTTTTTCTGAAACCTAACTGCTCTTCGATCAATATGTTACATTTGTCCAAATAGGTATAGAGGCCAGCATAAATATATTTTTCAAATATCTAAGAGAAAATAGGGACCAATGCGACAGGTCTGTAGTTGTTAATAATTTCTCTATCCTGTTTTTTAAAAAGTGGTTTAATTATACTAAGTTTTAAGTTCTCCGGAAACATCCCACAGTCTATGCATAGGTTAATAATATGACTCAGTAATATATTTATTATAAATAGGTAATTGTTGTGAAGGTGACACTTTGTAAAATGTGAATATTTTAAAGAAACAAAGTATGAAATAATAATAACAAAAAACCAATTATGACTTAATACATTTTACATCAATCACGTTTGTGATATAAAACATTTATGAAATAAGGGGTTTTGGAAACGAGTTTTTTCGAAATGTTATTTTTAAAATGAATCATTTTTACTTATCTCAGATTAAGCAGACGGAGTCCTCGCCGAGATGGTGAGGATGGTGCAGCAACCGGCAGAAGGGCAGTGGTAGCGACCGGGATACGGGCAGGCCGCCGATTCTCAGGCAGCTGCCGGGGTTTAGGCACGGACGCCCAGAAGGATTTAGGGGTTCTGTGGAAGGGAGCGACAGGCTCCGGCGATGTGCGTAGTTCGTTGGCCAGCAGTCTTAGCCGGCGGTAAGTTCCCTGGATTGCCACGAAGGGTTCCGGTTAGCAGGTGTTCTTCATTGGCCCTGCTGTCACATCCACGAAGTCCAGGGTTCCTCCGAGGTAGCTCAACGTAGACATTTGTTTCACTAACCCGAGAGATTGGGGAATTTACATAAGTATATATTGTTAATTAGTTGAATAAACTTGAACTATGACGATACAACGTCAACAATAGTTCACTGACACAGGAGGTTACAGGCCAGTTGGCGCAGTTGGTAGCACCCCTGCCTTCTGAGCCGCTGGTCCCGGGTTCGATCCCTGGACAGGTCAAAGATTTGTGTGCATGAACATGTATATTTGATCTGTGTCTGGGTGTGTATATTATGTATTTAAAAATGTATATCAGTCATCAGGTTACCATAGTACAGGCTCTGCCTAGTTTGGGACCTGAAGACCTTTGTGTGGATGTACTCCAAAAAAAAAATTTAGTTGATCTTCGGCTGACAGTTCACAAGAGAATGGCAGAGCCCGGTTCTATCATTGTGCAGGAGACATTCGGTGACTCCGCCCCTTCGCCTCCATATAAGGAGAACAAAACACCCGGACGTTGAAAATCACTTCCGCTACCGAAACATCTCCTTATATGGTGATGCGCAGCTCGCATTCCAGGCGACGGGGAGGTGAAACGAGTGCGGGGTCAACGTAAATAACCTCATTCCTACATAGAGTATTCATAGGTGTATATATAGAGATAGATAGATAGATAGATAACACTTTATTGAGACACCACATTTATGACTTAATACGAGTATAAGAAATGAAAATAAAAACAACGCTAAAAACTAGGTGCAACTATGGGCGGTCCTATCGCTCATTCGCAGAGGAGTATCAAATATGAGAACAATTAGAGAACTCCTCCACGAGCGCTTCGACCCCAATTAGCATGCGTTAAAATATCCCCACTGTGAAAACATTACAATAACAAGGGTCAATTTTCCGCCAGACGCACCTAGAGTCCTTTGTCCGACCTTTTGCTAAAAACTTCAACAAAAGGGTCATTTAAAGCTTTATAATACTGTAGTTGTAAATTACCAAAGTAGACTCCTGACGGTTTCATTTATAGAAATATAAACGAATGAATTATTAATTTGAATATAAATCTCTGCCAAGCTTTTGTTTTATAAGCGATTTCTGTTGAAATATTCGTGAAAGGATTTCGTATTGTGGTGTACGGTTCTAGTTTGAAGTGGACGTTATTATAATGAAGCTAAAATGGAAGTAATATTATTTTAGCAGAAGTGTCAAAGGGTTTGAGCCTAAATGATTAGTCACGCCTCACATTAAAAAGAAGGAATGAGGCTAGGTTTTAAAAAAATACCAATAAATGGAACCGATTTCAACACTAAGAAATGTAAAATAACTTGTTGAAGTCGGTACTACGAGTTTGATAGTTCAAAAGTACCTATGATCACAATATTGTGCGCATGGTACCGATTTTGACAAGTTGTCACACTTTTCAATGTTGAAATCGGTTCCATTTTTGGTTACAAAAATTTCAGCCAGTTTAGTCAGTCTAGCTACTTATGTGATCCATTGTCATTCACCGTCAACAAAGTTATCGAGATAGGCGAAACACTTTTCAGATTTCAGAAGTATAGCTAAACAAGTACAATTTGAAAAATTTTAAACTGACTTCCATTCTATTCAATTATTGGAGAACCGAATTTAATGAAATTGAAATGGTACCACGCGGGAAACAACAGCTTTCAAAAAAGGATTTTGAGAATCGGTTCACCCAGTCCAAAGTTATGAGGTAATAAATATAAAAAATGCAGTCGAATTGAGTACTTCCTTTTTGGAAGTCGGTAGAAAAATAGATTGACTGAATTTAATGAAATTTAAATGGGACCACCTCGGAAGTATACTCTAACAAACAAAAGAACTACGAGAACGAGACTACTCTGTAAAAAGTTATGCGTGATCATACAAAACAAATCGCGTCGTCTTGAAAACCACTCTTTTTTAAAGTCATTTATAAACTAATGTTTGCACACAACGCATACACAAAAATACCCTTATCATTATAATTATATTCAATTCCCCCTATAATATTCTAAATCAAAGGTTTATTTCTACTCAGGACACAAATATTTGCCTCAGCCGGGGATCGAACCTGGGACTTTACGCTTTAATAGCACCAACAGAGTTAACGGAACGGTCAAATAAAGTTATGAAATGAAATTGTTTATTAACCAGATTTGCATCCAATTTAGGTACATAATAGATACAATATATACAATACAGATTATATAATATAAACGAAATAATAGAAAATAATATGTGTGATGATGGTGTGTGATAATGTGCCCACGTCTGATGTAGTGAGCTGTGTTCCCATTTCCTCACTGCTTCCACCAGAGTGTTGGTGGACCGGAAGATAGCAGTGCGCATGGCAGCCGAACGGCTTCTAAGTAGCGCTGCCCACCCGGGTACGCGGCCCTCGCAGAACATAGTGCTCGCGCTGCAGTACCGATGCAGTCGAAACATAGCTCGCCATGCGTCATTATACTGTACTCGCATGTCACTCAGCGCAGCTTTCGTGTAGATCGACCATAGCTCGATGGTGTAAACGCTGGTGCAGTAACTGATGAACAGTTGAGCTTTCACTTTGTCGCTGCGTCTACTGAACCTCCGCGCCAGCATGTTGCCTCGCACAGCGATAGCTCGACGTTGTCTCGCTATATCTGCGTGGTCAGACAGGTCGGCTGTTATAATAAGTGCGAGGTACTTTACCTGCTTGACTTGAGCTAGTTTGACATCACATATATTAAGAGGAGGTAGATCGTTGTTGCTGTTTGTACTTTTAAAGACCATGTAAACGGATTTATCCGGATTGTACCTCATGTTGTAGTCTTCAGCATAGTTTTCACCCACTTTTAGCATTTTGCGCATCGCAGAAACAGAGGGCGCTAACAAAACCATATCATCTGCATAGCTTATATGATTGGTTAAAGTCCCGTTGATCGAGCAGCCTACGCCTGTTTCTTTGAGATTGTCAGATAGACCATCCATGTACAAGTTGAACAATGCTGGAGACATACTTCCACCTTGTCTTACACCACATTCAAGTCTAGAGGGCTCGGACAGTTCTTCCATCGAACTCGATTTAGCTGTTGTTGGTTCTTCAGCGTCAAAACAATTTTACTGGACACCTGACGGTTGTGAAGCTTTTCCCAAAGCAGGTCATGGTTCACACGATCAAACGCTTTGCTTTTCCTGGTCTAGATAGAGAGAAAAAGTCTAGATAGCATGCTATAACCGAGGTCTTCTTTTTCTTGTACTAGTAGTAACTCAACAATTTGTTTGAGTATATAGATCAAAGTCAAAGTCAAAGTCAAAATCATTTACTCAATTTAGGCATCAAAGACGCACTTATGAACGTCAACTTTTCATTATAATGTACTTTAAAGACTCTACCGCCGCGCTCCAAAATATATAGAACCCACCCAGAAGAAGCGGCAAGAAACTCGGGGCCATTCTTTTTATATGGATGTTTACAATGTTTCTACTTAGGTACTACAAATATTACATTTTATGGGTGGCAGAGACAGCTTGCCAGAAGTGGAGTATTCCAAGTATCTTTATCTTTAGCTTTTTTTATTAAAACGTTTTTTACAGTCAACTTGAATTTGCCCTCTGTAAGCTCAGTCATGTGCTTTAGGATTTTATTGTAAAAAGATAGCAGTACTAGTAGATACATTGCTTTTAAAACCATATTGACAATCTGACGATTTTATGAATGGGGCGGCGTGTTTATGTAGAACAGTCTAGCTACCATATTCGCGAGTGCAATCGGACGGTAATTATTCGAATCAGATAACGTTATAACTGTAACAATATCAGAATGTTATTGCAGTTCAGTAGGTCGCACTTTGACCACTTTTCATTTGTGATTAGTCTCACTTGTTATAAGTACTCGTCTGTTGTAACGAATGAGATTAATCTGTTTATCTAAAATCTGTTTATTTATTTATTTATTGGAAAACCAACAGCTTTTTACACTAAAAATATACAATGGAAAAACGATGGGAAGCCAATTATAGGTTCTCACGAGTAGAAATTATTATAAGTTAAACATGTGCAAACACAAAGAAAGGTTTAGGTAACAAAAACACTGAAGATAAAATAAAATAAGAATAACAAGGTAAGTAGGCAATAATTAAAAATAAAGTACACACAATATAAAATATTAGCCCGACATCTTACGATTGTTGACCGTCTGCTAGGAAAAACTCACTGCTTAGTTGCCGCCTTGCCGAGGAAGCGCTGGTGCAAAATAAGTCAAGGTCAGTGCGTTTGCTCAGTTTGTTAAAATTGTCGCTTGCTCGCCATAAATACGAGTTCTGTCTATAGTTTGTTGACACTAAAGGAGTGTGTAATGGTTTATAGAATCTGGTTGTCTTAAAAGGAACGTTTAGTTTGATTTTACATGTGAGGTCTGGGCAATCAATGGTATTATTTGAAATATTAAGAAGATATACGACGTCTGCGATTTCGCGTCTTTTTGAAAGAGGTAGAAGATGAAATTGTCTACAAAGGTTAAAGTACTTATCGGACGAGTAAGGAATTCGAAGACGATAGCAAAGGTACTTTAGAAATTTGATCTGGATTCGTTCGATTCTTGAGGTGTACTTATCATACCGGGGGTTCCAGATTTGAGATGCGTACTCCAGGTTGCTCCGAACAAAAGTGCAATAAAGGATTTTAAATGTTTTAGCTCGCTTGAAGTCCCCAAAAGTACGCATGATGAACCCTAAAGCTCGTGATGCTTTGGCGACAATAGACTCAATATGAGCATCGAAAAGAAGCTTTGAGTCATGAACCACCCCGAGATCTCTAACTACACTGCTTTTTTGGAGTAGCTGGCCTTTCAATGTGTATGATGATGGTATTACCAGTTTATTACGGGTGAAAGTTACTACTGTACATTTAGAGAGGTTAAGGTCCAGCTTATTAAGTGAGCAGTAAGCATCAAGGCGTAATAGGTCAGCTTGAAGGTTCATGATATCTTCAGTTGATTCAATATAACTAAATATCTTCATATCGTCGGCAAAGCATAATAGTGAAAACATGTAGAGATATCGTTGACAAAAATTAAAAAAAGAAGTGGTCCAAGCAGGGAACCTTGTAGGACTCCGCTAGATATATGAACCCATCCAGATATATAGTTGTTGACCACAACAGCTTGAGATCGGTTATCTATATACGAAGAGAACCACCTGAGGAGGTCGCCTCTTATGCCGACGCGTTCAAGCTTGGATATTAGTAGCCTGTGGTCTATCCTATCGAAACACTTGCTGTAGTCAGTGTAGACTACGTCAACTTGATGGCCCTTGTCCATAGCATCAGTTAAGTATTCATTAAACAGAACCAGGTTGGAGACTGTTGAGCGGCTTTTTAAGAACCCATGTTGAGCAGGACTGAAAGAGGTTCGCAGCGCAGAGTAAACCTGTTCATAGATTATTCTCTCAAAGACTTTGGCTATGATGCATAACTTGGAGATCGATCTATAGTTGCTGACCTCAGTCTTTGATCCTTTTTTGTGAACTGGGGTCACGAAAGCCAATTTCCAGACACTGGGGAAGATACACGCGGAGAGTGATTTTTGAAAGAGATGGTGATTGGAACGGCTAGAGTAACGGCGCAGTTAACTAATAATATGGCGCTGACATGATCTGGGCCAGCCGATTTTGATGGGTCTAGTTTTAAGAGGTGTTTGGCAACGTTATCTATGTCAATGTTAATTTTATAAATATCGGAAACCTGCGATGCTAATGATTCATTAGAAGTGTTAACATCAGGACTATTATCACGGCATAGGAAAGTTGAGTTGAAATATCTAGAAAATACATCGCAAATTGCTTCTCCAGTTTCAGCCACTGTGTCTTGGTACTTCAGGCAGTTAGGGATACCACCTGACTTGGAACGTGATTTGATAAATGACCAAAACTGCTTAGGGTTCTTTTCAATGGAATCCTCTATCGTTACCAAAGATTTCCTATAGCATTGATTTTCCAGGCACTTAACTCTGTCACGTAACTGTTTGTAGGTCTCTAAATTCGCCTTGTTTTTGTAGTTTCTGTATTTAGAAAGGTACTTAGACTTTTCTTTAATTAGTTTTTTAAGCGCCGGTGTATACCAATTTGGATATGATCTATTAATAACATGTTTTGAAGGTATATATTTATTTTTCAAACGTTCAAGCACCTTATAGAAAAAATCGACGGCACTTTCGAGTGAACAGGGGGATAGTTCTTTCTCCCAGTCAATTTCATATAACTCCGAATTTAATGAATCATAGTCACCCTTATTATAAAGATACTTTAGGTACGTTTTAGGCTTCAATTTAGGCAAATCGAGGAAATTAACATTAATTATGAGGGCCTTATGGTACGGATCAATTGTTACTAGTGGCTCCTCACATTCAGACACTGAGATGGCGTCATTTGACAATGCTAGGTCAAGAATCTTACCATAAACATTTCGAACAGCATTGTATTGGCGAAGGTCGCAGGTAGACAGGTCATCAATGAGAAGGTGCTCGTCGCTACTAGACATATTTGAGGGATTCAGTGATAAGTCGTTGCCAGATAGCCAATTTATTTTAGTTAAATTAAAGTCACCAAGCACGATAAACTTGTCTGACGGGTTTGATAGAACTATATTAGAAAGCTGAGATAAAAATGATTGTAACTGTATAGAGAAGGAGAAGCCCAAGTTTTGTTTGCATAAATAAATACTACATATATGAATATTCATAGGAGGTCTATCTTTGTGCCTCACTAAGATAGTGACCCATATGTCTTCCGCGGATGACTGATAGGTGGGCTGTGACGTCACATGAATATCTTTCCACACAGCTATGAGAACGCCCCCTCCTTTCGATTGTCCAGTCATATTAATGTCACGATCTCGCCGAAATACTGTGTATTTTGTACAATCAAAAAGCTCTGAATCACTCACACTATCTAATAACCAAGTTTCAGTGATTGCAATGATATGGTACGAAGATAGGCAAAGATTGCGATAGAAGCTAGTTGTTTTGGAACGAAGTCCGCGAACATTCTGATAGTATATCTTCAACTTGGTATCTGTGTCATCCATTTTTATTTACAAGAATTAGCAACTGTCTAATTACATTGTGTCGAAAATCAAATAATAACAAACTACCATCAAACACACACATATTACTAATCACAGACTGATTTGAAATTATTAAAATAAAAACAGGGTAGAAAAGCATTCGGCCGAACAAGTGACAACGCAAACAAAAAGTTATAATAAGTAATAGCGGTGCAAAATTATCTCTTAAAGCTAATAGCAGAGATATTACTGCATCATAAGCCGTGCGCATTAACGCATCGTTGTAGACTCTTATCTGTTGGGGACAATAGCGACCCGGCTGAGCGACGGGCAAAGCAGTGGTTACAAACCTTTTAGACGTGGGATTTAAATTATAGTTATAGCTACTAAGAAAGTCGAGCTTAAGATTATGACTTATTGTACTGGACCAGCTTTTAACTTCGTAAAAACAGATTACGTAATCTTGTTTAAATCCAGCTCCCTGTTGATGATGAACGCCGGCGAAGTGTCGTTTTTCCGAATATGTATCTTCCCATACTTCACCCATACATAGTTGAACTGCTTTTCCTTTGCGAGTGATTTAGCTTTGTTTAAAAGGTTTTTAGACTCCGCATTGAGATGGTCATTCACGAAAATCCGCTGGCTCGAGCTAGAGAAGCCGACGTCAGCTGCTGACAAGGTCTTACACGCTCGCGCTGATGCCACAAATTCCTCCTTCACGTAGCGGTTGATAAAACTTACAACAATGGCCTTCTCCTTGGAGCCGTGAAGTGGAATCCTTTGCACGTAATTAATCTGCGCTTTCGGGAAGGTGTAATTGGTCACTTTACCGATCGCTTCGACGACAGCGAATAGATTTTCGTCTTTTTTGAGCGGGACATCCTTTATCTCCACATTATTTAAGCGGGATCTCTGCTCACAAGCCGACAACTGAGACTTGACAGATACTATCTCTGTTTCCCATGAGCTAATGGTTTCGCGAATTAGTTCAATACTAGTCAATCGATTTTCCATGTCGGTAACTCTGGTAGCAATACCATCAACTTTGCTGTTAGTGAAGTCACAGCTAGATTTTAATTCTTTTATTTTATCTTTAATGGATTTGACGTCCTCAATGAGAGTCGGCAGGCCAATCAGCTGCCTCCTTACGTCGCGAATTTCCGTGAGTACTGCTTCCAACGAAGCTGGCTCTGAAGTAGTAGCGGGAACAAGGGACGAGGATTTGCAAGCCAAGCATTTCCAGGCCGCTCTTCTATCGTTACCCTATTTCCTCCATCCAATCTCCGACACTTGAGCACAGCCGTAGTCTAAGTGCTTCTTGCATGTTCCACACTGAACTCCATCATTAAACGCCCCACCACACGCTGAGCACTTTATTACAGAATACAAAAACAGACCAAAGGTTTACGATATATGACTAGCGGAAATATTCCACAACGCTACTCAATACGCGTGTTGATCTAGCGAGTGTTCGCACTGGACTGTTATGTATAACATCATTGGTTGTAACAGTATTTAATTTTGTTTTATATCTACTCGACATTTAGGTTGTTCTTCACGGCAAGAAGTAGTTCATTATAATTGTATAAGAATACTTCAGTACAATCAGCTACTTCTAAGTGTCCATCTTTCGCGGAATAACCTACAACTTGCCACTTATCGAGACTGCGTTCCAGCAAGCCACAGGACAAGCCAAAATTTGACATAACAGTCGGTCCATGACGCCTCTAATAGAGGATCCCAATAATCTATCTATCCACGGTTTTCCTTACTACCGATAGAAATTTGACATAACTTCCATACAAATAGTGTCAAATATCTACCTCTAGTAAGGTAAACCGGCGATAGATAGATTATTGGGACCGGCCGTTAGTCAAAATTTGCACGGTTCAAGATTTGTTGACGCCGGTTTTACGAAACCCTGCCAGAACTAATATTGTCCTATCCGGCCCACATCTTTCTACCTTTTAAGATGAACAAATCTTGAACGGCTGTCAAAAGTCCTCCTAATCCAAAAAGCTCAAATCCAAATTAGTATAAAACTTCCGAATGACAGCACTAAAATTAGATATTTCTCTTTAATTGCGGGCATATTTTAGACAATAATTTAGTCGTCACATAAATGGTGCTCGCCAAACTAACCTTAAATAACGTAAAATTCAATGGAGTTATCCTATTTTTAAAAGTATCATTCATGATTTTGGATTTTATTGTTGCCAGAATAAGGACCACAATAATAATTTGTGTTTGGTAGCTTAGTTTAGTTTTTTTGAATAAGTGAATCACTACCAATGTTAAAGAGACGAGCATTGTTGGAACAACGCTCGACCAAATCTTAGCCGCATATTATTTGGTCTAAGGCTAGCTGGCACGCAGTATCGTTACGAATATGCCAACCGTAGTGGCGCTTACGGTGTGATAAAGGGGACACCGGAAGGGGTATCGCATTGCAGGGAGGTGCACAATTGTGACCGTGTTATACCGAAAAAAGCAGCTTTATTTAACGATTTACTCGTCATTAGTGGGTATTTAACTTTTGACCCCCATCTTAAATCACTGCTTCTACTTTGGGTGCCTCTCCACAACGGGAGGTTGGCCGTCATTCTTCTAAACTTCTCTTTGTTCAGGGCAAGCCTGAATAGATCTTCAGCCCGTCTTATCCCGGTCCATTGTCGGATGTTGCGGAGCCAGGACAATTTCCTTCTTCCAACATTCCATTTGCCTCCAATTTTGCCCATCATTATAGTTTGCAGCAGTTGATACCGGTTGTGCCGTAAAACATGACCTAAATCAAAAAATTACCTAAATGTCTTAAATCACACTCAAACATTATAACTAACTTGTTTTACTTCATACTAGCACTAAAATATCTTAAACCCAGACTGTGTTAACACGACTATAAAAACTTAAAGCCACTTTACTAAACGACCTTACATCAAAATAACCTTTTATGGCGAAAGTTACCTAAAATCAGCTTATACTAAGCAGTCAAGGTAATTCTAATCAATGTAATGACGTCAGGACACGCGTTCCCAGGAAAAGGCCAGAAAATTGGCCACTAACGGCAAACCGAGTCCGGAATGGATGTAGATAATTATAATAATGTATTATGATAATGTGTAACGACTTCGTGACGTACCGTGTCGTCTGAGACACACGGTAGAAAAATTCGGCAAACGTCTCTGCTTGACTGGCGGCCCAATTGACTTTCATCTGTCCGTATAATTGTTAGGTTGTATATTGGTACAGGTCGCATTTTTCAACAAATTTTGACGAAACTTGGTATACATGTTCAATATAATGTAGGTATATGACATGTATTTACATTTTTAGTGTGGTGAGGGTACTTTTCTTAAAAAGTGGGAAAGTTTGCTGCGGCGATTTTACAGACCTATTTTGTTAAAATTTGGTACACACATTAGGTACCTGACTTTAATGAGGAATTTTGAACTTAAGCATAGTCAAGTGGTTGTCGAGATAACAGGTTGAGGAGTTCAAAAACTGAACGATATTTGGTAATCATTGAAATTTATAGAGAGAAAAATTCTTATCCTCAAACGGGATTCGAACCCGTGTCTTCTGACTCTCTGTCATTGACCAACTAGGCCACCGAGGCTCAGCCGCCTTATTGTCTAAATTGAATGAGAATGAAATGTCACTTCATTGCATCTTCTGACTCTCCGTGTCAGACGCCATTGACCAAATAGGCCACCTAGGTTCGGTCGGGTCCGAGCATCGAATTTTAACTCTACTTTAAATTCAATAAATTTTGGTAATATTTGGAAAGAACATTTGGCACCAACAACATACAATTTTAGAAAAATTGGTCAAGATTGCCGCTGATAAGACTGTGCTCCCGAGGCCTCGAGACATAGTAGGCTATTCGCAGAACTACTAATTATATTTTTACCTGATGTATATTGATACTACCACTTCACCATTGTGTTCGTGCATCAATGTGGAAGGATTTATGGACCTTCAAACACTAATACTGTAATGCGTACATACGTCCAGCGTCCAGCTTTCTTCTTCAGTCTCTCTCTTCTAGGCGAAATATCTGTTACTGTGGTGGGTAAGCTGGCCTTGCAGAAAGTAGGTACCTGCCATCTGTATGTTGCCTGATTGGTGATTGACTATGACCACCCGATCAAGACCAGTTTTCCCTTAAAGAATTCCAGTTTTCGCGGTTAATTTAAATAAAGATATTGTTACTCACGGGATGAACACCGTGGTAATTATAAAAAATGAGCTCCCAATATTACGACACTGTTGCAAGCGCCATGATCGCGGGACGACTAGAGAATGCGGGTAGGTGGCGTATTTCCATTTCCGTGTTCATTAGGAGGTAGTACTGCCTCAAAACACGCACGGGTTTGAAGCGCTAGTCTTTACAAACTTGTGTTCAATTCAATGCACGTGTCCTCCTATCGTGCACGGGTTTGCAACGCAACTCAATGTCAAAGTCAAAACCATTTATTCAGTTTAGGCTTCAAAGACGCACTTATGAACGTCAATTTTTCATTATAATGTACTTTAAAGACTACCTCCGCGTTCCAAAATATATAGAGCCTACCGGTTAAGAAGCGGCAAGAAACTCGGGGCCATTCTTTTTATATAGATGTTTATAATGTTTCTACTTAGGTATTACAAATATTACATTTTATGGGTGGCAGAGTTACGGCTTGCCAGATGTGGAGTATTCCAAGCATCTTTATCTTCTATATAATGTCGGACTTTATAATAAGCTATTTTTTATTTAAACGTTTTACAGTCAACTTGAATTTGCCCTCTATGAGCTCAGGTATGTGTTTTGGGATTTTATTGTAAAAACGCACACAATTTCCTAGGAATGACTTATTAGTCTTCGCAAGTCTATAACTAGGTACAGCTATCCTATTTGTATTTCTAGTATTAAAAGTGTGGTGATCACTATTTAACTTATATTATAAGTAATATAAGTTAAATAGTGTCCTTTTTACGAACATACATTATATTTTCAAATACATATAAGGAAGGCAATGTTAATGTATTGATTTCTTTAAATAAATCTCTCAAAGATTCACGGGGACCCATTTCGTATATAGCTCGAATAACACATTTCTGTAGGATAAAGATGATCTCTATATCAGCCGCTGAACCCTATAGCAATAGCCCATATGACATTACGCTATGCAGCAGAACTGACAGACAGTGCATTTATATGAGGACTCCATTGTAATTTTGCGTCAATTTTAATGTCTAGGAAGACTGTTTCCTTGTCTATTACGAGTTCCATCAAGCGTAATGTTGGACTCCAAATATGGAACAGTAGGCAAAGAAAACTTCAAACATTGTGTCTTTTTTTAAATTCAGAAGTAAATTATTAGTTGAGAACTGTTCTTCTAAACACGTCGTGTTCAAAGCGATGCATGGAGCTTAGCCATGAAGTTCGCGCGTAAACTTCGCTCCTATCTCACCACTTCGCTAGTAACTACATATTTGTTAGTTTTTCCACTGTGTTTTGCTTCGACAAGACATATATTCGACAATAATTTTGTCCCAAAATTGTTGCGTTATGTCCTTATCCAGGTAAAGGTTACCTAATTCTGGCTGTGTGGTCACCATTGAACCTAACGCTCCTTCTCACTTCGCTCGTCGTCACACCAATCTTGACTTTGCTATGACTGAAAGTACTCCGCTATTTTCTGTGGAAGTTATTTTTGTCGAATATTTGTCTGTCAAAGTAATTACTTATCGAACTTTTTTTTCGAAGTAAGTGACTGTTGAAGTATAGAACGTGTGCCAAAAATCATTGATTATATAAAATTGCTTCAATATATCTGTTTATGTGCCTTATATGAGTATGGTATTGTATAGAAAATTTGTTTTGGCTTCATAAAAAGTTTAAGACTGAGTTTTCTTGTTCATTTATTAAATATGCCTTCGAACAAACACGAGTTTGTAACACTTAATCAAGGTGCATTCTCTTTGCAAACACGTCCACGATTTGCTGGATGCTTACCTTATATATACATACATACATTCGGGGTGAATTGAACACGAGTTTGTAAAGGCAGTTAGCACGACAAACCCGTGCGTGTTTCAAGGCAGTACTGCCTCCTCATGAACACGGAAATGGAAATACGCGGGCCGGTGGATGAAATATTAACATTAAGAGCAGACATAATCTGTCTGCCCTCTTTCTCTGTTTTTTTCCTACGCGCGCTGTTGGAACTCGATTGTAATTTACGACAGAACACGCTCACTGTAAACACTAAATTTCAAATCACCACATTTTCAGTTTAAACATCAATGAGCATATTAAAAGCTGTGAATAACAACGATGTTGATAAATCGGTCATAGCCGAACGTCCGCTAGAATGGAGCCCGAACCATTGGATTGAGTTTTACAAGCCACGACAGAGCACCATTACATTCCGAAGTTGGTCAAAGAAGCGATTGCATCCATTAAATACAGTAATTTCAATCGCGAAGATGGCTTATTTACAGATGATAAGTGCGCTTTTCAAACTCAGTCCCCGTATTTAGATAATGCTAAGAAGGCAGATGGCGACAATTGAGCGTTACACTCCGTCCGCTCATCTAATCCACTTTTCCGTATAATTAATTCCATTAAAGCAATATAGATTAAAGTCCAAGGTGTCTGTTTCCAAACTTTTTGGCGTAGTAACTATTGTTCGGTCTGTGGTTTCGGGTCAAGTGTTTGAACAGTTGGTCCGAATCGCAATGTAACAAAGTGTGGGGTTGCTTGCGTTGTTTTTGTGAAGCGATCAGCGTTCGCAGTTTTACCAATTCCCTGTAGAGGGATAATGCTGAACCGCCAAGTTTGCTTGATAGGAGTATTGGTACCTACATTATATTTGGTACCAATATAACTGTTTTTGAATGAGTTCGTCTGGTGTAGTAATGCCACTATAGCTATTTCTACCGCGAAGCACGTTCCTTTTTGAAGCGTTCGGGTGCAGGTGTAATTAAAGGCATTTGAGACTTAACAGATATGTAACTTACTCACTTATAAACGCTGCTGAACTCTAAATGACGTAATTTAATACTGCGCATAGAGAATTTGTTGTGCGCAGTGCTATAAGAAGTTATTTAAAAATGTAAATGGATAATTATGTGGAATATAAACGTATGAACAGCGATGTAGGCAACGCCACTTTCTGTCTCTCCAGACCAGACGAGATTTTGCAGAAGTAAAAGTTCTTAATTATGAAATCGATTGTCCAGAATTACTTGCTAAAGTTTCTCTACGAACACCCACATTAAATTCACGTCACACACCTCGTCTCATTGTTCCTCTCGCTAGGACTAACTAGAAGCAAAACATATTTTTTGTAGAACTCCTGCTCTTGTGAACAACTATTTAAAAGAAAACAACGTTAATATCTTTACAACTGGTGCGTTCAATCGGTCGTCGGCTAGCCTCAACAATTTTTTTTTCATAAACGTTTTAGTCAATAGATTTAATAAACTGTATAAACTAAGGTAGTAATAAAATTACCTACTTAAGTATTTTTGGTTCCTAGTTTTTCATACTTGTGTTGTTTCAATATTCAACGTGTTATCTTTTTATGATTATTGTAATGTAGCTTCTTTTGATGTTATTTTACTACAACAAATACATATATGTATTTATTTTATTTTAGTAGTAGTAGTTTGTTCACCTGCGTGGTGATGGGTAAGTTTGATGATGCATTTTTTGCGAACAAAATTAACGAAAAAAATCAATCGGTCAAGCCGTTTTCGAGTTTTGGCGATACTATATTCTCGTAGGCCCGATTCTCCTCTCTCCCGTCCCCCTGTCCTTCTGCTTCCTCCTCTACCCTCACCCCTTCCATCTCTTCCTTCCTCAAAAGTCGGCAACTCATTCGCGAGACCTCTGGTATTGTAGATGTCGGTGGGCAACGGTATTACTTACCATCAGGTGAGCCGCTCGTTTGCCAACCTATCCCATAAAAAAACTAACGAACAGCAATTGATTTATATATACCTGTAAGCAGAAGAATATAGAAAATATCTAAACGCTTTATGAAGAGCGTACTGTGTACTCCATAAAACTTAAACGATTATAACGGATTTCTGTTGAAACGTATTTCATAGTACGTAAATTATTTATTGAGTTTAAATTAAACTTGTTTGTTAAACGGAATGAAACAATAGAATAAACGACACTATCACATTACATGACATCTGGCGAATAAATCCAAATAAAAGCTCACAGCAGCTTACACCGGCAATACGTCACAAAAGTTAGCAAACGAAAAAAAAAAAACACCGCAAGACAAACTGGTTTTGACCCCCGACTATCCATCAAAGGTTTCAAAACTGGACCCAGAAGTAGTGTGAAACAGTATTGCAGCTTCTTAGTAACTTGTTATAAAATAATAAAAAAGTAAAACATTGTTTTTAATGGAACAGAAAAATAGATACACGTCTCGTTTGTAGTTATGTCTATCTTTCTCTTATATCTTTATATCTATATTATATAAAACAACTTTACAGCATTTATAAATCTGAAAAGGCATATTTCAGGACATAGGACACTTTTAATTATCATCGTCATTCATCACCACGCAGCTAGAAAGCTTAAACAAACAATATACCCATTTTAATGAAATAAAATGAATCATTATCTTGCGACACAGACATACAAAATTTTAATAAATGTTGCGATATCCATATAAAAGTTCCGTGTTTATAAAAACTCTTTTCTCAGCCGGAAAAAAAATTCAAGCCATTCAATAGATGGCGCTTCTTATTAGACAGTTTTTATCATGCACATAAATCCGATGCATGGATGTGGTGCCTTGGTGGTCTAGCGGACACGAAATTTCGTAAGGCGCGGGTTTGAATCCGATGCGAAGAAATGTGATGTTTCACTCCATAGTTGCAGAATTTGGTTTCGCTATGCAGACGTCAAATTTTAAGAAATCTTATAACAAAAAACTGTGGTATTTGTTTGTACTTAATATGTAATGTATACAACCCAGTCTAAAAACTTGCACGAATACTCTGGCTTGTTTGTCGCGCCACGGGACCCGCTATTTCCACACGAACGACACGCGATTTTCGTTATGAAACTGTGCCTTATGTGCGTATTCCAAATGAAAGGCGGTACATAAAACTAATTTCCTTAACTATATAACAGATAACTGTCATCTAGTCTACCCGTGACCAAAGTAAGGCCGCGCGGTCTAACTACTTTGCCGAGACCTTGTTCACTAACAAGTACAATTTGAAAAATGTAATACCGACTTCCATTCTATTCAGTTAATGGAGTGTATCTCAAAAACTACTTACCAAGGCCTGGACCGAAGTTAGTGAAATTTAAACGGGACCACACGGGAATCACCAGATTTCAAACAAAAAATTTGAGAATCAGTTCACCCAGTCGAAATCAATGAGCTAACAATTAAAAAAAAAACAATTTATTTAAGTACCTCCTCTTTTTTGGAAGTCGGTAGAAAAGTGTTCGAAGCGTCGGGATAAAATAATATGAAATTATATGCGATTTAATCCGTTTACAGTTGTTAAATTTCAATAAGAATCGTGACAGCCTAAGAAATCATTATAACTCTTCCTATCCAAATCCGTATCAATTCCAGCCTACATTCTCGCTCCATACTCAAGTTCTTGCCCAAGATTATGTACTACCTCAGCTTCCCCATGACCCGGTCCCTGATATCAAAATGTAGTTACCATTGTCCGGGAGTTGATAAAATATGAGCAGTGACGTTGACAAATCGTTAAAGGCACAATGAGCAAGAAATGTCGACGTTCACAAGTCACTGTTGAGATAAAGTTTGTTTTATGCAGACTGGCTCTAGATTAATTTGTTCAAAAGTGAAGTAGGCATTTCCTGAGGCTGTTTTTTTAAATAAGCTATATTCAACATATATTCAACTTCATTGAAAATACTAGCTAGGGACGATATTATCAGCATGGCTGCCATGAAGTAGACAAGTTATTTCGTCTAAAGTATGATGATACATGTCGTGCTTGCCATGAATATGATGTGGGCGACGTAGTTTGCTTTAAGTAATGGTGGTACATATTTTTCTGCGAAATTTAGTCCTAACTTAATTAAGTCTAAAACTGTTGACAAACTTTCGCCATTGGCCATATCAGAAGATACTTACAATAATAAAACTAAATAGCATATTAAAGATTTGAAATAACTTCAACGCGTAGTCATTAGTGACTGAACGTTCTAAAATTTGATTTGCATACCAAAATTTCTGTCGAAGTTAATGATTTGGATTCAGATACATTTAATATTATTTGTCTGTTTGTTATTTGGCTACAATAATTTATAATCAACATGGTGATGTATTGTTTTTAATGGCCGTTTAAACACTGTTACTGGTATTTTTTTCATATCACTTTTTTTACATTTGTAAGCCTAGTGTTTGACCTTGATGATAGTGATGTGATGATGAGATCGAAAGTGGTATCAAACTTGACCTAGAATAGCAACTGCCTCTCAAGGGTCGCTGTAATAGATTGTTAGGTACTTAGAGATTGATTTTCAAACTTGAATTTACGACAATCCAATTGTAATGGTATTTTGCGTCAATGATGTTTAAAGATGATTGGTTAAATTGTGCGTAGCCACGTTTACAAGAACTTTTTCTTTCACTTATTATTTATTCACTTAATCATATTGTCTGTTCATCGAACGCATTTCAAGGGTAAAAGAAAATAAATTGGAAAATTAAAAATGTTCTATCAGCTCAAGGGATTGGTTGAAAGAGGGATTATAAGTATTGCCTATTTACGACTGAATTATATTTATTAATAAAAAAACAAATACCTACGTGTTACTAGTATTTGCCCGCGATTAAGTATGTCCGCGTGGAATACAATTAGCGCCTTTCCTCTATTGAATCAAGAGTAGGCTCTGTGCTAACCCATAGAGTCATATGCGCGTGAGGCTAGTGTTTGACCACTATTTCATTTGATGGTCAGTGATGATGCGGTAGAAGGTGGTATCACACTAGACCTAGAATTGCAATAGGCTCGGCTAATAGCTGCCGGAACACACTTTTTGGTTTGTTTTTGGCACTGACACTTACTTGACACTGTTTGGTTTTGGCTTAGCGAGGGATTCAAACTTAAGGGTGGTACCTAGTTATGCGGACAGCAGAAGTGTTCTAACACCATGCTGTGGATTTTATCACGATGTTAGCTTCGCCGAAAGCTCAAGTGTGAGGTGGGGCTCGTTCTCGTAGCTGTCTAATCGACAGCCTACCTTTATTCCCCTTGAGCTATCATCGCTTAAAAATCTCACAGCTTTATCTCTATTTTCACAAACATAAATAGTTAATACTAGTATTACACTAAATGTACTTACTTCTACGACCGCATCTGGATCCGGTGACGCTGTAAATGCTGGTAGAGGCAAACATAAATTAACCCTAGAAGTATTCAAATTATCAACGGGATAATTACCATGTATATTTTTTGAGAGTTTCCGTGATCATGGCGCTTGCAACAGTGCCGAAATATCGGAAATTCTCAGAAAATATACATGGTAATTATCCCGTTGATAATTTGAATACTTCTAATGTGTGTGACCATGATAGTTAAAAAACTTATAAATTAACCCATTCGAAAAAGAAATATGCTCCACCAGTCTAAGTTTGGTGCGCCGCCCGTGCATATCTCTGCATCAACCTAGGTCGCTCCTCGATTGCGCCCGAGTTTTGCCGTACCTTAGACTATCTATATTGCTATACATATATATAACAGCGTGTTGAATTCGCAAGCGGACCTCACCTCACGGCCTATATTGCAAGTATGCTGCTCCTCCCATACGCGGTTAGGTTTGTGCTTTAAGATTTCATTAACTTTCCCAATAACTTACGACATTTACTTATAAAATAGTTCATTTACATCCTGTTTGTTTGTTTCTCTAAGTTTCAATCATTAAAATGTAAATTTAGTTATTGATAGTTTCAATTCATAATTAGTTATTAAGTAAAACCCCCTCTTATAGTATTGTTTATAATGAATGATTGCCAAAATTTACTTATGGTAAATTGTTTCTTTGACTGCACTTAATATTAAAAATAAACTAAACATTGTATGGTATCATTTTAAGACTTATTTGAAGTTCTTGCAGCTCGATGGTAATATCACACATCTACAAAAACAATTACGGATAAAACGCCTTGTATGTTTGTGATATGTGTATCCATGCAAGACAAGGAGAGTGTGTGTAACTTTATAACAATAAAGTCGTGAATTCCTACAGCAAAAAGCGTCTGAAATTGACCTAAAAGCGTTTGAACTATTTACTTCACAGTCACACTATGATGCCGTAACCAAAATTTATCGTCCTTCCCCAAATGCCGAACACAATAATTACTTAGCACATTAATCATACGGAATCGAGGCGAAAATGACGTAGTTTTGATACATTGCCGTGAGTGAGTGGGTGGGTGTTGCGCAATGATGACAAGATTTTTCTTGCGACTTTGTTCGTATTGATTATTTCTTGTTTGAATTACTTTCAAACACGTCGTCTGTAACTATATTTATCAATCACTTGTAGGAATTTTTATTAAGAGGTTATGTAAGGGTTCCAGTAATATTAGGGGTCTGTTTATCCTAATTAATTTTTGTAAATTCAACAGTTTTCACGCAAGTGCATGGAACTTTGCATATACATATTAATAGGTACAGATCTCAGATGCAGACATTTGTAGGAGCATAATTTATCGATTTGATTAACGCGTTGATCACCCATGGTAAAACACTTTCTTAAATTTATTCCAAGCAAGTGAATTTATGCACAACGAGCTATGTAGAGGGCTATGCTCGGGGTTTCTCTACGTGATCGAATCAGAAATGAGGAGATCCGTAGAAGAACGAAAGTCACCGACATAACCCAGAAGATTAGCCAGTTGAAGTGGCAGTAGGCAGGGCACATAGCACGCAGAACAGATGGCTGATGGGGCCGAAAGGTTCTGGAGTGGACACCACGGACCGGCAAGCGCAGCGTAGGTCGTCCACCGACACGGTGGACAGACGACCTGATGAAGGTCGCAGGACGACGTTGGATGCAGGCCGCTTTCAACCGGTCCTTTTGGAAAATCATGGAGGAGGCCTATGTTCAGCAGTGAACGTCCTACGGCTGAGATGATGATGATGATGAAGTCAATTTAACTGAGCAAGAAAACTGCAAAATAGGTACTTCAGAATTCCTAGTTCAATAGTTACCTCAGACAAAATGATTTTAGGAAACAATGCTTCTTTAAGAACAATACTTTTAAGCAAGATACCACTGTACAAAATACGAACAAACATCCTAAACAAAAGTTCACTTGATATATGCTTGCGACTTAGTAACAACTATGTGCAAGTATGATTGTATAGGTTGATTAGTGTGTAGAGTTAACTTATTGAACGTTGATAGTGGAGTGATTTAGCACCCGATCTGTCATTGTAAACTACAGAGAATGCCACTATAATGCCACTGCCGATATCTGTGAAGGGCGCTTTTGATACATGTAGTGAGTTTACAGTCTGTGACGTTGATGAGAAGCGATGGTATTTTTCATTCCTCTTTGTAATTGAACTCGTGCGGTTGTACATTTGCGACTTCTCAAGTTGTTTATGTTAATATTTATAGGTGCAGTGATATTTTTATTCAAGTAGCTGACTACTTAATAAACATTTCTGAAGTGAAGTCACAGTCAGATAATTTAGTTTACTGTTCTGATTAAGTCACGTCCTAACGTGATGGATGCATTCATTTTAAAAACAACGTTCTAATTTTTTGTACACTATGCCTGCAATAATTAATAAAAAAATCTTATGAGATAACATGTATATAAATATATACATAAGACAAGAATAATATGACAATAAAACATACATTTTTGTATCGAACCCGAGACCAGCGGCTCAGAAGGCATGGGTGCTAGCAGCCGCACAAACCGGCCAGTCAACAATCGAGCACTGCAGACCTACCATAAACTTTCAGATTACTTGTCAATTTCCGAGCAGTGCAATAAAAGGATCTCAAAATGACCTGCCAAAAATCGTACCATGAACTTCATTTGACTGACTTGCGTTTGAACTGCTAGGGCTAAGATGGGCCCTAACTTATTGTTTCTGACAGTTTGCATGAAAGGGATGACGCTCTACCACTTTGTATGACGCTCTTACTCTTTCATGTATGTTGGCTTATGTTATGTTCTGAAACTAAGATTAGCCTTATATTGGTAACGATCCGATTTATAAATTAGTTCAATTTATAAAGTATTGGATTATATATATTCCAATCATATTCACAGGCATTGTAAAATACGTTATGATAATAGTATTGAGGGATCCAGCAGAGTTTATGACCTTGATTTAGTGAACTAATTTCAAGTTACATTATATAGTTACACATAGTACAAATATTTTGCAATGATATCAGAACACATCCAATCTAGTAAACAACAGTAAAGAGTTTGAAGTGGATTCTCAGAGAAACGACCCGAATGATTATTATTTGCCTACAATATCAAGGCGGTGTTCCCAGTGTGAATTATTATTTATTCAACTTGGAATTATGGCCGCGTCTACACCTCGCCGTCGTGTTAGATTATATATGCTCAATTAGAAGTACTATGGGAGTTATTTACCCATAGCGGCATAGCTATAGGCTATAATAAAACAGTTCAAGTGCGTGAAAGTATGAGCCGAATTTTTTTATACACTTCTTCTAGTAACTCAAATAATTCGTATGCGTTCCTCATCCACGATAGTAAAAGAAACTATTTTTTCACTAATTGATAAAAATTCACAGCTTTTACGTTTAATAGGCCACAAAAAGTTGCTATAGCTCGCCTGTTTTATGTGACAGATATGCAGGTTACTTTGATGGATATCTAAAGTAAAAAAACACGTCATGGTACGCTTACAGCAGGTCAATTGCAGGCCGCCCTTTTCTGGCCGGCTAGATCACGTGGGCAATAGTTTGCGGGCCTGCTAGAGTCCGCCATAGATACGAATTTGCAGGACAGATCAATAAAACGCTTAACTGTCCTGCTATAAGAGGCTTATGGTAGGCCTTCTGTTGTAATTACAAACAATGGTTAATAATACACTAAATCTATAAATAATATTATACACTAAATCTATGATTGCCATTGTTCGTTCCTCCACCCTATTAAAACTTTAACTAATTCATTCAAAATTATAATATAAACACAAAGTACGTAGACTGGCGTTTGACAGAAATCCTATCACGAATCACTAGAGAGATGTAAAGTAGGTAATCGTATGATTGCGTACAAGTAATAAATCCTGTACAAACTATCATTTATCTAGTACATACAGCTCAGGACCATAATCTCACCTTTACAATGTTTACATGCGCGCCATCTCTGGGGGATAAATGAAGTAAGTGCTCTGTAGTTACGAGTACTGACATTGATTCCACAAGTAATCGTGTAAGATGTGTGTGTATTGGTTACTACTGTTGACTATAAAAAAAAATTTATATCATATCCCTTTTTTAATTATTATTATTTTAGTGTTAGTTTGTATATTGCATGATAATTTTGTATATATCAGCATACTAAGGCCGCCCTGGTGGTAACTGTAGGGTGATAGCGGGGTGATGCGGGTTAAGAGGGGAAGCGTGTATAAAAGGAGATCTTTCGGAATAAAGGAGATTGACAGAAATATGTAAGAATAATTATTTATTTCCTGTTCATTGATACGCACAATAATATACACAGTTTAAAATAATTTTATTTTTGTTTTGAAATTCTCGTGAGTTTGATTCATATTTAACTATTACTATTAACCGGCAAAACTTGGGTCGACATAGTCAATCCTTAACGTGAGTGTTTTGCCGGTTAATAATAATAGTTAAATATTTTTATTGCTATTTAATATTTTAATAAAACACTTAAAAAAATAGTGGCACACCGGTTTTGGTAGCAGGGTCAGGTATGATTTATTATTCTGAAGGCATACATAAATATACATAACACAGCATAATAGTCGTTTACATAGACTGTGTTAATATGTTAACCCAATTTAGATAAACAATTGTTTATATAGATGAAATTTATAATTAAGTTTTGATGATTTCACAAGGGAATCAACATGTTACTCACGTTTGAAACAAACAGAACAACAATTTACATCTCGAGAGATTTTTCAAAACGGTTTACAAAAACAAAATCTACTATATATAAAAAAAAACTTGACCGTTATTTGTGGGGTTAAACCTATTCTACCTAATAACTGAGTGGAAAACCTTCGTTTTCTATAACCTCTTCTAATCTTGTTCTCATTCCATTTACTATATTAAACCAAATCGGTAAGAATGACTGTTTCATTTTCTCAATCAAAATTCATATATTGGGTTGCAAATCTTATCCTGGCTTGACGATGAACTTTGGTAAGTAAATTTTTTTTGGCAGGTTTTTATTATGGAACTCTGCTGCATGTTTTTTTTTTCGAACAGTGGTAAGGAAATACCGTGTCTTATAGCACTAGATCAAGTGGTTATAAACGGATTCATGTGCACTAAATAATGTCATTTAAAGTAAAGGAGCGTTAATGAGTAAGGCCGTTAGTATATAAATCTTGCTGCTCGTCAGTTTAAGGTTTTTGTATCTACATTTATATAATTTTATAAGTAAATACTTAGATATATTTTCAGTCTCAATGAGAGAATGCAAACATATGTTTTTCAAGGCTACTAACAATATTAAGATGACAGTTGGATCGATTTGTGTAAACCATCGAACATAGCCCTTGGGCGTTTACACTTCAATTCGCCAGTTTCTCGATACCGTCGCACCCGTAAACGAACTATTTTTCTCTATAAAGAAGTACCTAAATCAAAAATTTTGATTACTAAGGGATACAAATTATAATGAGAATACAAATTTTAGTTCAGCAACACAAGCCACAAGACGAGTAAAATGCTATTTTCAAGTTAGAATGTCTTAGCAGTTTCATTCATTTCACAGAGATGGCGCGCTTTTATACTTTTATTGGAGGTGAGATTTCTCTGGAGCTGTATGTACAACTGTGGTATCATAATTATATTTTTTATGGAGCGCTTGGAATTGTCCTAATACATTGCGAATTATTTGGGCGATGTATTTCTCCTGATCTTCACATCAGGAGAAATACATACATTAATGAGGTTTCCGATAATTCAAGGACAGGAACCTTTTAACTTGAGACTTGAAGATTTCCTAATGCAGAGAAACACACATTCAAGCAATATTAATTTCTCTTGTAGCTGAAATATGTCAAATGCTTATTGCGTAAAGATAAAATTTTAACCATGTAGTCAACTCGCCTTCTCATGCGTCTTGTCGTTTGTAGATGGAAAATTAAATTATAGGTCAATAGTACACTTCCTGAAATGTATCCTGTAAAATAACGATAAACTTACTTTATGAGTCACCAGGCCATAGCATAGGTGCTCAAGACTTTGAAGTCTTAACTGCAAGAAGGTATTTTGGACAGTCGCTGAATGGCCTATAGAGCCTTAATCCGGTACATTGCCTAACCTTCCCACAGGTCAGGACAGTTCACACATAATTTGTGTTAGCAAGGTGAACGGTTGTTTAAATAATTACGTACTGTGTTACCTTAGATGATAATTTATGAATTAATTGAATAATAAGATGCTCTTTTTGCCCTTTTAGCAGAAGCGTAATGCTTACTTACTAGCCTTAGACTCGAATGTACGAGTCTCAATGTATAAATTGAGAGTCTAGTTCAAAATTTATCCTCGATCTTTCTGAATTTAGTTCACACACATTAGGCCTGTTGTGTGGAAAAAACGATTCGTCAGACGACGCATGACAGCCCAACTATACCACTTTAAGTAGAGTAGGTATTATTATTACGGCCAGAGCTCGAAACAAATTACTATCATCTTTTGACTATAGCTGTAGCGTTTGCGAATGTATAAAAAGTACATAACAAATAAGACCGCATCTGGTTACTTGTCTGCAGTTGCAAATCACTACCTCCGACCCTCTACAACCAAAGCCCATTAATTTAAAAAAAAATACTTACAATTAATGATAAGTAAGTAGCACTCAGAACTAGTGGCTGATGAGAATGATAGATACCACAGACCGGCAAGCGTAGTGTAGGTTGTCCACCGACAAGGTGGACAAACGATCTGATAAAGATCGTAGGACGACGCTTAATGCAGACCGCTTGCAACCGGTCCTTTCAGAAATATCTGTAGGCCTATGTTTAACAGTGGATGTCCTTTGGCTGCGATAATGATGATGATGACGAGATGATTCCTATGATGATCTTTGATTCTAAATTTATGATCCCGAATTGATTAGACATTAGTATTGTGTAATATCATATGTGTGTAACTGTGGAATGAACTAAAACTTAGTAGGTATTTGGCAAACCCGAAATGCGAAGTTTTCAAATCCCGAATACAAATAAACCTCTACAAACGTACAAAGTCCAATCCAGAACGCGGATAGTTTTCTAAACAGAAATAGTGTTGAAAAACAAGTAATCGTATTCAAATACAGCCGCTACGTCCGTCGGCCACTACAAGAAGAGCTGAATTTTTAGGATTGTTTTATATTTCAACGTTTTAACTTGGCTATATGAAGAAAAATATTATATCTTGAAGTATGAATTTGTAAGATAAAAAAAAAGTGGAAAACAAACTGTACTTAGTTTAATTGAATCTCCTACATATTATGGACAACATCGCTACCTACTCATAATATGCAAAACTATAATACTAAGTTCAACCCTATTGTAACAAATTATGGGTCATAATGGGACACGTTCCCAAATTAAGGCAGCATTGCCATATTTAGTAGTACATTTGAGCAAAAATTTTAGATATAATTAATGGACGTTAAAGAAAATCTCTTTTTTTCGCCTAATTTTTTTCTCCTAATATTTTTGCATAACGAGTTACGCAATTTTTTCACCTTAATAATATTTTACCGCATAATTGTTTTTGGCATACTATTTCAGTAAGCATAAACTTAATTTAGGTGAGTAGCATAGTAAATTTCTGACCCAATTATGATTTGCATAAAGTTATAGGCATAAAGATCAAAGGGCATAATGGTAATACTTTAGTTAATTATACGTACTTATTCAGTAGGTTAAGGTGCGGCGGGGGTAAGTTACTATATATCATACATATAAATCTCAGAATGTTTAGATTCAATAAAATACAGCATATCTTAAAACAAGCTAAAGCGACGAAGGGCGATGAGAAGGGTGGGGGGAGCCTCTGTCACCCCCGCTATGCGTGCACCATGCGATGTGTGAGCGAGACCCCCCGAGATCTGCAGTGTATAAAAACGATAAACAAATTATGCGCAAGTAAATTTAGATTTTAGAATAGTATGCTCAACAAATATTATTATAGTTAATATTTTTATTACTAATATGCATATAGTAGTTGCTTTAAAAATTTGTGCCTAAAATGTTATGTCATAATAATATTGTGCGTAACTATATATTACTTATTAGGATAAGTAATAGTAAGGCATGTTAAGTTATGACTTAAAATTGTAGGCAAAAAATAGGAAAGTAAGTTAAAGTTATTGTTGTTGCTCATGAATTGTAGTACAATACTCTAAAACGTGATAGTGCACCGCGTTTTCCACTCCAATTTCGTCCAGTAATTTAACTTGTTTCAGTACCACTCAACACGGCCGAAGAACTAGCATTGCAATACTGGTGGTACCAAGAGAAACACCTGCAGAAGAATTCTTCGACTTAGTGTATTACTTAGCCGATAAAGGACCATATGTTGGTTTTGCCGAAAGGCCTTTTTCGACTACGAGAACTATGCCCCCAAAACTATATTCACATAGCTGCGTGGTGATGGATGCTGATAATGAAAATTCTACTATGTGTTAATCCAACGCCTAATCTACCTTCTTATCAAATTTCATCAAAATTAGCCGTTTGAGCGTAAAGAAGCAACAAACACAATCACAATATGAATAATGAGCTATGAAGAGGGCTATGCAAGGGGTTTCTCTTCGTGATTGAATCAGAAACCAGAATAACATAATCCAGAAGATTAGCCAGTTAAAGTGGCACTGGGCAGGCCACATAGCACGCAGAGCAGATGGCCGATGGGCCCAGAAGGTTCTGGAGCGGAGACCACGGAGCGGCAAGCGCAGCGCAGGTCGTCCACCGATGCGATTAATGATACCATTGTGATGCCGTAATATGAAATATGTTTCACTCACTCCGTTATCAAAAAAAAATATATTATACATGTATACTTATTATAATACATTTATTAACTTGACAACCGTTTTTATATACAAGTAGCGACTTCGTTTGCGGCACGGCCTTAGGCCTCGTCATAACCTCCCACCTTTTCTTAACTTTTCTTTCACGAGAGCCTTCTCCTGACAAAAGCTAGCACAACAAAAAAATAATTAGCGAAATTGTTCCATCCGTTCATGTGGCTGAGATGACCAAGGGAAATAGAGATTTATTTATATTAATAGATTAATTATTTGATTGTTCTATAAAATATTAAAATATATACGAACATGAATAAAGAACATGATGAAAGATAGGATTCCACTCCAAACCGCTCTAAAGGTAAGCCCCCTAAATTACCCTAAGCATAATTTAACTTGGTTCGATATCGCACGTGCATATGCGGTCGACGTTAGATACGACTGTTTTGTATTGTGTAATTGGGAAGTTGTTGATACGATCGGTCGGTTGCTATTGTTTGATATTTCGCGTTCAGTGTTCGCGGAACTCTAATGCGATGATGTTAGCGATTCTCAGTTTAATTTTTCTTGTGATGTCCTTTGTCGTTTCGCAATACGAAATTTCTTATAATCCAGGTAATGTAAACATTCTATTACAGTTCAGGTTAGGTCTATTTATTGATTTCGTGATATGATTTATTATGTGTTTTATATACTATATTATTTAAATACTACTTACTATATTGTAATAAATTATCTGCTGGGTGAACATAAATTGAAATTAATTGTTTTATATTATATAATAGTTGTGTTCAAAAGGTGTGCCTGTGCAGAAATTACTGGTCCACAAAAAGATTCTTGTGAAAAAAGTATTATGTTGTTCACTTTATTCAGCTTCGACGATTTCGATACAAAGTATAATGAATGAGGTTTTTTATAAGTATTGCCAGTGTCCAAAATAACTATTACTAAACTACTGCCATAGCACTAAAATATATACATATAGTATATATATACTATATACGTATAATTAAAATTAAATACGATATTAAAATAAACATTTGGACACTTCCGCTGGAAAAACGCTTATAGCAAAGATGCAGTATGCACCTCCCTCCAGCATACAATGCAAGTAGGAATTAAACAGAGTAAGCAAGATAGTTATGGATGCACCTGGCCCCTCCGTACTAGATTAAGCTGCTGAGTAAGCTTTATTGTGCTTACTCAGCATAGAAACTCTTAGAACATAAGATTGTCATTATGCAGACGCAGCTGCCTGTGTCTCGGCAGGTGTGAACTGCCCATGTACTTTAGATCATAATTATATTAGCCTCCAAATCGGCAACACGTATTTTAATTTTATAATTTTAATTAAATTAATAATTAGTTTTTAAAAACATAATTATACGCGCCCAAATCAAGAGTGGCGCAGCCGTGCCGGATTTTCACCAGTTTCGCGAGTGTGTATGGAGATTTCCCGACGTACAAAACCGTTGGAAAAACCCTGCGTAAGCCGCGAGTGGATCCGTCGAACCAAATAAATTTCTTTTTGATCGGGTCAAAGTAAGCGTATAAACGAGTATGGGAGAAAGAGTGAGCATCGGCTGGTGAGTCAAAATTTTCGCCATTCCTTTGTTTCCTAAATCCTCCTGTATTTCTCATTAGTGTAATTAAGTAACGTGATTGTTATTATTGAGATTGGAACTCTCTCAATATAACGTGCTTGGTTTTCTTAATATGAATTTTTTGTAAGGATAATCTAAATATAGAATTTACATAGAGTAAAGAAACATTCAGACAAAACAGAATATAAATTAGATTCTGTTATTGTCTCTCATATTTAGCATAGAATAAATAACTGATCTCGAAATAGATCATTATTCTGTAATAATTGAATCATATATTATGCTAATATGATATAAAATAATTAAAATATTTATATTTAAAACTATATTTGCATATAAAAATATTACTTCACATTTACAAATTTCACAAAAATATTTTCTTGTGTACGTGTGTATTATACTGTTTTATTTCATGTGTTTTTGTGTGTGTTAAATTTATAGGATTATTCATAATTAAGTGTTGTGTACTCTCTAAACCTTAACTGCTCTACAATGTCGGTCGAAAATGTAGCCATAGTTTCTATTCCAAACGAAGTGATTAGAATTATTCCACTTTTTAATGGTGATAAGCGACATTTAAATTTATACATTAAAAAGTGTGAATATGTCATAGAAAGATTTAATAGTAGAGGCAATGAAGAGCAGAATCTATATGTGTTTCACACGATAACTAGCAGGCTTACGGAGAACGCAGCTGCGCTGTTATCGGAACGTGACGATATCATCAATTGGTCCGCGTTAAAAGACTTACTTCAGCAACATTTTGGAGATCCGCGTAGCGAAGCATGTATTGGTATTGAATTAGAATCTATGAAAATAAAATCCGGTGAAAGTTTTCTAGAGTTTTGTAACAGGATCCAGAGTGTTCAGTCAGTGTTAATTTCAAAAGTTAATTTAATTACGGACGCAGAAATGAAACGCGCGAAAATAACTATTTACAACAATACAGCTCTGAACGTATTCTTATACAACCTTCCGGAAAATATGGTTCGTATAGTCAGACTAAAATCACCTTCAACATTGGAAGTAGCTTTGAGTATAGTACTCGAAGAAGTTAACTTCCTCGAGCAGTATAGCGCGCGTAACCGATTTCAGAGCAACAGCCAAGTTTCAAAACCAGCTATAGGTATAACCGTGCATACTCCAAGTGCACCAGGGTTTCGATTTGGCAACGTACCTCAACCAACTGGGTTTAGACCCATCATGCCTATTAACACACCTAAATTTAACTTCGGTATTCCTCCTAACGCGCAAATGCAAGGTCAAAACCGACCGCAGCCACAATTCGGCTATAAGCCACAACTGGGGTCTCAGCCACAGCTTGGGTACAGACCACCTCAACAGTTCGGCTATAGGCCACCTCAACAATTTGGCTACCGACCACCTCAACAGTTTGGCTATAGGCCACCTCAACAGTTTGGGTATAGGCCACCACAACAAATGGGCTATAGACCACCCCAACAATTCGGCTATACACCACCACAGGTACAGAAGCCCCAATTGCAAGTAAGTGACGTATCCATGAGGACAGCGCCTCTTAGGCCACAACAGGGTTTTAGACTAAACGAACTGACATTAGACAGTGATGAAGGACATAATAACTATGATGACGTGTATTACTATCAAGACGAATACTCTTATGATGACGGATCATACTATTATAGTGATGAACCTAACACGGACGAACATAGTGAAGCATTAGAACAGACTGACGTTCCTCAATCTCAGGATTTTTGCGAAACCGCTTCGACAGACAAGAAATCTTAGAACTAAATTGCGATCCAAATTTAAAACTTCCGTATGTGTATATAGAAGAAATAGACTCAAATTTTATGATAGATACAGGAAGTATGAGATCATTCATAAGCCCTCGAAAAGCATATGAATATTTTGGTGAATTTGTACGTAAGGAACCATTCCAAGTAGTCAGTACTCATGCATCGAGTAGACATGATGAGGTTATAGAAATTCCCCTAATGCCTACCTTTAATAGCAACGATTATCACAAATTTTATTTGTATGACGTTGATGCACGTTACGATGGACTTATTGGAAACGATCTTTTGCAACAATTAGGCGCCCTTATTGATTTAAAGGACAAAGTATTAAAAACTAATGCGGCTTGTATACCAATAATCAACAATAATTTAAATTACATTATTGAACTACCACCACGATCAGAACAGCGAGTCAAACTGCCTATTGACCAACATTCAGGTGACGCTATTCTTGATTTCAAAGAATTTGCAGATGGTTTGCGAATGCCTAGTGCAATAGTGAATTGCATTAATGGCTATGCATCTACGGTAATTCAGAATACCTTAGAGCGTTCTATGACTATAACTATAAAACAACCTTTAACAGTAGTTCAATTTGAAGAAACAGAATGCAACCTTAATTTCACGAAAAATATGACAGACATTGACACAGACAATTTACTTACTGAAAATTTGGACAAAATTAGACTTGACCATACAAACGACGAAGAACGTGAGAAAATTTATAGACTATGTCTAGAGTACAAGGACATATTTTACTGTGACCAACTACCCTTGACATTTACTAATCAGGTCAAACATACTATACGCACCAAAAACGAAGACCCGATATACGTTAAACCATACAGACAGGCCCCGACTCAACAAAATGAAATAAATAGACAGGTAGAAAAGTTATTGACAGACAATGTTATACAAGAGTCTCATTCTCCTTGGAGCGCACCTGTACACCTGGTGCCCAAGAAGATGGACGCATCAGGAGAAGTGAAATATAGAATGGTGATCGACTACAGACGACTGAATGACTTAACAACCGACGACAAATACCCCTTGCCGAATATAAACGACTTATTTGACAAATTAGGAAAAAGCGTTTACTTCAGTACGATAGATTTAGCTAGCGGGTACCATCAAATCGAAGTCGAGGAAGAGGACAGACAGAAAACAGCATTTAGTACACAAAACGGCCATTTTGAATTTCTCCGTATGCCATTTGGCCTCAAAACGGCACCAGCAACTTTTCAGCGCACAATGGACAATGTGTTAAGAGGCTTACAAGGCCTCCACTGCATGGTGTACCTTGATGACGTAATTATCTACTCAAGTAGTCTAGAGGAACACTTACAAAAACTAAGATTAATATTTGATAGACTGAGACAGACGAATCTAAAGGTACAGTTAGATAAATCCGAGTTTTTACGGAAAGAAGTACTGTACCTTGGACACACTATAACTAAAGATGGATTACGACCTAATGACGATAAAATTAGAGCTGTTCTTGAGTTCCCTTTGTGAACGTGAGTTACTTGCTATAATTTGGGCAACGAAACATTTTAGGCCATATCTATATGGACGAAAGTTTTACATTTATACGGATCATAGACCTTTGGCTTGGCTTAATTCCCTTAAGGATCCAAATAGTAAGCTCACCCGCTGGAGATTGCGCCTGCAAGACTTCGATTTCGAAATCATATATAAGAAGGGTAAACAAAATACCAACGCAGACGCCCTCTCTCGCATTAGGGTTAATGCTGTAGACTCGGATGATGACGATGGAAACTCAATGAAAGTTAACGTAGAGAGAGAACGAAAAATTCAAGAGCAAATGGAGGAGGTCGTTCAAAGCATTGTTCAACTTTCACCCAAAAAGAAACATAGTCCCAAGCCACCTGTATTAGATAAACCTATAATAGTAGATTCAGATTCTAGTGGTACGATATCAGCTGGTCCTATGTCTATATCCGACGCTTCAACATTTTCTAATACTGAAGATATATCTATATACCCTGTAAGACAACCTTCAGACCAAAGTAGCAGAACACAGACCATACATTCTGCTGGTGACTTAGACTCAACAGGAATACCAATTTTAAATGAGGCTATAGACACCAAGCCTAACCAAATTTTGGTATACTCATGGCTTAAAAATGAAATGCATGTTAATGACAAATCTGGGAAACAACAAAAGGTTTTAGAAGTGTTTTTACCAATTAATAACCTGGAATTAATAAAAGAATTCTTAAAAAAATACATTAGGCCAAAAATTAAATATTTTATTTATTTTGAGGAAAGTGAACACCGAAAACAATTTAGTAACATAATAGTTCAACTATTCAAAAAGGATACGATTCGATTATATGAATGCACAGAGCGTGTCGTATATGTTGAGGATGAAAACGAACAAAGAGCAATAGTATTAAAATACCACGAAGGCAAAACGTGCCACCGTGGGATTAAAGAGACATTGGTTAGAATTCGTAGAAGTTTTGGCTGGAGTAACATGCAACAAACAGTTACTGCAATACAGTGCAAGTCAACGCATGTGCAGCCTGTAAAAAGATGAAGTATGACCGTAAACCTATGAAACCTACCCTGCAATTAACGCAAACACAAGATTCACCTTTCCAAGAAGTATTTATAGATATTTTTAGTATTGAAGGGAAATACTACCTGACTCTCATTGATGCCTTCAGCAAATTAGGCCAAGCAATAGAAATTCAATCTAAATCAACTCCCGAAGTAATTAGAGCTTTAATGAAGTACTTTTCGTACTATGGTATACCCAAAAAGATAAGTGCTGATCCAGGAACTGAATTCAATAATGAGCTCCTGAAAGAGTTTTTAGGCTTACATAAAATTGATCTGCACATTGGCACCCCTAACAATCCAAATTCAATGGGTCTCATTGAACGTTTTCACTCAACGATTATAGAAATATACAGACTAGCCAAATATGAAAAGAGATGTACAGACGCAGCTTCAGTAATGACTTACTCAGTAATGGCTTACAATCACACAATCCATTCTGTTACCGAACTAACACCTTTTGAAGTGGTTTTCGGGCACACTGATGCAAGTAACCCCTTTAGCATGAATTTTGAAAGGCAATACTTGCAACAATTAGTTAAAGATCACGCAAAGCGAACAAGAGTCTTGTATGAATTATTAGCTGGGAAAATGGTATCAATAAAAGAAAAGGTTAGAGAGAAGAAAGGGGGAGAAGCGGAAATAGAGTTTCCTGAAGGAAAAACTATTTACGCTAAAGATGTAAACAAACGGAAAAGTAAGGATAAACCCAGATATGTCAAAGCAAAAGTTTTAGGTAAACCTATAAGGAATGTAGTGCCCGTACAAGTAAGAGAAAGGGAAACAAAAGTTCCTGTTAAAAATATAAAACGCCCTCCACAGGTGCTGCATACTGCTGGTGACGGTGCCGGCGCTGGCCCTTCATCTGCAATCTCTTGAAGGGAACCCGGGGATACTCCCGATTAAAAGTGGTCAAGCATACGTTCAAACTTGATGAACTCGAAGAAATCAAGATCCAAAGAGTAAACACTGACAGTTGGATACTATTTGCACGTTTGCAGACAACCCTAACTAAGCAATGTAACTATGAGGTCAGTAAACAACCTGTTTTCGGGACTTACCTCGTCACGATAGATGAACCTTGTGACCTAAAGATCAACGGAATCTGGATTCGCCATCATATCTTTATAGAAACTAGTGTAGTAGAACCCTTTCCAGTCATAACATTACCACAGCTACCTATGAACGTGAGCCTACTAAGTGCACATGCACTTAACATGCATGGGATCGCCCTCGACGAGTTGAAGTTTATGTCGTACTCGCTCAAACAAAGTGAAGTGAACAAAGTGATAGAAAGTGTTTTTGATGAAAAACATAACTTTAGTGCGGGCTTAGGATTCGTAACTTTAAGCTTATTAATTTTAAGTATTCTCATTTCTACTCTCTATGTTTATCGAAAAAGAATAACGAAAATTTTGTCAATTACGCAAAATTATCGGAATAACCGTAAAATGGATTCTTCCGATAATTTTACACTTAAGGAGGGAGGAGTTATGGATGCACCTGGCCCCTCCGTACTAGATTAAGCTGCTGAGTAAGCTTTATTGTGCTTACTCAGCATAGAAACTCTTAGAACATAAGATTGTCATTATGCAGACGCAGCTGCCTGTGTCTCGGCAGGTGTGAACTGCCCATGTACTTTAGATCATAATTATATTAGCCTCCAAATCGGCAACACGTATTTTAATTTTATAATTTTAATTAAATTAATAATTAGTTTTTAAAAACATAATTATACGCGCCTAAATCAAGAGTAGATATAAAACAAAAACAATTGAACACGTGTTTCACCTCTACACGAGGCATCCTCAGGAGATGTGGACTCGTCGAGCGCTAGACTGACAGTACACTACTACTCTCGGTTTCTATTTGCATGTTATGCGAGAGGGACGGTGGTGCACACTGCATCTCTGGCATAAGCATTTTTCCAGCGGTTGCTAAGTACCACCTGAATCAATAAATAGCCAAATTTATAGTCCGGTAAATTTAGACATTCGAAGGTGCATAAAGTCCCAACAAGCTGAAAATCAGTAAAATTGTGCAAAACATAATTATAAATAATATTTAAAAGTTCCCCATCATTCCCGTGTATGGAACAAAAATTTATTCACGGTTAAAGGTCAAAAAAATGAGTTTTTCGCGATTTTCCTCAAAACGGTAACATTTATCATAAAAGTACCATAGACAAAAATTGTAGATCATAAAATTATCTATAAAAAATGTGTTAATACTTATATATATGTTATATATATTATATGTTGAAATATTTTTCGATCGGTCATTGTAACTTATACTTAAAATACAAAAATACAGAAGTTATAACGAAAAGTCGTGTTCAGTACGTCATCAATCGGGCATTTTTCTTGTAAGCGAGCACACTTAAAATTTTCGCGTACATTTTAATTTTTATTACAACATTGCACGTAGTTTGTTTCATCACAACACAGTTTAATATGTGTGTATGTAAGGTGTTAAAATTATGAATTCCAGTCAACAAAACAGCACATTTTTTATGTTTTGGGTAAAATTAGCAAAATTACCCAACCCAACTAATTGAACATAAACTTGTCTATACTGCCATATATGAACAATCATTTTCAAACTTAAGACGAAATACAATGTTTTAATTTAGTTTGGCTCTAATCGTACTTAATAAGATTTCGTGCTTCCTTTCCTCATTAAATATCCATAATTCTTCGATAGAATGTGTCCAGAACGTATTCTATGAGCTATGACAACAAATTGTTTTTCTATTTTATATTTAATACATCAAGGAATTGGAGGAGGCTCACATTGTATGGTTCTATACCATATACCTTTTTCTTCGCTTCTTTTATCAAAGTATTCTTTGAACTTATCAACACATTTTCTTTTGCATTTATGTAGAACTTCTGTATAATTCGGTTGTATACCATAGTAATTACCCTCTGTCACTGCTAACTTTGCTAACCTATCAGCCACCTCATTACCGTGTAATCCTATATGTGATGGAACCCATTGCAATTTCAGCTCCATGCCAGTTTGTGTAAGACATTGGATCTTTTCTAAGATCCTGTAAGCTATCAGTGCACATCTTCTTCCAGAGGCGCACCGAGCTATATGTTGCAGTGCGCTTTTGCTGTCTGTTAGTATCACTACTTTGTTATTTGTGTATTGCTAACATACTTTAGTGTTTATGAAATTGCAATAAGTTCCATAGTCATTATTGATACATTAGAATTGGTTCTAAACATAGCTGACGTTCTGGTGGCAGGTTCTATGTAAGCAGCTCCTAGTCCATTTGCAGTTTTAGACCCATCTGTATAATATCTTAGCCACTTTTCATATTTTACATTTAATTCTTTCAAAACATCATATTTAAGTGTCTATATTTCATGACTGCGTTTGGCCTTTGTTATACATTCTAAATTGCTTACAAAAATGTTATTTATTTCTATGTATTTACATACATGATGATCCCCAATGAACCCCAGATGCTCAGGGAAAACATTTCAATAGGATTTGAGCAATTTATATTGTAACTTTTACATTCCTGCAGAGTAGTAACAAGTAGAGGTTTCTTTTTATTTTGCCAATATCTGCTATTTATCTGTGCATTGAGGTTACCTTATATGCTAGAGCTTATATTTAGCCATGATAGGCATTTTGTACAATATTTATATGCAAGGTAGAGTCTTCTTATGTGAAGTGGGGGTAGTGCTAGCTCACTCTCCATTACATGTATGGGAGTAGTTTTAATGAAGCCTCCTACAATTCTCATGGCTTGATTTTGGATTTGGTTTTTCTCTACATACCACTCTATTATTTTTCCAAGCATGTTATGAAATATTTTACACACACATGACATAAGAGAGATTGGTCTTATCTTTGGTTCACAGTTTGTGTCTCTATTTGCTTTAGGTATTGATCTTACAACTATGGTGCGCCACTGAGTTGGAACTGTTCCTGATTCAAAGATATCGTTATATAATTTTAAAAGATACTCCAGTCCGACATCTGGTAAATTATAGATCATTGAGTAAAGAACACCATCATTACCTGGAGCTGTGTCTTTCTTTTTTAAACAGTTTGTGAGTTCTTGCAACTGAAAAGGTGACTCCAAAAGGATATTAATATGTTCGAATATAGGTTCATTATTTCTTACTGAGTCTGGTGCTAGACACTTTAGCAACTCTTTTTGTTTTTCTTCAGTTGCATAAAATGTAGATCGTCGATAACCTTTGTACCATCTCATTTTATGCCACATATCTGAGACTGAAGTCACCTCATTAATGCTATCACAAAATCTCTTATAACTATTGGATCTAGCCTCTGCTATTAGTATTAGAGAATTTTTAGTTTTTTCTTCTAATATTTCAAGATGATTAGGGGTGGGATTTCTTCTTAAAGCACTAAGCGCTAGCCTACGTTCCGCCACTGCTCGAGATAATAATGGGCTCCAATACTCTTTTGGTTTAAATACTGAACTTGCATTATTGCAGTTTTTTTATAATTGGTATATTTTTTTATCAGCCAACTTGTTTATTATGCTATTTACAAATACGTCATACATATTCTGCAAACTCATACTTGTTGTATCTCTAGAAAATGTTTCCCTCAGTTCTTCTTTGTAATTAATCCAATTAGCCTTTTTAAAGTTACGTTTACTTGAAAGATTTAAGCATTCATTAGATTGAATGGAGATTTAAATAAATAGGTGATCACTACCCAAATTTTCATTGAATACTTTCCATTTATAATTAATAGCAATAGCTGAGGTTAGAAACATTATGTCTGGCGATGGTTTTTGAAGAGTTCCATTGACCATTTTAATTCTAGTATAATCTCCATCGTTGAGTGATACAAAACCATTATCCAATGAAGCATCTAATAAATAATTACCTCTTTGATCTGTTTTATAGGACCAATTTGTGTGGTGTCCGTTAAAGTCACCAGCAATCATAGTTTTACATGAAAATTTTGAAAATAGTCATCCCAATCACTTAAGCTTGTGCGAGTTGTACTATTACAGTAGACAGATATAATGGTCTGCAACATGCTATAGTTTAACAGTTTAATGCAAATAGTCTCAATACTAGAATTATTTAAATTTATGGGGTATACTTGTGTTTGTAACGATTTATGAGAGATAATCGCCACACCTCCATATGAGTCTGTTCTGTCCTTCCTGTATATATTATATCCAGTTATATTAATTATATTCATAGAGTTCTACCAAGTCTCATTAACTATAGCTATGTGAATTTTTTCATTAGGCAATAAATTGTCAAAACTATTTAATTTTGGCTTCAAACTTTGAGAATTCCATTGAAAAATATTAAAATAATAATAATAATTAAAATACCTAATTGCGAGTCATGTGGAGTGGTAGATGACATATATCACATTCTTATGGAGTATGTCCAGAATGCAACCCAAAGGCATGCACTCATGGCATCCTTAAATTTAAATGTTTTAGATGTAGGAGTATTTATTGGCATTCTCTCGGAACCTGCATCAGAGGATGCAGTAAAATTGTATAAAATGTGTAGTAGGTGAATATGTTATTGTTATGAATATGTTTTGTTATGTTATGTTGTATATGTACAGGGTACGATGGGACTGACATGTCAAAAGACAAAAGTCCCTAAATTAAAATAAGATAAAAAAAAACAAAAAAAAAGATTTCGAGTTACCGTAATTTAATTAATTTCTGGTCCCTATTTTTTTTGTTAACTAAATATTATCGAAATATTAACAATCTCGTAAGAAGTGTTTACTAAAAGCATAGAAAAGTAGCAGATCAGACCCTATATACGTAAAATGCGTTAATATTATGTAAACAAAGTAATTTAACTGACTGAGCGAGCGAAGTGAAAACAATCTCTGGAACGACTTGCTAAATTTGCTTATCCATCCGGATGTTGGTAGTCGCTCGTAGCTCGTATATTTGAACTATTTGTGAGAAAATTAGCTATTCTTTTTTTTATACCATATAATATTTAATTTTTTTTTGTTTGGAGCGGTAAATCCCCTTAAAAGGAGGAAGATTGCTGCGGCGCCATCTACCGGTTTATTTGATAATATCAGAAGAAAGTTTGTGCTTGCGAGGTCTACTGTTTACAGATTTTACTCCAAACTGGCCTGCCTATTATATTAACATGATCACATCATATGACATATTTTGTAAGGCATTGTGATGTATGTGTGCCGAATAATGCATAAATACTTTTTGTAAGAACATACTCGTACATGCTAGGATTATGTAAACACTTATTTAGGGTAACTGGCAAGCTGACCATCATTTCATCATAATAATTAAAATAATAAGGATCTATCATTGTAATGATTATGATGATATCATATCAACCATCTGTTTGATAACTTAATTATTAGATTTGATTTCACCTGTTCGATATGACAAAAAATTATTCTTACTTACAGTTATGCCGTCATACATAAAGAGGGCGTTAAATGAGAAGAACAAATTCAAGCCATTCCCAAAGGAGAAGAAGAGAACAATAGGAAACATAACAATTAAAGACGTTTACAAAAAAATCAAAGAGATCACAAAGACTCTCAATGAAGACGCTATGATGAATGGATATAAAGTTGATTACAGACTCAGAATATTAAATTAATAAATGGAAGTAATGACAGTTTTCTTTTTAATGTGTAATGCCTAAATTCTAATTTCAGACACTTACAAAGTCTAATGTTATGTAAGGCAATATAGTATTGAACATTTGTCTCTCCCTGGATCGATCCGTAACCGGTATTTTTTGTGTGTTAAGTATGTTTGCCTTCGGATCTTGAATGATGTATATATAATGATAATAATAATACCTTTTATTTCAGGCTGTCAGTACTCATAGCATATACATAATTATTAACTAAAACATACTAATACAGCACAATAAAACACAATAAAACAAAATAAGTAATTCCTACTGGTGTAGGTATACGTCATTTTACTTCCAGTTTTTGCTCTGGTGGACAGATATTCAGAACCTATAAATTGGACAGTATACATTATCAGACATGCATTGCCGTATGCTATTATTCGATCTTCGTATCCTAACCCAAAAGGACGCATTACGGGATCGAATAACTGCGAAGAAATCAGGAACCCGTGCATCAGAGAACATGGCCAACGCGCTGTAAAATCTTGTTTTTTCATAAGGATGCGAAATGCGTCATTATATTACACCCTTATGGTGCCGTATGCTGATCTGGTGTACCTTATCCAAAGCTGGCAAGTGTATAAGCACATGCAATACGCCTTGAACAAGGTCACTTTGACTTCTTCAGAACATTTTGCAAATCTGCGCGCGAGCATGTTACATCTGATGGACAGGTTCTCCCGTCTCTCCTGTTCCATGTTTAGATTGTCCGATAAGGTCTCAGTCAGGATGTGCCCCAAATACTTGAATTGCTTAACAACCTTTACCAGCGTGCCTAACAGAAACACTTCTGAAACTTTATCCGGACCTTTACCTGCACGAAATATATTCATTTCGGTCTTGGCTATGTTGTACTACAAACCGTGCTTTGCAGCAAAACGTTCGCAAACAGCAACTAATTTCCGTAGCCCATTAATCGATATATGCCTCTTGCGACACATGGAGTTCGTCAGTTTGTGATTAAATGATCTCATCTAGTTTGACTTGAATCAAATTATACAGGAAGTGTGTATATATATATTAATATTAAAATTATAGAAGCCAGTACACAACTATTCGTTATTTGACAGGCTGGTTGGCGCAGTTGGTAGCACCTCTGCCTTCTGAGCCGGTCTCGGTTTTGATCCCTGGACAGGTCAAACATTCGTGAGCATGAACATTTCTGTTCGACTTGTGCCTTGATCTATAAGCTATATCGTTATCAGGTTACCCAGTTTGGAACCTACCTACTTTACGTGGATGTCATCCTATATTATATAATTGTTATTATTATTATTCACTAAAATATCACTCACTACAATCTTGCACAAAAACATCAAAAAGATAATATGTTCATTCCATATAAATGTAACAAACTCTGAAAGCTCTGCAAACAAACATTGTATATACACATACAACTTTTGCACAAGATTAGTACTCAACAATATTGTTTTATCTCGCACAAGTATGAAGCAAACATGATTTAAGTCCCACACATAATAAATCCCCTACCATGGGTTGTCGATTTGATAATGTAGTATTCGTATATTACAGTATTCTCGTAAATTAAATCGAATAAAAATCAGTAAGAGCCTCTTGTATCGAGATTCCTTGGTACGTAACATTCATATATAATTCTGCCTCTATCCTATTTCAGTAGCAGTAGAACCCTTTGTGAATAAGTTCGTCGGGGAAGTACTGCCATGATACCCGTTTCTACTGCGAATTATTGTGTTCTGATGCTAAGGGTGTGGTTGCCAGAAGAAATACAGGTACATGAGACTTAACAACTTAATGTGTCAGGGTTTTGGGCGCAGTGCAGTTCGACACTTGTGATGAAATGCATCTGTTGTAGGCAGAGATGACCAATTCATACCAGATGGGCCTCATACTTGTTCCCCAATCTAATACCATCAGACAAAAATATCAGCAGTCAAATGAGAACAGCTCATTTAAAATTTTTGTTTTCTTTCTGTTATGATAGTGCAACTGGCGGGCAATTGAGTTACCATACTGTATACATTTTATTGATTGCGCGACAAACTTTGTGGAGGGGCCAGTAAAACTTAATTGATTCTGGATTTCATAATGTAGTTATAAAAAAAGTGGTTGCACAACGAAGCGGATGACAAAAACCTGTATAATTTTTTTAACAACGTGATCTGCTTACGACGCAACCGCTTCTTGTCAAAATATAAATGATATGCTACTTTTGAGGTCCACATGGTTACTAAATAAGTTAGTAGCTATTGGAATTTTTTTGTGAGATCTTAACACTAAAGTTTTGGAATGACAAATGTATGACACTCTATTTACTGGCAATAACTTAACAAGTACTTTTCCAAATGTCTCGGTTATTTTTTTAATAAGAGTATTGGCGGCACAATCACTACAGTGGTGTTTGCCACATATGAGGTCTGCTATCGGATGATTGACTGACTTTTTCTCACTTGACAGAATATACAGATGTAAGATGAAATGAGTCCATGATTAACTAGCTTAAAGCATGGATACATCGTTAGCATATTCTTTCCTAATTTCTTTCAGCAGTTACTCCAATAGGGTTGTACTGATAGGACTAATTAGCGAGTTCTTGCCTGTCAGTTTTCTAATACTTAAATACGCATTATAATCGGTTGCTACTCCATAAAACTGTTTTACAAGAATTTCTTAAATCAATATTAGATTTTATACCACTAAAGCCTGCTCTGCGAAAATAAATAATTAAAACAAAAAAATTGCAATTTTAGAGACAAACCCGTGTCTGAGGATAGGTAATATTCATCATCGTCACAGAAGATCATGGTTTAACAAAAGTCAACCTCTAGTTGTTTTTTTTATATATCTACGAGTATATGTACTGTTATCAAATTTATCCAGAAGTTAATTTGAAATTTCTGTTGCCTCTGGTCTTAACCAAACTGAAATGCATAACAGTCCACAGGTGCACAATGATAGCGTTTTCAAAATTTAATAATTAGCAAATGCTAGACATGTTATTTGTTATTGAAGCGAAGATTCGTCTCGCCAACCGCAATAACATAGTAAGGCCCGCACAGTTAAGCAATGTTATTCAAAAATACCTACTTAAATCAACAGACGTCGAGGCATGTTAAAACATGGTTCTGCTTATAAAACGGCAGAGTTATTACATTTGGCTACTTTACTTAGACGATAAGAAATTTCAAGTATTAACGTTAGAAACGGGATATTTACCATGTATTGTATTTATAGTGAGCTCTCGATATTTTGGCTACTATTAGAGCTCACTATAAATACAATATACATGGTAAATATCCCGTTTCAAACGTTAATTCTTGCATTAGTGATAGGAAATTTCACTAAGGTACTAAGTACTAACAGTAAATCAATAACTAGCATCATATTAATTTTATTTTATTAAAAATGTACACTGCTCTAAATTGTGTCACATGATGTTCAAAGCATTAAAGCATGTTTAGAAAAACCAAACTTTGCAATTATAGAGGTTAAACTCTGTAGCTGGTCAATACATCTGTGACACTAATCCCCTAGGAGCTTCAGCACTTAAAATACATCATGTGTAGCAAATACCAACAAACTCCCACGATTGAGTCCCATAAGGCACCACAAGCCCGTCACAGTTGAGCGTCAGCCTGCTATCTTAGCATACATCAAGAGTGTCAAAGAAAAATATGGTAACATAATAAGACCAGCTTCACTAAAAATCGACTTCCGGCTGCACAAGAAGATTAGATAATTACTATGACCTGTCACAACTACTATTCCCCTACAAGATGGTGTTCACAAGCTTCATTGGGTAGGATTATATTTAGTTTTTCAAACAAAGTATTGGCGTATAATATTTCTAGACGTAAACTTTTAAGACACAAGTGATGCCTAAAAAAACGACCACGCTGTAGAACTATTTTTCCAATGTAGTACTGTGGCAACTCATCCTGCACGTCAAGCAAGCTCACCTGTAAACGGGTCAGCTACTGTACTGTAAATACATAATCATGTTTTATGATTACTAACAACTATAGTAATGTATTGTGGCACTAGTGTGCACATGCACATGTTGCTATCTAATTACTTGAACGTACCCACCAATTAAACCATTTTTCTTACGTACAAGTGAGTTGAACCAGCGCACCTCCTGGCAATTTCACTTGACCGTAGTTTGTTATCAAACTTATACGCGTAATAGTCTGCAAGCGCCCTTCGCATTTCTCTTTCTTCGTACTCGTAACTAGCTTTATATGATTTGTTATTGTGGCTAGGACACTCCTTAACTAAAAAATAACGTGGTAAGCCCCGCACAGGTGAGCTAAGTTATTCAGAAACACCTAAGTCAATTGACGTCCAGGCAAGCTTAAGGCACTGTTTTGGTAATACAGTAATATTATTATAATAGTTTGCTCTGCATTACTTGGATATAAAATTTGAATTTATCGTTATAAACATTTACCTGTTGATTCCCTACTTCATTAAGCGTAAGTAAACGTACATCAGCCCATGCGTTTCCAATGCTGGGACAAGAGCCTGAGAGTATGAGAGAAGTGTGTGTCCATATTCCGGTACGCAGATCATGTGCAGCTTAATAAAGTCACATAATTATTATACGTATATAGAGTAGTTAAAACATACATACCTGCTCACACGTGCTCCTGGTTCCCGCATCGAAGCCAGTGGCACGGCAGTGAAGTTGTGGTTACAATGCAATTGAAGTTCAGTAGAACTCTTCGTGAATGAGTTCGTCCGGGGAAGTAAAGTCACTAAACCTACCTATTTCTACCGCGAAGTAGTAATGTTCGCAATACTGTGTTATGGTTTGAATGGTATGGGTGCCTGCGAAATTACAGGCATATGAGACTTAACAACTTAATCTCTCAGGGTTACAGGCGCAGTACAGTTCGTCGCTTGTGAGGAAATGCATCTGTTTAGGCAGATGTGACACCGGGCTTCGTGCTTGTGGCGTCTCCTAAAACATAAAAATAAAATGCTCGATCACATCTTCGCGTAGCTATAAGAGATAATAATTTATAAGTGAACCTAGTGACGAGACGGGCAAGTCATGCTCCTGGTGATAGCATTGTGCTTCCCATGACACTTGAAGTGCCACACATATAGTGTAGTTTTATAAAGAAAATATTATTTTAATAAAAATAGGTATATCATTAAATTTTATTTAATGTTGGTATTTTTTTTAATGGGTTAGGTTGGCAAATGAGCAAGCGACTCATCTACCACCGGTAAGTGATACCGTCGCCCACGGACATCTGCAATTCCAGAGGTCTCGAGGAATAGTTGCCGACATTTGAAGAATGAGATAGAAAGTAAAAGATTGACGGGGTGAGGGTGGCGGGGCAGGGGAAGGATAGGGGGGACGGGGAAAGGGGAAATCAGGCCTCCGGAATGTCCCACAAACCGACTGAAATGCAATAGCAAGCTATGTTACTTCACCTCGGTGTTATGTGGGAGTGTGATACTTCCCCGGTCGTGTCGGCCCATTCGGCTGTGGGGTGGCATTACATCACAGCGTGGCACTCCCACCAAACATTTATGTTTTTAGTTATTTTTAACCTAAAGGTTGTATTATGGCATATTAACAACGGAAAGTTTTTATTTAGGAGTTAGCTCACAAAAATTGTTTATTTTATTATTTCTGTATTACAAAATGGTTTTCAGAAAAATATCTTGTAAGACTCTGCTTTCAGCATAATGTTAATATTTATGAAAATATATTACAAACTAAATATACTTGTATAAAATCAAATTATTTCTCAAACAGAAGTTGCGCTAATCTTAAAATTTGTTTAACTCGACTTTAAAGTTGGAGACGTTCCTAATGGAATCTTTGTGTATAGAAAATGAGATTATAGCGAGCAAAACTAGAAAGTACATTTTTTTTATATAAGATACTAAGGCGTTAAGGCAAATGGGTTTGTGTCAGGGGGCAGCTTTATGCGGGGCGATGGAAAAACAGATTTGTTGTTATAGCCATTAACACTCGTACGGTACAGAATGCTGTTACACCTTTAGTGAAAATGCAAAACTATGCACATCATTGCTAAATACATACATCCAAAAAAGTTTGTAATCACTAGCATGAGACGATATTTTTTTTTTAAATGAACTTAATCAACAATTTATTAATAAAAGGTTTATATTCAATATAATATAACTCCTCCCCTGGCTCAAACACATGCGGTAATCCTTCTGGGCATGCTGAGAATCAAGTTATTTAACATTTCTTGGGGTAACCTGTCCCATTCTTGAATGGCTTCCTTGCCTGAGCTCTGGGCACTGTCTGTGGACGTGGCTGATGGTTCAAACAGCTCGGTTAATGCCGCGTACAGACCAAGCGAACGAGAGCGAGCGAAGGGTAACGAGTGGGATTTGCCGATCAGTACCGCACGCTCGCTTATAGCTAGATACATCTTATTGCGCTGGGCTTGTGACATCAACACAAGCTAATTGTCTTGAGTCAACTTAGTTCCAGCCTGTCTGGCAACAACGCAGCGCGTATTCAACATTTAGGAAAAAATGCCTTCTTTGCCGTGTTCAGAAATTGCAGAACAACTGGGACGAGTGCAAAAACAAGAAAGATGTATCTTTTCATTTTTAAGTATTGTTTTCTATTTTATCTATCAAAAATGGAATATCAAAAATTTATCTTTTAAAAATTGTGTTTTAATCTAAATTAAATCCTGCGACATTGCCGCTTTGCCACTTACGCAAACGAGACAAGTAGCGAGCGACAGAGAGAACGAGGTTGTCATTGGCGGTCGAATGGTCGGCCACAGGCGAACGTTGTTAATAATATGGTGATCCCTTTCTGACAACTAGAATTAATATATCTTCGTGTTCTTTTAATCTTGTCAGTGTAGTTAATGTCGTTGTGCGAGTGGTGTACTATAGCTATATGTAGCATAAACTTTGCCATGTTTAAACTTCATATTCAAGGAGTAAATCGCCTCTACAGTTAATCTCATTACATGACTCACGTTTTATTTTAGTGATCATGGACGAAAACGGTGGCGCTGGTGAATTAAGTCGTTATTTAAAAAATATTGTTTAATGGAACCCCACTATTGAAAGACGAACAAAAAGAGCTGGATTACAATATATAAATTGATTAATTTTACAAGGATTTTATGTGGTTGTGAAATGAAATTGTGTGTGTTGAGTGGAAGCGCTCGCAGCGGAGCTTGACTTAGCGATTTTAACCGATGTTACAATCAACGATGAAGCGATCAACAAGTTAAGCAACAATTGCTGAGGTGGATGGGTGACCGCTAAAGGCATTGTTTATCTGAGTTTATCTGAGCTTCGGAGGGCACGTTAATCCATTGGTCCCGGTTGTTTGTCTTAGTACAACAGTCATTAGGCCGAAGGCCTTCGAGCAGCCGGAAAACTTCGACATGGGTTGGCCACTAGCCTACCCCCCAAGTCGCACTGAGCCCGTGTGCTGCATTATGGCCCAACCTTCTCCGAGAGAAAGCTCGAGTCCTAGCAGTGGAAACATAATGGGCTGATAATGATGAAATGAAATTAATCGTCGTAATAATACATTTTGTTTACTTTTTTTTGTTGTATTCAGCATGTTTAGGATTTCAAAGCCTCGGTTTCTGATTATAGAGCTCTATGAGCATTAGCAATCTATCTTCGTCTATTCCATAATCGTAAATAGATACAATTTATTCGCTGGAACGACACCCCGTTGCGTGCAACCGCCGCAACTGAATGAGCATTCGTCCGTCCACACCGCGGCCGTACGTTCGTACCATTTCACTTTGATGTACCGACACCCGCCGGAGCACGGCCAAAGGCGAGCGAAGGCCCTCGTTTGGCTTCGCTTGCTTACGGCATGCCGTCCACACTGATTCGCTTGCGCTCGCTCGTTACCCTTCGCTCGCTCTCGTTTGCTTGGTCTGTACGCGGCATAAGAGCATCCCACACGTGCTCTATTGGGTTCAAGTCAAGCGAGCCAGCAGGCCATTATGAGATTGGGGTGACCAATGAAAGACGTAATTAACGATTTATAAAGATTAATTTATTTGTATCGTTATTTAACAGGAGAGGTGTGTGCGCGCTCTCTACTGCCGAGTTCTATCCAGGCGGAACGCGGAGTTGTAACTAACTGAATAGTGCCTTTCATACTTAAATATTATATGAAACTATATTAGGGCTGTTATTGTGTAAATACGTAAGAAAGAGAAATACTCTCATACTACTTTCTAGAGTGGGACGGATTTATTTCAGTTGTATTCTCGGAGAGACGCATTGACTTGTTGATCTCGTTGGGCGGGCGCATTATCATCGACCAGTACAAATTATTGCCCATGGTTTACTCGGAATGGTCTGACAATTACATCAATAGCAACTAAATAGACGAAGAAATCATAATACTCGTATAATATACGGTAACAAAAGAGATATCCATTTTGCAAAGTAATCGCAAACTTTTTTAGACTGTGTATATAACCGTTTTTTTTTTAAATTTTGCGTACACATGCGATTTGCAATATAAATAGAGGCTCCCGAGAATTGAGAATGTCATTGACTACAAACATGGTAAGTCTGAGAAATGTATTATTGTTATGCAATAATAGCTGTGCTCCATGCTTCAGCGCGTGGTGATGACTGATGATGATGAAGAAGTATCCTATATGTATATGTTATTCCAGCGCCTCATCTATCTACGTACCAAATTAAATTAAAACCCATTTAGTCGTTTTTGCGTGAAAGAGTCAACATCCATACATCCATTCGCGCATAGATTTAAAGTCTCGATAGGGCGAATTCTGTGCTTTCATGTTTATAATATTAGTACAATTTGTGGTATAGCTTTTTTCTGGCTTCTTTTAGGTGATTAGGTTACGGAACTAGCAGGATACCCACCTGGTCTTAATTAACGTTTAAGACCAGGTGGGCTCTGCCTATATTAGATGCATTTATTTACAATGACGCCCTGATAGTGATGGGCATCACTCTCAGCGAATATGTGGTTAAGTCTCATCTGTCATCTCACCGGCGCACATAATATCCTTCAAACCACCATTTTGAAGCGATCACAGTTCCAGGGTAGTGAGGTTCATTCGCCCATCTAGTGGGTATCGGTTCGAATTGGCGTAAGGTGACAGTAATATCCTGAAAAATCTATATCAAGGTGGTAATAGTAGATTAGTAGCCAAGGGCTGTAAGGCAACAATTGCAGCCTGAGATATTTATATATATATATATATAGTATATATATAGTTCGAGGGTGCAATTGATGCTTACACCCGAGCGAACAACTCTGCTTTACATCTCGATTGTGAGGTAAACAGAAATAAACCGGCATTACAAAAATAAAATTGATGACTATTTATGCTCATACGAAGACAAGGCTGAATAGCGAAACGACCTCTTTTGTCATTGGGCTGAATGCATGATGTCTATTGCGAGTATGATGGTTAGATAAACGCGAACTTTTTAAAGGGTTTTTTAATTACTTACCGCCCTAGGGCTTTGCTAGCTACATTATTACCCTAGAGCGCTAATTGGTTACCTACATTTGGGGGTAATAAGGACCTACTTACCGAATATGAGAGATGTAAAGCACATTTATGTTATTGACAAGCTAGCTACTTTTTTGTTGATGTTAAATAATAATAATTAAACAAATTTGTTGGATAAACTTTAATATTATTTTAATCATCTTATTTTTTTTTGTAGTTAGATACAATCGTTCCGTCATTATCATAAGCCCGTGATGCCAGCCAAGTAAGTCGCGTATCAGAGCCCTTATATTTCTGTTCCTTGTTACTCAGTTCATTAGAAGCCTGTAGCTGTCAAATGAAACATAAAGTATTAATTCTCAAAACTATTGTCTAAGTGTATATCTGGCTCGTTTTTTATACCTATATTTGAAATGCCACTTTTATGTGTAAACTTTTTAAATTAGTTTTTGTTAATTATTGTCTTAGTGGTTGCTTTGTTGGTGTATCAATAAATATATATATATATAAATAAAGTTTCTCAGATCATTATAAGTCTGTACCTACTTGATGGATGCGTTAATTCAAGCAATCCATAGATAATACAGCTAATACCTTCAATATTGAAATAGGTTACAGATAATTTTATAGTGATTGAAGTTAGTTTTTTTTTTATTTGACTCCCAGAAGTAGAAATTCAAGTAAGTTCGAAACTGGTCGGAGAATATTTCCGGTAAATATTACGCCAGTCCTAGCCGGTTTTAGCCTAGCGTAATTATGAACATAACTCGCGATAGTTTTCTATCTCAAATTTTATAGTGTATATTAGCAGCTGTCTTGAAAGGCAACTACTATTCCAGGTGTAATATGCAACCCGTTTGACAGCATCATCACTGATCATCAAGTGTGATAGCTGTCAAATGCTAACTATCTTAAACTATTACTATTAAATTACAATAAAATAACAAAACACTCAGGGCTCGAATACGTCGGCCCGAGTTTCCAGTATGTCCGATGCTCACCTTCAGGGCGAGTGCGCAGCGGCGTCTAGAAGCTCCCCGCGGGCACTGATATATAACAATTTGTCGACCCCGGAGCGGCTGTGCCTCGAGTTACGTTGCTGGGTGGTGCTCGGCGGGCTCGGCGACGCTTAACATCGGTCCAGTCATTGGCATTGTTTACATCAGCTTGCGTATGACTCACCGCGGGCGCATCAGGAACAAGCGACTCTGTCACCTGTGGTGGCGGTGGCCGCGGGGCGGTAGGGGTAGCGGGGGCGCTGTGACTTGAAGGCGTCATGCTGATGGCAGCCGTGTCTGCAAGAACAGGCAGAGACGGAGAATTACTGCGTCCCTCCTTAGTCGTCAAACCGGGTACGGAGAGGGCCGACGCAGCCCGAATACGCGCAGCTCGCTTTGGCCGTTGGGCCGCTTGCTCAACGCTCGGACCGCTGCTACCCACTTCTGCAGTGATTCCGATGTTTTTAGCTGCACTTATGTTTTCGCGGTCACTAATCAGCATTTTTATAAGTTTAGTTTGATCCAACACAAGCTTCTCCAAAGATATAATTTTATTCTCCATGGAGTGCACAGACTTGGTGAGTTCGCGAATAACAGTATCGGTTGATTTCCCCGACTATTCTAACAATTTATGAAAAAAAAAATGCGTGGAGCTTAGCTAAGAACGTCCGACGTCGGCGGCGGTGCGTCGCGTTCCTCAAGGTTTGGACTATGCAGGTCCTTTCTACATTTTAAATCGTAAAGGACGTGGAGCAAGACAAATCAAATGCTATTTGTGCATATTTGTAGACATGCGTTTTAAATGTGTTCACTTGGAAGCAGTTAGTAGTCTGTCCATGCAAGACTTCATAATGACACTTCGAAGATTCATTTCGCGTCGCGGTAAACCAGCTGAGATATTCTCTGATAACGGTCGAAACTTCACTGCTGCGGCCAAAGAATTAGGATCTTTTCTAAAAGCAAATAATGACTCTCTTTCTGACTTCGCTGCGCAGGAAGGTATGAGATTTTCGAACATCCCTGTTTTTTTGCCTCACCATGGAGGCCTGTGGGAATCTGGAGTCCGATCTGCTAAACATTACATAACTAGATTTATTGCTAATAGTCATTTAACCTTTGAGGAAATTCAAACTTTATTCACACAAGTGGAAGCAATACTTAACAGCCGTCCATTGTGTCCCATGTCGTCCAATCCTTCCGACCTCCTTCCCCTCACTCCAGGACACTTTCTGATCGGAAGGCCGTTGACGACGTTCCCATCACCTGCACTACATGACGTCAATCCGGACAAGCTACAAAGGTATCAAATACTGGAACAAATACGCCAACACTTTTGGCTTCGTTGGCAGAAGGAGTACATATCAGAACTACAGCAGAGTCAAAAATGGACTAAACATTCTGCAAGTCTTGACGTAGGCGATCTAGTCTTAATCAAAGAAGACAATTTGGCTCCCCTTTGTTGGAGACTTGGGAGAGTAACCAGGCTATCCAAGGGACCTGACAACATTAACCGAGTTGCAGATCTTCTCACATCAAGAGGCAGCGTACGGCGATCATTTGTTAGATTGTGCCCTCTCCCGAAACCCGAAGATATGCATGGTTGAAGACCGATGGTCTGTCAACGGGGCGGAGTATGTCGCGGCTCAAATTTCCCGCTTCAATACACGTCAAAGACGATCATGCCAGCAGACGTAAAACCATATAAACTTTTCTACAACTACCGACGGAATGCTACCCGCAATTAATCAAAGTTATATTGTATAGAGATTAAAACGTGAAATCGAACTTCACTCAAGATGTCATGTCTAACCTTTGCGTTGATAATATGAAATGTGAAGAAATACAATATTTTAACAACATTCTCGGGTTTCATTACAATCATAGAACCTCGCAGTGTCTCGCGAAGACAAATACCTTTTATTTCAGGCTGTCAGTACTCATAGCATATACATAATTATTAACTAAAACATACTAATACAGCACAATAAAACAAAATAAGTAATTCCTACTGGTGTAGGTATACGTCATTTTACTTCCAGTTTTCGCTCTGGTGGACAGTTATCCAGAACCTATAAATTGGTCAGTATACATTATCAGACATGCATTGCAGTATGCTATTATTCGATCTTCGTATCCTAACCCAAAAGAACGCAATACGAGATCGAATAACTGCGAAGAAATCAGGAACCCGTGCATCAGAGAACATGGCCAACGCGCTGCAAAATCTTGTTTTTTCATAAGGATGCGAAATGCGTCATTATATTGCACCCTTATGGTGCCGTATGCTGATCTTGTGTACCTTATCCAAAGCTGGCAAGTGTATAAGCACATGCAATACGCCTTGGACAAGGTCACTTTGACTTCTTCAGAACATTTTGCAAATCTGCGCGCGAGCATGTTACATCTGATGGACAGGTTCTCCCGTCTCTCCCGTTCCATGTTTAGATTGTCCGATAAGGTCTCAGTCAGGATGTGCCCCAAATACTTGAATTGCTTAACAACCTTTACCGGCGTGCCTAACAGAAACACTTCTGAAACTTTATCCGGACCTTTACCTGCACGAAATACCATCATTTCGGTTTTGGCTAAGTTGTACTTCAAACCTTGCTTTGCAGCAAAAAGTTCGCAAACAGCAACTAATTTCCGTAGCCCATTAATCGATATATGCCTCTTGCGACACATGAAGTTCGTCAGTTTGTGATTAAATGATCTCATCTAGTTTGACTTGAATCAAATTATACAGGAAGTGTGTATATATATATAAATATTAAAATTATAGAAGCCGGTACACAACTATTCGTTATTTGATAGGCTGTTTGGCGCAGTTGGTAGCACTTCTGCCTTCTGAGCCGGTCTCGGTTTTGGTCCCTGGACAGGTCAAACATTCATGAGCATGAACATTTCTGTTCGACTTGTGCCTATAAGCTATATCGTTATCAGGTTACCCAGTTTGGAACCTACCTACTTTACGTGGATGTTATTCTATATTATATAATTGTTATTATTATTATTCACTAAAATATCACTCACTACAATCTTGCATACAAACATCAAAAAGATAATATGTTCATTCCATATAAATGTAACAAACTCTGAAAGCTCTGCAAACAAACATTGTATATACACATACAACTTTTGCACAAGATTACTACTCAACAATATTGTTTTATCTCGTACAAGTATGAAGCAAACATGATTTAACTCCCACACATAATAAATCCCCTACCATGGGTTGTCGATTTGAAAATGTAGTATGCGTATATTACAGTATTTTCGTAAATTGAATCGAATAAAAATCAGTAAGAGCCTCTTGTATCGAGATTCCTTGGTACGTAACAGTCATATATAATTCTGCCTCTATCCTATTTCAGTAGCAGTAGAACCCTTTGTGAATAAGTTCGTCGGGGAAGTACTGCCTCAATTCCCGTTTCTACTGCGAATTATTGTGTTCTGATTTTAAGGGTATGGTTGCAGGTACATGAGACTTGACAACTTAATGTCTCAGGGTTTTGGGCGCAGTGCAGTTTGACACTTGTGATGAAATGCATCTGTTGTAGGCAGAAATGACCAATTCGTACCAGATGGGCCTCATACTTGTTCCCCAATCTAATACCATCAGACAAAAATATCAGCAGTCAAATGAGAACAGCTCATTTAAAATGTTTGTTTTCTTTCTGTTCTAATAGTGCAACTGGCGGGTAATTGAGTTACCATACTGTATACATTTTATTGATTGCGCGACAAACTTTGTGGAGGGGCCAGTAAAACTTAATTAATTGATTCTGGATTTCATAATGTAGTTATAAAAAAGTGGTTGCACAACGAAGCGGATGACAAAGAGCTGTATACATTTTTTGGCAACGTGATCTGCTTACGACGCATCCGCATCTTGTAAAAAATATAAATGATATGCTACTTTTGAGGTCCCCATGGTTACTAAATAAGTTGTAGCTATTGGAATTTCTTTGTGGGAACTTAACACTAAAGTTTCGGAATGAAAAATGTATGACACTTTATTTGCTGGCAATGACTTAATAAGTACTTTTCCAAATGTCTCGGTTATTTTTTTAATAAGAGTATTGGCGGCACAATCATTACAGTGGTGTTTGCCACATATGAGGTCTGCTATCGGATGATTGACTGACTTTTTCTCACTTGACAGAATATACAAATGTAAGACGAAATGAGTCCATGCTTAACTAGCTTAAAGCATGGAAACATCCTTAGCATATTCTTTCCTAATTTCTTTCAGCAGTTACTCCAACAGGGTTGTACTAATTAGCGATTAGTTGATAGGACTAATTAGCGAGTTCTTGCCTGTCGGTTTTCTAATACTTAAATACGCATTATAATCAGTTGCTACTCCATAAAACAGTTTTGCAAGAATGTCTTAAATCAATATTAGATTTTATACCACTAAAGCCTGCTCTGCGAAAATAAATAATTAAAACAAACATTTTGCAATTTTAGAGACAAACCCGTGTCTGAGGATAGGTAATTTTCATCATCGTCACAGAAGATCATGGTTTAACAAAAGTCAACCTCTAGTTGTTTTTTTTATATATCTACGAGTATATGTACTGTTATCAAATTTATCCAGAAGTTAATTTGAAATTCTCTTGCCTCTGGTCTTAACCAAACTGAAATGCATAACAGTCCACAGGTGCACAATGACAGCGTTTTCACAATTTAATAATTAGCAAATGCCAGACATGTTATTTGTTATTGAAGCCAAGATTCGTCTCGCCAACCGCAATAACATAGTAAGGCCCGCACAGTTAAGCAATGTTATTCAAAAATACCTACTTAAATCAACAGACGTCGAGGCATGTTAAAACATAGTTCTGCTTATAAAACGGCAGAGTTATTACATTTGGCTACTTTACTTAGACGATAAGAAATTTCAAGGATTAACGTTAGAAACCGGGATATTTACCATGTATTGTATTTATAGTGAGCTCTCGATATTTTGGCTACTATTAGAGCTCACTATAAATAGTAATAACTATAAATATAAAATAAAGTATTGGCGTATAATATTTCTAGACGTAAACTTTTAGGACACAAGTGATCCTTAAAAAAACTACCACGCTGTAGAACTATTTTTCCAATTTAGTACTGTGGCAACTCATCCTGCAGGTCAAGCAAGCTCACCTGTAAACGGGTCAGCTACTGTACTGTAAATACAGAATAAATCATGTTTTATGATTACTAACAACTATACTCGTAGTAATGTATTGTGGCACTAGTGTGCACATGCACATGTTGCTATCTAATTACTTGAACGTACCCACCAATTAAACCATTTTTCTTACGTACTACAAGTGAGTTGAACCAGCGCACCTCCTGGCAATTTCACTTGACCGTAGTTTGTTATCAAACTAATACGCGTAATAGTCTGCAAGCGCCCTTCGTACTTCTCTTCGTACTCGTAACTAGCTTTATATGATTTGTTATTGTGGCGAGGACACTCCTTAACTATAAGATAACGTGGTAAGCCCCGCACAGGTGAGCTAAGTTATTCAGAAACACCTAAGTCAATTGACGTCCAGGCAAGCTTAAGGCACTGTTTTGGTAATACAGTAATATTATTATAATAGTTTGCTCTGCATTACTTGGATATAAAATTTGAATTTATCGTTACAAACATTTACCTGTTGATTCCCTACTTCATTAAGAGTAAGTAAACGTATCATCAGCCCATGCGTTTCCACTGCTGGGACAAGAGCCTGAGAGTATGAGAGAAGTATGTGTCCATATTCCGGTACGCAGATCATGTGCAGCTTAATAAAGTCACATAATTATTATACGTATATAGAATAGTAACATACATACCTGCTCATACGTGCTCCTCGTTCCCGCATCGAAGCCAGCGGCACGGGAGTGATGTTGTGGTTACAATGCAATTGAAGTTCAGTAGAACTCTTCGTGAATGAGTTCGTCCGGGGAAGTAAAGTCACTATACCTACCTATTTCTACCGCGAAGTAGTAATGTTCGCAATACTGTATTATGGTTTGAATGGTATGGTTGCCTGCGAAATTACAGGTATATGAGACTTAACGACTTAATCTCTCAGAGTTACAGGCGCAGTACAGTTCGTCGCTTGTCAGGAAATGTATCTGTTTAGGCAGATGTTGTGACACCGGACTTCGTGCTTGTGGCGTCTCCTAAAACATAAAAATAAAATGCTCGATCACATCTTCGCGTAGAGATAATAATTTATATATATATCTCTCACAATAAGTGAACCTAGTGACGAGACGGGCAAGTCATGCTCCTGGTGATAGCATTGTGCTTCCCATGACACTTGAAGTGCCACACATAGTGTAGTTTTATAAAAAACAAAATATTTTCATAAAAATAGGTATATCATTAAATTTTATTTAATGTTGGTATTTTTTTTAATGGGTTAGGTTGGCAAATGAGCAAGCGACTCATCTACCGGTTAGTGATACCGTCGCCCACGGACATCCGCAATTCCAGAGGTCTCGAGGATGAGTTGCCGACATTTGAAGAAGGAGGATAGGAAGGAAGAGATAGACGGGGTGAGGGTGGCGGGGGCAGGGGAAGGATAGGGGGGACGGGGAATGGGGAAATCAGGCCTCCGGAATGTCCCACAAACCAGACTGAAATGCAATAGCAAGCTATGTAACTTCACCTCGGTGTTATGTGGGAGTGTGGTACTTCCCCGGTCGTGTCGGCCCATTTGGCTGTGGGGTGGCATTACATCACAGCGTGGCACTCCCACCAAACATTTATATTTTTAGTTGTTTTTAACCTAAAGGTTGTATGGTATGATAAACTCATGTAATAATTACAAATGGCATCTTAACAACGGAAAGTTTTTATTTATGAGTTAGCTCACAAAATTGTCTATTTTATTATTTCTGTATTACAAAATGGTTTTCAGAAAAATATCTTGTAGGACTCTGCTTTCAGCATAATGTTAATATTTATGAAAATATATTACAAACTAAATATATACTTGTATAAAATCAAATTATTTCTCAAACAGAAGTTGCGCTAATCTTAAAATTTGTTTAACTCGACTTTAAAGTTGGAGACGTTCCTAATGGAATCTTTGTGTATAGAAAATGAGATTATAGCGAGCAGAACTAGAAAGTACATTTTTTTATATAAGATACTAAGGCGTTAAGGCAAATGGGTTTGTGTCAGGGGGCAGCTTTATGCGGGGCGATGGAAAAACAGATTTGTTGTTAAAAGCCATTAACACTCGTGCGGTACAGAATGCTGTTACACCTTTAGTGAAATGCAAAACTATGCACATCATTGTTAAATACATACATCCAAAAAAGTTTGTCATCACTAGCATAAGACAATATTTTTTTTTTAAATGAACTTAATCAACAATTTATTAATAAAAGGTTTATATTCAATATAATATAACTCCTCCCCTGGCTCAAACACATGCGGTAATCCTTCTGGGCATGCTGAGAATCAAGTTATTTAGCATTTCTTGGAGTAACCTGACCCATTCTTGAATGGCTTCCTTGCCTGAGCTCTGGGCACTGTCTGTGGAAGTGGCTGAGACGGTTCAAACAGCTCGGTTAATGCCGCGTACAGACCAAGCGAACGAGAGCGAGCGAAGGGTAACGAGTGGGATTTGCCGATCAGTACCGCACGCTCGCTTATAGCTAGATACATCTTATTGCGCTGGGCTTGTGACATCAACACAAGCTAATTGTCTTGAGTCAACTTAGTTCCAGCCTGTCTGGCAACAACGCAGCGCGTATTCAACGTTTAGGAAAAAATGCCTTCTTTGCCGTGTTCAGAAATTGCAGAACAACTGGGACGAGTGCAAAAACAAGAAAGATGTATCTTTTCATTTTTAAGTATTGTTTTCTATTTTATCTATCAAAAATGGAATATCAAAAATTTATCTTTTAAAAATTGTGTTTTAATCTAAATTAAATCCTGCGACATTGCCGCTTTGCCACTTACGCAAACGAGACAAGTAGCGAGCGACAGAGAGAACGAGGTTGTCATTGGCGGTCGAATGGTCGGCCACAGGCGAACGTTGTTAATAATATGGTGATCCCTTTCTGACAACTAGAATTAATATATCTTCGTGTTCTTTTAATCTTGTCAGTGTAGTTAATGTCGTTGTGCGAGTGGTGTACTATAGCTATATGTAGCATAAACTTTGCCATGTTTAAACTTCATATTCAAGGAGTAAATCGCCTCTACAGTTAATCTCATTACATGACTCACGTTTTATTTTAGTGATCATGGACGAAAACGGTGGCGCTGGTGAATTAAGTCGTTATTTAAAAAATATTGTTTAATGGAACCCCACTATTGAAAGACGAACAAAAAGAGCTGGATTACAATATATAAATTGATTAATTTTACAAGGATTTTATGTGGTTGTGAAATGAAATTGTGTGTGTTGAGTGGAAGCGCTCGCAGCGGAGCTTGACTTAGCGATTTTAACCGATGTTACAATCAACGATGAAGCGATCAACAAGTTAAGCAACAATTGCTGAGGTGGATGGGTGACCGCTAAAGGCATTGTTTATCTGAGTTTATCTGAGCTTCGGAGGGCACGTTAATCCATTGGTCCCGGTTGTTTGTCTTAGTACAACAGTCATTAGGCCGAAGGCCTTCGAGCAGCCGGAAAACTTCGACATGGGTTGGCCACTAGCCTACCCCCCAAGTCGCACTGAGCCCGTGTGCTGCATTATGGCCCAACCTTCTCCGAGAGAAAGCTCGAATCCTAGCAGTGGAAATATAATGGGCTGATAATGATGAAATGAAATTAATCGTCGTAATAATACATTTTGTTTACTTTTTTTTTGTTGTATTCAGCATGTTTAGGATTTCAAAGCCTCGGTTTCTGATTATAGAGCTCTATGAGCATTAGCAATCTATCTTCGTCTATTCCATAATCGTAAATAGATACAATTTATTCGCTGGAACGACACCCTGTTGCGTGCAACCGCCGCAACTGAATGAGCATTCGTCCGTCCACACCGCGGCCGTACGTTCGTACCATTTCACTTTGATGTACCGACACCCGCCGGAGCACGGCCAAAGGCGAGCGAAGGCCCTCGTTTGGCTTCGCTTGCTTACGGCATGCCGTCCACACTGATTCGCTTGCGCTCGCTCGTTACCCTTCGCTCGCTCTCGTTTGCTTGGTCTGTACGCGGCATAAGAGCATCCCACACGTGCTCTATTGGGTTCAAGTCAAGCGAGCCAGCAGGCCATTATGAGATTGGGGTGACCAATGAAAGACGTAATTAACGATTTATAAAGATTAATTTATTTGTATCGTTATTTAACAGGAGAGGCGTGTGCGCGCTCTCTACTGCCGAGTTCTATCCAGGCGGAACGCGGAGTTGTAACAGGCTGAATAGTGCCTTTCATACTTAAATATTATATGAAACTATATTAGGGCTGTTATTGTGTAAATACGTAAGAAAGAGAAATACTATCATACTACTTTCTAGAGTGGGACGGATTTATTTCAGTTGTATTCTCGGAGAGACGCATTGACTTGTTGATCTCGTTGGGCGGGCGCATTATCATCGACCAGTACAAATTATTGCCCATGGTTTACTCGGAATGGTCTGACAATTACATCAATAGCAACTAAATAGACGAAGAAATCATAATACTCGTATAATATACGGTAACAAAAGAGATATCCATTTTGCAATGTAATCGCAAACTTTTTTAGACTGTGTATATAACCGTTTTTTTTTTAATTTTGCGTACACATGCGATTTGCAATATAAATAGAGGCTCCCGAGAATTGAGAATGTCATTGACTACAAACATGGTAAGTCTGAGAAATGTATTATTGTTATGCAATAATAGCTGTGCTCCATGCTTCAGCGCGTGGTGATGACTGATGATGATGAAGAAGTATCCTATATGTATATGTTATTCCAGCGCCTCATCTATCTACGTACCAAATTAAATTAAAACCCATTTAGTCGTTTTTGCGTGAAAGAGTCAACATCCATACATCCATTCGCGCATAGATTTAAAGTCTCGATAGGGCGAATTCTGTGCTTTCATGTTTATAATATTAGTACAATTTGTGGTATAGCTTTTTTCTGGCTTCTTTTAGGTGATTAGGTTACGGAACTAGCAGGATACCCACCTGGTCTTAATTAACGTTTAAGACCAGGTGGGCTCTGCCTATATTAGATGCATTTATTTACAAGTGACGCACTGATAGTGATGGGCATCACTCTCAGCGAATATGTGGTTAAGTCTCATCTGTCATCTCACCGGCGCACATAATATCCTTCAAACCACCATTTTGAAGCGATCACAGTTCCAGGGTAGTGAGGTTCATTCGCCCATCTAGTGGGTATCGGTTCGAATTGGCGTAAGGTGACAGTAATATCCTGAAAAATCTATATCAAGGTGGTAATAGTAGATTAGTAGCCAAGGGCTGTAAGGCAACAATTGCAGCCTGAGATATTTATATATATATATATAGTATATATATAGTTCGAGGGTGCAATTGATGCTTACACCCGAGCGAACAACTCTGCTTTACATCTCGATTGTGAGGTAAACAGAAATAAACCGGCATTACAAAAATAAAATTGATGACTATTTATGCTCATACGAAGACAAGGCTGAATAGCGAAACGACCTCTTTTGTCATTGGGCTGAATGCATGATGTCTATTGCGAGTATGATGGTTAGATAAACGCGAACTTTTTAAAGGGTTTTTTAATTACTTACCGCCCTAGGGCTTTGCTAGCTACATTATTACCCTAGAGCGCTAATTGGTTACCTACATTTGGGGGTAATAAGGACCTACTTACCGAATATGAGAGATGTAAAGCACATTTATGTTATTGACAAGCTAGCTACTTTTTTGTTGATGTTAAATAATAATAATTAAACAAATTTGTTGGATAAACTTTAATATTATTTTAATCATCTTATTTTTTTTTGTAGTTAGATACAATCGTTCCGTCATTATCATAAGCCCGTGATGCCAGCCAAGTAAGTCGCGTATCAGAGCCCTTATATTTCTGTTCCTTGTTACTCAGTTCATTAGAAGCCTGTAGCTGTCAAATGAAACATAAAGTATTAATTCTCAAAACTATTGTCTAAGTGTATATCTGGCTCGTTTTTTATACCTATATTTGAAATGCCACTTTTATGTGTAAACTTTTTAAATTAGTTTTTGTTAATTATTGTCTTAGTGGTTGCTTTGTTGGTGTATCAATAAATATATATATATATATAAATAAAATTTCTCAGATCATTATAAGTCTGTACCTACTTTATGGATGCGTTAATTCAAGCAATCCATAGATAATACAGCTAATACCTTCAATATTGAAATAGGTTACAGATAATTTTATAGTGATTGAAGTTAGTTTTTTTTTTATTTGACTCCCAGAAGTAGAAATTCAAATAAGTTCGAAACTGGTCGGAGAATATTTCCGGTAAATATTACGCCAGTCCTAGCCGGTTTTAGCCTAGCGTAATTATGAACATAACTCGCGATAGTTTTCTATCTCAAATTTTATAGTGTATATTAGCAGCTGTCTTGAAAGGCAACTACTATTCCAGGTGTAATATACAACCCGTTTGACAGCATCATCACTGATCATCAAGTGTGATAGCTGTCAAATGCTAACTATCTTAAACTATTACTATTAAATTAACCACCAAAACACTCAGGGCTCGAATACGTCGGCCCGAGTTTCCAGTATGTCCGATGCTCACCTTCAGGGCGAGTGCGCAGCGGCGTCTAGAAGCTCCCCGCGGGCACTGTGAGTATACACTCACTGTGAGTGTATACTCACTCAGTATCCTCACCTGAAGGTGAGCATCGGACATGCTGGAAACCCGGGTCGATGTATTCGATCCCTAACGTGAGTGTTTTGGCGAATAATAGTAATAGTTTAATATGTTTCGAACTCACGAGAATTTCGATACAATAATTACTAACTATTTAACTATTATTATAAATAAGAAGGTTTGTGAATGAATGAAGATGTGAGTGAGCAATATTTGATATTTTGACTAGATGAAACAGTTTAACGGGTTTAGATAAAATTTGTAATCAGGATAGCTACTCGTAGAAAGGTGTTAAGTTTTTATCCCCAATCAAATGGCAATACCTACCCAAAGGAATGGCGACAACCTTATTCCGTACGGACGAAGTCACACAGATTTATAAAAAAAACTTCCAAGCAATATCAAAACTTTTTCCATTGTTCGTCGTATTATCAATCAAATTCTGTATATTATAGTATTGTTGGCCTATTCTCAGAAATTTGTAGACTAATAAGAAATCTGAAGAATCCGACCAAATACTTACGACGAAAGCCAATCACCGCAAGACCTGGCTCTATCTCGCTTGATATATATTTTCTATGGTTCCCTTTTGTCTTTTGTGTATATCGCTAAAACTAATTTGTCAAGGTGGAAAGGTTAAACGGGTTGGTATATGTTATGTGAAGACTATGATTAAATTATGGCTTCCCATTCGCTGTCGCCGGAACGCTCATATATTGTCCCTACTTTATACTATTCTGTGCAATCCCTCATCCCCGCGCTTTCTTCAGACAATTATTGAATTTTTAGATGTTTGAAGTTCGTTATCTATACGGTCATCAGAGTACTTAATGTCAAGAACCCCAGTTCACCGCACCACTTTTTTTTGTTCCTCTTTTAGTGTTGAATCTGTTCGCCTTCTTTGTACACTTTCAAACATGTCAAAGCGTTTTACCTTGCGCAATAATTATTAGTAAAGTCAGTTTAGATATAGTAATTAAAAATTAAATAAAATAATAATAATAATAACTATCTAATCTATAAGCTCCATGGTGGGGGGAAAAGTGGCCAAAACGCTGGCGGCATTGCCACGCTGGATGGCAATGCTAAGTTTTTGCCCAAAATAGGCGCCAGCATTTAGTTTAGATATTAAATAAATATGTGTCAAACCCACGAGAAAGAAGAAGAAAGGGAAAGTGTGCTAAACATGATTGCACTTTTTCTATGTGACAGGACGTCTACTGGCGTCAGCTTCGACCAACAATCCTAAATCAAAAGGCGTCAGCTAGTTTTAAAGATTTCTTTATTACAAATTTTAAAACATGATATTCATATTGTACTAATTTTACGTTTTTGGTTAAACATTTTTGAATGTTTCGTTTGTCACATCGCAAAATGAAAAGATATAATTATCTCATTTATTACGTCTATTGTCAGCATTCGCATCGGTGTTAACAGGCTTAATCAGAAAGAACATGGAATAGTTTGACTACTAACATCAAAATACATTGTTCTCATACCTACACGAACCAGAACTCCTGTTAAACCAAAACATTTCAACATATAATTAAATTGAAACCGGCCAAAGCTTCACCGTGCCTTCGACCACAGGTTAAATAACAGTTGCTAAGTATTTCGACTCCGAAAACGCCTGGAGCGTCTAAAATAATGGCTCGCCACTACAATAACACACTGAAATCCGAACGGACCCGCGATATATACGAACCCTGGCGTTGACAAGTTTACGAGCCCTGTTCTACTCCTGCAAACAGGGATGGAGCCAGTGAGTGCGTAAGAGGGCATCTGAAAGTCATTTTTTTATTTTATTTATTTAGAACAGTAAACAGCTACATTTTATAATATACTAAAATAATCTTACATAACATAGATTTTATAGTAACATAGCCCACGACGCTATTCACAGATAACTAAAATAATATTTACTTTATCACATAGGGCTACTAAACAACAAACAATAATCAGGAGAAGTAGTACAAATTACATAAGAAATTGATAAACTGCCGTCTTAAATCTATTAGTCGTACAATTAAAAATATCGATTTAAGTGAAATTTTGATTGTAAGAGTCCATCATTCTACGAGAAGTGGTGCGTTGCCCAGTGTTTGTTTGGGACTTGCCCACGGCAAATAGTTAGCGAGTGCGCACCTCTCTCGTCAGTATGGTTCTAGGTAAAACATAACATAGACTCGACGCAAGTTCAGTACAATAGACAGGCCTGTTGGTCTAGTGGTTAGTGACCCTGACTGCTATGCCGGAGGTCGTGGGTTCGATTCCCACCCAGGACAAATGTTTGTGTAATGAGCACGATCATTTGTTCTGTGTCTGGGTGTAATTTATCTATAATATTTATGTATTTAGAAATATATAAGTATGTTTATCAGTTGTCTAGTACCCATAACACAAGCTCTGCTTAGCTTGGGACTAGATGGCGTTGTGTGATAGTTGTGGAATATTTGTGGAATATTTGTGGAATATTTTAATTCATTATATTTACAATTGTATACAATGTAATCGGGTCTAAGTATGTACTCGTACGTCTCGCCTGTAGTGTGAGCAAGTTATATTTGCTGAGCAATTCAGTATACGACATGTAATATTTAGAGCGTCTATAAAGCATTTAACGTAAAAAAATAATTTAAACTTTTTCAAGGCTCAGTTTGTGTTTATTAAAATAGGGATTCCAAATCGGTACTGCATATTCAAGTTGTGATCGAACAAAGGTTTTATACAAATACAGATATGTAGAACTAACTACATTCGGAGTTAGTGGATGATCTCATTACAAATCCGTACATTTTAAATGCTTTGTTAGCAATATTATTTATGTGTATACCAAGGCATAGTTTACTGTCCAAGTTTATTACTAAGTCTCATATCGTGGCAACATTAGTTAAGGGGCGTTACAAAGGTCAAATGTAAATTCTATGATGTTTTTATTTTTAGTAAAGTATTATATTAACGGGGCTTAATCGCGTTAAAAATTGTATTTATTTACCACGAGCCACGAGTGGCCACGAGCTGATTTTTCTAAGGAAAATAATCTGTTGATATAGGTACTTAGTGTTTTGTGTCGGGACAATGACTTTTATAACAACTGTCGGGGGTATTTTAAAAATATCTTCATACTTCGAGACAATGACACCCGCCTCTTCAGTTCGCTCGTGACCACGATCAATATAATTTGATCAAAACGTTGAGGTAAATACAATTTTCAACGCGATTAAGCCCCGTTAATATAGTATAAATTATATGTTCACATCGCAAAAGTTTACTAATTTCCACTTATATGTATTTTATTATTAAAACAGTATGTACTAAGTCTATTTAAGTCTCGCTGAAATGCTATGCAATCATCAATGTTTCTGATTTGTTTGTAAACTTTAAGATCATCTGCGTAGAGCAAAAATTTTGTATTTTGAAAGCATACTTACCTTTATTTCATTTATGAAGATGTTAAATAAAAATGGTCCCAAAATTGGTCCCTGCGATACTCCAGAAGATACCAAAATGATGGGATAATTTCAGGGCCATTATTCGTTCAGATAAAAAATACTTACCTTAAATTTTATATTTTAATTCAAATATCGAATTTTTGTGATTGTGTTTAAATATTTTAATAACGTTGACATAATTGATGTAAGATTTTTTCGATATGTAATAAGTCACATAACATAACATTGTCACAAAAAAACGGTTAATGAATTTATTTATTGCAATGCAATAATACAAAATAAAAGAAAACCTATAATTGAATTATACCTTTTGGTATTAAATATTCAATTATCTAGTGTAACTTGAAACGCGTGTGTGGCTCATATGCGTTTCGAGTTCTGTGCAATGCTTTATGAAGTTGAACTTAAATATGGACCAAACAACAGTATTTCTCAGTGTTAACATCGACATGTGATTAAAATAAAGGATTTTATAAATATTATGTCTGGGAGACTCATTTCATAAATTGTTTTACATAAAGTTATATTTAATTTTATTTCATATTTTCCATACATTTTTGTTTTGTAGTTAGGTATATGACATTTAGCAGGCGTATCTGCAAATAGGTTTGTATAAAGTGACTTTTAAAATAATTATTTGTCTTTAAGTTAATTTGTAATTATATCTTACTTCTGTATTAACATTAAAAACTCTTGAGTTTCAACCTACTTATTCTCAGTCGTAAAAGTGCAGATTCTCAGTCCAAATTATGTATTATTTACAAAAAAAAACACTTACTTATTTTTACATCATATTATACGTTCACTCGTTTTCGTCTCTAATCTGCTTCCTTTGTCATCAACATAGGAAATACGTATTTAATGTTCTGTTATAAAAACTAACGTGGTTTTCAATCATTATTAATTAAAAAATAGAGTAGTAGAGATATAGAGTGCTAAGCGAGACGCCATCGACACGGGCGTCCCGAACACTCCTTGAAAAAGGCCACCGAATGTGGTCGAAACTATAGTCGGACCTATCCGATAAATATTACGTGTGTAATCCCGTATTTTTTAATTAATATTTAATGTTCGTTTACATTTATTTTTAATAAACTCCAAAGCCCTGTTGTATGCGTAAATTTACCTTATTTTGACTGATCGCAGTTCGAACATGAAGGTATTTAAAATAACTATTTTAAAAGTGATTAGACGGACTAGAAACCATACCGAATAGACCGTTTTTTTCCTTCAAGATCTAGCTGCCTTCGTTTAGAACTTGTTACATGTCATCCTTAATACGTGCCTGTACAAAGCTCCCTTTCGTGTCAAAAGCAAGCCGAGGTTAGTTGTACGACGCTTTCTTTATTTTATTGTTTCGGACATTGTGTACAACGTAGGCCTTTTGTCACACTTGCACGCAATATTCCGGTCTTATTCACTTTTCCGCTTTGTACTTGTCCCGTTTTATGTATTTCGTACCATATTTCTCAAGTCAAGGTGAAAAATGCTGCTTTCAGAGTATACCCCTTGAGGTTTGAATTAAAATTTGGGTTTGTGTAAAAAAAAAGTCAAACGAGAGATATAACTGGATAGTAATCTTTAGCATTTTAGGTTGTTTTATTTAGAAAAATAATAGGAGTAAGATTTATGATTATTGCAGTATTACTTTTTTAAAGCACTAACGCATGCCTAGTGATACGAAACATTGCAATTTTAGAAAGATATTTCACATCCTTGGACGGGATTCGATCCCTCGCCTGCCGACAATCCGCGTCAGACACCATGACCAACTAGGCCACCGAGGCTCGAGGTCTGTAGGTCTACCATGAGTTTACAACATTGAAACCAATAGATGCTCGGTATCGACTGCCGCTAAAAATTTAAGAAAAAAAGATCATTGCCATCTTGCGGTCAATTGTAGAACTAGCATTGATAGTGAGTACGCCAATCACAAGCCTAATAGGTAGGCGAGATAGAGTATCGACTATAGATGACATTTATGCTCATGGTAGAGCTACTGAGCATCGAATTTTAACTCTCTATCTGATTTAAACCACAGCGACATCTATTGCACAGATTTGACAGCATTATCGAACCGAAAAAATAATTTTTACAAATACTTTACTTTCGTATTGATGTCACAACCCTTCATAACTTTTATAGTATTACTTCTTTAAAGCATTTTATAATTATTTCCTTAAATTTAGAATACATAAATGGAACAAGTGGGAAGTTGCGTATAATGCAAGGTGATGTACGCGAGGACACTTGCGGGTGGCTTCCCGTACACTCCTTTGAAAAAGAAATCTTAGATAATGTGATTGAAACTATAGTTGTAAGGTATATTTATAAAGTATTGTTAAAAAGTTATGAAAGACTTGTCTGCCATCCCATGACTTATTATTGTTCAAATAAACAATTTAAACATGCACGATAAGTGGAATAATACGGAATTGACTAAATAACACTTTCCACGGTGACGAAACTTAACGTTAACATGAATTATAAATATGCTGAACCAGAAAATAATTTTATAGCGTCTAATAAAATGTTCATTTTGTGTCTAATTATATTAGGAAGTACTTTCACCTTACCAAAATAATTACCTCACAAACGTACGCAGTAAAGGATATTATTTACCTTACAAATTCGGTAGGCTAACCTTACTCAACACCTATTACAATCCCTTTGAAGAACTGATTTTGTAAGGCGTTGCTTTTGCGGCGTGTTATTTTTGAAACATATTAATTATCAAAGGATAATATTACTTTTTAAAGCACTAACGCCTGCTTAAGCGATCTCAAACACACACAAACACACAAGTAATACTATAAAAAATTACAAGGGCTGCGATGTCTATACGAAAGTTTCAAGTATTTCTAAATAATGCTTCTTTCGGTTGGATGGTACTGTTAAACCAATAGATGTCGCTCCGTCCCCGCAAGACGGTTAGTCAAATAGAGAGTTAAAATTCGATGCTCGGACCAGATTCTCGGTGGCCTAGTTGGTCAATGGCGTCTGACACGGAGAGTCAGAAGACGCGAGTTCGAATCCCGTCCGAGGATGGAATTTTCCTCTCTATAAATTTGTACTCGTAGCTTTATACAATATCCAGAATTCAAATAAATCGTGATAGTTTTCTTTTTAGGTAATAACATTACGGATCCCTTTTTGATAGTCATTATTTATTTACCGAGCAGTAGCTATTGTAATTATCGAATTGTTGAACCATGTGCTTAACAATAATTTTATACCTAAAGAAAAAGATAAAATAAACCCTAAATTAGTGCCTCTTAAAATATTGAAGTTTATCTATTTGTAATGTTTAAGTTATTATGGTTTGCAACATAAATACGAAAGTTAAGTGTTTGTAAAACACTCTTCTTTCCATCGGATGAAACTTTTCCGAAAATTCGAACGATGGCGTTCCGTCACCTTACGACGGTTAAAAAAACTAGATGTAGTAAGTAAATTCGTAGTGATCCGGTATATTAGTGGCCGTTCACGATGTCTGACCGGAATGGAATGCACACGTAAAATGTCAAAAGACGCGGGTTTAAATCTCGTCCTTGATGAATTGTATCTCTATAAAATTGAAATCGTTAATTTTCGTTTTTATAGGAAAACGTTGATGATCAGTGACAACGCGATCAAACATGATCGCAAGACTTAGATTATTAGCTTGCTTGGAAAAATAGTTGGACACACCATTTTAGTTGTTACAGATTGTCGACATCCATGCAATGTTATTTGTATTGAAATTTATAAAAATAATATTATATTATTTAGCTTGCATTTAAAACCGTAAACGCCAGACCATTAGCCATCTCTTTATTCCCTTGAGACATCATTGCATCTTAAACAACAACAACATACGGGAATATGTTTTATGTGGTCAATGTATTTGATGTACGAGATAAAAATACATAAAAATAAGAAATATAATTAATTCTTAAATAAAAATTGCAAAAGCGTTGCAGTGTTATGGAGGCTGAGAATGACTAATCCACATAATATTTAGACTAAAAGCTTTACGAATAAGACTCTTTATTAATTCTAAATTGTTTTGTCTTTTAGTTATTTTAGTTTTACATGATATAATTGTCAGCCATGAGCAAACCGTGATTTCTCAAGCACTAAGCGTCTTCAATAAGATACATTTCAACACGATTTCTGCTTGCGATTATGTTTAATTACAATTTTCATTTAATTTTTATATTTATTTTACAGTTAGCATGCAAAATTTGATTCGAATAAAGTTCTCAGCACTATTTATTCATATACAAAGTTTATTTGTTAATAATATAATTCTAAATACTTCTTGGACTACTGCAAAGCAATACTTTTTGACAATATTCTTTTATTTTTTAATTTAAGCTGTGTACAATCTCGTCTTATAGTGCGTATAAGACAGATAGCACTTCTAAGCGTTCCCTGGATATCACTTCTTATAACTCCGGGTAAATTGCAAGTTGGTGTACTTATTCCCACTCCGAAATAAGAGTTATTCTCACTTAGGAAATGCTTGTTGAGATTTCAGGTGAAAAGTAAGAAATGGCTTGTAAAAATATGTTGGTCGTGTTTTAAATGATTACTTGTTTATAAATACGGCTGTAAGTATTTTCAAGATTTAGTAGTTGTGTTACAATGATAGCTAACAATATCTATTATATAGCCAGCTGCGACGAAACCCATAAAAAGATTATGGGTTTGAACTGTGTGTAAGTCGGTTTCTACGTCCGCTCGTAACTGCTGGACCGAGTTTGATAAATGATACGTCACTGACTGTCTTAAAGGCGCGAGTGTCACAATATAAGTGAGCATTTTACATTTTACGCACTTTCTTGAGCCTGCTGATTATGTCCGTAGTCGGGTTATAAAGTATTGGTTTGTTTTCTTGTTCAATGTAAGTAAAAGATTGTAATATTGTTAACTGATCTTTGAATTGGATTGTCCTTTATATTTACAAAAACTACTTAGCGCAGTTATATTCAAATAAGAACCTTAATTTATGTAAAAATCAGGATGACAATTAAACAAACTCGACTAATTAACGCAGATTAATTTAGTCGTAGACCGCGCGGGAGGTCACCCATGTGATGGACTGATCAGATCAAATCTGCGTTGGGAGGTCCCTTGCATTAGTGCTCCAGGATGACTGCGAATAGAGGGGGATGGCATGACATCGTGAGGCGCATTACATCTGCCTCCACCACAACTACATGACGACCACGACCGCTCTGTCAAGAACGAAACGACTGAGAAGAAGAAGAAGAATTTAGTCGTAACAAGTACAATTAGAAAAATTTTAATACCGACTTCCATTCTATTCAGTTATTGGAAAGTAATTCAAAAACTGCTAAACTGAATTTGACGAAATTTAAATGGGACTACACGGGAAGCACCAGCTTTCAAACAAAAGAAGAACTTTGAGAATCGGTTCACCTTATAGAAGGTTATGATGTAACAAACATAAAAAAATACAGTCGAATTGAGTACCTCCTCCTTTTTTTGGAAGTCGGTAGAAAATATTTACACGTCTCACTATCTATTTTCTTTACAACCCAAAAACGGCGGGCAAAAGATGCGCCCAACATGTCTTTAGTTTTTATACCACGAGTCGTTTTTTTACTTTTATAATAACTAACATATTCTTGCAGTCACAAATTTCTAAAATACAGTTTACTCCAATAAACATAGCTTATACTACTCGTAGCTACATTATGTATAAATTTCTTAGGATATACTAAAATTAGTAGAATACAATAGTAAAATAAAGAACTTATGGTACTCTTCCAGAACAATACACCAGTCACTAGTCATGAATATTTTTTTTATGTCAATGTTAGTTCTATTGCGCCTTAGTTCGCTTTTTAGAAGTTGCGCAAGACGAGTTGCTCAGCTTTGGAAAGATATCATTAAAATCGCGCAATGAAAATATCAATACATCATAAATAAAACTTAAGGACTAGTTATATTATTTTTGCTTGGAAGAATTTACAATTTCACTTAAATGGTTGGATAAAGAAACATTGCCATCCATTAAGCGTTACAGATGGCGGGCGATGTATCAGATCGCGAAAACGATCGTCTGAAGATGGATCATGATGAATCCGCTGCGATTACTATATTACTTATATTCTACGCTGTTTCTTATATTTTGTGTAATTATAGCTTATTTTGCGACTGACATTCGCTGAAAGATAGCACCATTTTTAATATTAACTGTACAACTGAGATTTGAGCAAATATTAGAGATTCTAGACCAGTAGATCTAGATAGTGAGTCTTCAAATCTTCTTTATACATAGTCAGCCCATTATGTTCCCACTGCTGGGACTCGAGCCTTCCTCTCAGAGAGAGGAGTTGGGCCATAATCCACCTTGTGGGTCTAGTGCGCCTTAGTGGATAGGCTAGTGGCCAACTCATGTTAAAGTTTTGAGGCCGCCCGAAGGCCTTCGACGTATCTTAACGACTGTTGTCCTAAGACAAAACATCGGGACTGACAGCTCAACGATTTAAGTCTTAAGTGCCTGTATTTTCTCCACCAAAAGACAGTATAGTGAACATTACTGATTGACGGTAGAGAAAGGTATACAGCAGTTACTACCCCAGACGAACTCATTCAAAAAGAGTTCTACTGCTCTTAAAACTTCTTGGATGAAAGTTCATCATCATCTCAGCCGTAGAACGTCCACTGCTGAACATATGCCTCCCCCATGATTTTCCAAAAGGACCGGTTGGAAGCGGCTTGCATCCAACGTCGTCCTGCGACCTTTATCAGGTCGTCTGTCCACCGTGTCGGTGGATGACCTACGCTGCACTTGCCAATCCGTGGTCTCCACTCCAGAATCTTTCGGCCCCATCGTGTCCTGCCCACTGCCACTTCAACTGGCTAATCCTGATGGATGACAGTTATGGAAGTTATTTTTATATACCGCCCATGATATTGTTATTAAAACTTTCCCAATAATCAAAACGTCGGTATTAAATAATATAAAATTGTACTTGATTTAATCCGTCCGAATCAGCAATCCTCCAGTTAATTCATTAATCTTTTTTTATATCTTAAACCTGATGCTGAAATATTCATTTGTTTAATTTCAATGTATATGAAACGCGAAAGTCTAAGAAATCATTAATTAGAGATGTTTAGTTTCAATGTCCCCAAATATTATCACAGTACTTCACCAAGTATAAGCATATCTACTAGCTAAGCATCAGATTCTGTGAGCGTCCCGGAGAGAGGCGATATTAAGCGCTATTACCCGGGGAATATTCATGAGAACCGCATCGCAAACAACACACACTCCTGCTTTGAGAGTTTAGGGTTACGGAAACCAGGATTTACGAAACTTTAGTCCAATAAAACAGAAATTCGTTATATGCAATTACAAAAAGCGTTTAGTTTTGTTTCATATATTTTTTGTTCCTGTTTCATTAGGTAATGATGATGACGTAGATATCTGTAGGTTTTAAAATAGCCTACGAAATCTTGCGACTGGATATCTTCGCATGATATTATGTTCTTAACGCTCATTTCGAGACAAGAGATAAACAAATACAGTTTCCTGAATAGGTTATTTGCCAGCACTATAGTTAGCCTTTATAACGATCGAAAACTAACGACAAGAAGCAAAGATTTTTGCCCTAAGCATATCCCTAACCAAGACCAACGTCCCCTTATAAATGCGAACGCCCGCAGTTTGAAATGCTACTGATAATCAATCAAGAAACGTTCTAACCTCAGGCTGCTAATAATGTTTTCTGTGCTAACGAAAAGTTGGCACTCGCTATGCAATAAGAAGTGTGGTAATGCATTGATTATACTTAAATTTAAAATCTAAATCCACGTATACCCATCTCTTGTCTAGCTTCACAGAATCATAGCTTGGTAGTGGGTACTGATTACTGGTAACAAAACGAATAAACTGATAATACCTACGAAGAACTTCGCTTGTAAGTATGCTATTTTACGATAATGTTATTTGCGACCTTCCTTTACCTCCCCATTTTTACGACCAACCGTTCCTACCGTAAGATATCTAGACATAAAACTAGACTAAAATCAGTCAGCCACGCGCAAAGTGAAAACGTCTTTATTGTCTTTTTTCAACCAGACCGTAAACGAGAGCTCGTATATAAAAAGCATAGATCGTATCATAATCACATCACAAATACAAATTATATATATTAAGAGTCTTACGTATAAACGCTGCTTAATTGTAAATGATTCTATTTAGTAGTGCACACAGCAAAATTGTTCTGCGCCATAGGCAGTGTTAAATTAACATTAATATAAATATTTAGCGAAACTACATCTAGAAAAATGCTAATTGTAGGGATGCAGTATGCACCTCCCTCCCTCCCGCATAAAATGCATGCAAGAAGTATTCAGAATAAGCACACACATGCAACTCACACAACCAGAAACTCTTGACACGTGTATGGTCTCTATACGAGGTATCCTCAGGAGATGTTGACTCGTCAAGCGCTAGACTATTCGCTAACGAGCGGTACCCAAATCCAAAAGGTTATGCGTTAATTTCGTTGATCACACCAGAGCGGATATCTCTACCGCACGCGGTAGAAATATTCGTTGGCAACGCTTAGCGGGGCGGCGGAACTAGTTTCGCGAAAACAGAGAAAATACCGCCTGACTAGGCGGTACAAGTTTCGCTGCTTGTTACGGAACTTCATACTATTTACCCATCGAGTTCCGCGTGGTATTTTTTGCTAATTATATCCTCGCAATTATGTATTTTTTTTAAATTCAAATAAATCCAAACAAATCTTAAATAGTGTGTATAGTGTTTAAGCTATTTTAATTACCTATATTATTTTATCTGTGTTTGTTGTAAATTTATCAATTAGGATTATCTGTTCAATTCAATAGCCAAAGCTTTACTGTTTGTTTACATTTATATCGGGTAAGGGGTAATATATTAAAAAGTCTGTTAAGCTTAGTGTATATGTATGATGCTGTCCAAGAGTAAGCCCGTCGGTAGAACTCAGAATGTCTAGTTGGAAGTTTTCAACGGATGTGTCTGCAACAGATAATAACCTTGTTTGGAGCAATTTTATGGTATCTTAAAATAACAGACAGTATGTAAAGCTGTCTAACCCTTAAAAATTATTATTTTATTGTAATTTCTGTATATTTTTGTATGCAATACGGAGTCAAAGTATTATATTGTTACATACCTATTATGTATAATATATTTAATTCAAAATATGGTTTGCTTGTAAGGCAAAAAAAACACAAGTGACAAGAATTGAAACTTGTAATTTGGCTCTCTGTCTTTTTTATTATCTTGTAATTGTTTTTTTGTTGCGAGTAAGCCTCGGAGGGTTTCACCGATGTACACTTCAGTAAAGGCCATTACATTCTTGGAAAAAATTGAGGCAGGATCGATTTTTTCTATTTTGAAAATGAATTACGATTTGCCGTACAGACTACAACATCATCAGACCATCAAGTTTCAAAAATAAGCCTATTTAGTTACAATAATAACAAAACAATGTCAAAGCTTAAAACCCGCTTACAGCTATAAAGTCCGCACATAAAAGCGCATGAAATCCACCATTTTGAGCATTTTCAAACAACGTAGACACCCAAGGACACTCGCGCCTTTATGAGGTATCATTTTTATAATTAGTTGAACCGTTGAGTAGTTACAAGCGGACATAGGAACGGACTTATTAGTGCAAATATGCATATAGGTTTTGTATGTCCTTCTTTCACAGTTAAGCTACTGAAAACATTTTTTTTAAATAAACGCACAACGATAGAATACACAAAATGCGTGCGAGCAGTGTCACGGGGGTCAGATAGTAAAATATTAAAAGAATGTTTTGTCTCGTCACTTGGTTGTATTATTTTTTAATGAAAATAAATGACCATAAAAGGCAATTTGAGCACCTATGTTAAGGCGCGCTCGTATCCTGATAAAAGTAAAAAGCAGAATCTTTAAACATCTAATGTAACGAAACAGATTGATAATAATCTATGAAAAAATACTAAGGAACAGGAAAAAAATAACCGAATAGAACTCACAAATATTACTCGCTCTCTGAAGAAAAAAAACTCTAATAGGTCCACAAAAATAAACTTTCACGTCCAAACACTCAGAATTTTCAGCGATAACACTAAACTTTTTTTAAGTAGTACATAGCCAACATATAGTAGTAAAAAAGTAACAAGCAGTTTTACAATTGTGTTAGTATATATCGAAAAATATAAAGAAAACGTACAAAATTAATGTACATTCGCATTATATCGTCCATTCTTCTAAGCCATTTTCAACCTTAGGTAAAGCATCGTAAATTATTTTAAAATTGGGGTTGGACCGCGCCTTAAGTACTACTTGAATATGATAAAGTTGCTAGCTCTGGGTGACACTGGAATCATTGCAGTGCCACCCAGCGCTTTCAACAGTAGTTTTGATTGACAATTTACAGTGTTCATCACCCCTTGACTTTTGTTTGTGAGTCTCTTTCACCCAATAATTTCTCTTACTACAGTGCACTTTTACACCCTGACATAGTAATGCTTGCTTCGTGGCAGAATACCTGGTACTGCAGTGGTACCCACCACTAAGGTCTTTTGCACGAGATGCCTACCACCACAGATATAGGTATATGTAAAATAGATAAAGCAAGTATCACGATTTTTTAAATTTAGTGACGGGTAATGCAAACCGATACAAGGACACCGATGCCGCTACTATTCAAACAAGTCAACTGGATCTCCTGGAACTGGAATTCATTTGGATCCGGCTGCAAAAACTGACGCGCGTGGACTGTGAGTAGTGGCGGCCAACCTTGACGCTTTTTCGGGGTTCGGACACGGCAAATACACCCATTTGCGCTGTCTATTGTACGTATTGTATATCTGAACCTAGCACTTAGTTGGTCCGTTCTCTCCTCTTACGATTCGCATATTCTATTCTATCCCACATAGAATATAGCACATATTTGTGTTTAGCTGCTTAACGTTGACTTTTAACTAAAACATATTCGCTTACCCGTTCTAAGCTTACAAGCTTGTTTTTCATGGTCCGTCTACACAAATAAAAACCATTCCTTTCGTTCCTTTCCAACCTTACCAAAATAGAGATTCCAAAATATTCCGAGGTAACGTTATGTAGTGATAAATAAGAGGTCTGACGTTGAGTGATAGGGGCACGGGTACGAGGGGTCCGGGACCCAGCTCGGATTCGGGGACTTCTCAAAACGTCGTTTATGTACTGATAAATAGTGATGGTATTGCTGGGTATTAGGTACTGTATTCGCGGGTAATTAATGTTTAAGAATACATTGAGTTTTGAATAAATTATTAACGTTCCTTATTCGTAATCAATCTTATCCTACCAATATTTAAATATATGAAAAATTGGATGTAAGGATATTTGTTAATCAATCAAGGTAGATAGATGATACAATGGATTAACACATGAAGTTATTCGTTGTGTCGAGCCTCATCGCTATTGCGAGAGAGATTTTAGTGCATTTGGATTTGGAAGATTGAAATTGAAATAATAAGAATTAATTGATTTGAAAGATTAAAATTGGAAGAAGAAGAAGAAGAAGAAGAAGAAGAAGAAGAAGAAGAAGAAGAAGAAGAAGAAGAAGAATTAATTGTTATGAAAGATTTAATTAAAAATAGAAGAAGTGCAACCATGCAGCAAGATTGAAGTGACAAAGCGAGAATAACGCATATCCAGGCGACAGGTAAAGCCCAAGAATATTGGTAAGTCAGAGATCTGCTTGGGATCCGAAGGGACCTGTCCGTCTGTCTATCTGATCATCCCAACACGAACCAGATTAGTCTCTTATTCAAATTCTCTGTCATTAAACATAGTTTGTTTCGTTAAATTCTAACATCACAATTTGTCGTGAAAAATATTATGTGTAATTTATGAATTGTCATCGTACAGTCCACTTAACTATCGCACATACATTTACGTTTGATGTAGTACTAAGTACCCTTCTATAATAATATTATAGAAGGGTATATAATAATAATGTGATTTAAGAACATATTATGTTCTTAAATCACATTATTATTGTAAGACTTTAACAAGATAGCTTCCCCACCTGTACAACTAAGAATATTTTCCCACGTACCGAAGTGATACGTACACACACGGCGACACGTTGTTCAAAATATGGACCTTTGCAAACACTTTGTATGTTGTTAATTATTAACAGCTTCACACAGGTCAGTATATAAAATAATATGAAAAGAAGTTCCATTATGTTATTGAAAAAACATTGGATGTAAAATTAATTAGATTTAGATATAAATTTTTTATAATGGTTCAGCAAAGCGACTTTTCGCCTTAGAATGAAAGCGGGTGGATTCAAGAAGCGATGACTATTAATGCAGCCGTAAGCTACCTACGTAATCATCACTCATATTATTGCCCGGAGTCTGTTTAATTCAATGTTTATTTAGGGGCTTTTCTCAACAAAGTATGCCAGCCCCTTTGTACCCTTGTAATCGTTACATGAGTAACTACAATTTACTGAGTTGTTCTTGAAAACATAAATTATTTCTTAAAAAAATTAAACATGACTTTCGCCGCATCACACGGTTTTTCACGCCCCGCTTGAAATACCCAGAGTCATAGCTGCAGGGAAATACATCCGCTGGCAGAGCGTTCCATAATTTTACTTACACGAAAGATGTAGGAACAGTCAAACTTTTTGGTTCGTAGTAAATTTATTTAAGTGTTATTGGGAATCCATGCGGGTACTTTGGGAATTTAATAAAATACTTATTTAAATAAAAAGCATTACGTAGCATATGTTTTTGGAGGAGATGAAGCGTGCAAAACGTCTTGCCCGCTTAAAAAAACCATTTCTTTTTCTGCTTTACTTTGTACTTTTTTTAAAATTTATTGTGGTAAACAAACAATACCACAGTAAAAGCTTAAGCATAATAAAACTTATATTTAACATAGTATTAACTATGGTATCAGCACCAAAGTTAGTACTATGGAAGTATGGAAAACCACGGATTATTTAAAAAGTATTAACTTTAGGTACATAATGCGATAGGTGGTAGTACTATCTATTCTAGAAGTTGTAAATTTTATTCTTAAACATTTTAGTTCGCGTTGCCGCAATATCAATATTATTGAAATTTGTGTTATACAGTTGTACCAGCCGATATAGCGGAGAACGCTTACCAGCATTAGCGCGGCAACGGAAGGTTGCAAACAACTGTGAAGGTTTACGGCAGTGCGTTCTAGTAGGTATTTTATAACATATCTTACTAATGATTTGTATGCAATCATATCTATTTTGACATAGGTCATAAAGCAACATTGCTTCCAGTTGTTTACGTCTAGACTGGAGTTTCAATAGTTTATATTTATGTAAAAGCTGTTCATATGATAAACTGCTACGGAAACATTTACAATGCATACAGCGCAAGATTTTTTTCTGTACACGTTCGAGAGTTACAACATATTTAATATAATAATATATATAATAACTTATATATACTATTACTATTATAATACTTTGTTGCTAGACAAGACAAGAGTCTTCGACCAATGTGTGTTACCAGTGATGACTTATGGCACTTAAACGTGGTCTCTTACTATGGGCCTCGGAGATAAGCTCAAAGTCGCACAACGAGCTATGGAGAGGGCTATGCTCGGGGTTTCTCTACGTGATCGAATCAGAAATGAGGAGATCCGTAGAAGAACGAAAGTCACCGACATAGCTCAGAAGATTAGCCAGTTGACGTGGCAGTGGGCAGGGCACATAGCACGCAGAACAGATGGCCGATGGGGCCGAAAGGTTCTGGAGTGGAGACCACGTACCGGCAGGCGCAGCGTAGGTCGTCCACCGACACGGTGGACAGACGACCTGAGGAAGGTCTCAGGACGACGTTGGATGCAGGCCGCTTCCAACCGGTCCTTTTGGAAAATCATGGGGGAGGCCTATGTTCAGCAGTGGACGTCCTACGGCTGAGATGATGATGATGATGACTTTGTTGCTTTATAAACCACTACTAGGTAGGTAAGTAGCTACTGGTTCTTCTCACGTGACTGTTCTTTCATACGGCTGAAAAAAGGATTTACTCATAATAGTGGCTAAGAAATAAAACATCGGTGGCGGGAAAAAAACCAATGGTTATTATTGATATTGTTAAATTTTCCTAGATTTGTGTTTCTGTGCGTTCTGATGACGTGGTGATATTAACCGTTAAGTAATCTCAATCATGCATGATAGTGTAGGCAAAGTGAGCCAACTCATGAAACATTGTTTCGTGTTTGTCTCGTCAATTGCCTTAGAAGGTGTGTCTCTGACGACTTGAATAAAAATCTCTCTTGGCTAAAGTAATTATAAAAAATAACTTAATATAGAAAATTTACAGTAGTACGAGACAACATGCGATGGAACAAAAATGAAACAGCTACACGAATTATAAATATTGTAATGCAAATTTCTTATGTTCTGTGGCAAAGATAAGAGTGCACTCAACCGTAGCGATTACGCTTACACTATCATCCAGCAATCGCGAAGATGGAACACTTTGGTTTCATTTGACGGGATTTTTTCTGGTATAATTTTACACGGTTCTGGTTAAGTGAGCACTTAACTGGTGAGAGTCGAGTCGGTGATTATTTTGTAGATTCTTGTTGATGTATGAAGATTTGATATATAAGGTCTTTATTAATTAGTGCACAATATTGGACGAGGAGGTTAGAAATCGATAACTGGAGGCCAATTCGTTTATTTCACAACGTTCAACAATCTATCCCGCTGCAACTGCAGTTCAACTCTGGTTGTCGTTCGATACTTTGGTAACAAGCCATTCTACTATTTCTATAGGCAAATTGGATTGTAGCGTCACATAAACATAACGTAAACGCTACTTTTTATTACATACATAATTGACACTACTATATACGAATATGAGTTAACAAAGCGTTCATGATCTATCGAGTTAGCAGAACATAAAGTTTTGATCGATCCCTGGCGTCAATAGAATCGTAACTGCAGTTGGACTGTTATTCAATAGCAGAATAAGAAAACGCATAAAAGTCGCCGTTCAGCTACGGTTGGATTGCAATTTAATTAGTGGAATCGGCCTCCTGGTCATTATAGTGAATGAAATAGCTACTTTTTTTTTATTATTGTCCGTCAATATTCAGTGACCCGCGCTATTGCGCGACTTATGGAGGATCCCAATAATCTATCTATCCACGGTTTTCCTTACTACCGATAGAAATTTGATATAACGTTCATACAAAAAGTGTCAAATATCTATCTCTAGTAAGCTAAACCGGCGATAGATATATTATTGGGACCGGCCGTTAAAGCACGATGGCGGCGCTCCATTACAGAATAGATAGCAGTAACTTTACGAGACATACTTTAGATTAGAACCCCCTTAGAAATAGGTACCTACAATGACAGCTGATCTCAATGCCTAAACCTACTCATCCGGGCCCGTCTTACATACCCGCCCGGATGGGTCAACGTTTGTACGTCGTTGTACCTGTTCTATGTGGGTAGGTTAGGTATGTCTCGCACAGTTACTGTTATCTATTCTGTGATGTAGCAGTGCGTCCCATCGTGCGTTCAGTCGCACAATGGTTCTCAGCCCTGGAGGTGGAGCGGCGAATACAGGTTCATAATAATAAAACATATGTTATTTTTACCTTTTAATTTAAATTAAATAATTACAAGTTATCGATTCCATAACGGAATGGTCCGTTCAATATTTGTTAAGGACACGCGAGCACCCTAGAATAAGTCGTAAAATGTAAATATAGGTTAAGGAAAATTATATGTACTCGTATAGAATCAAATTGCAAAATAAAACACTAGTTGACGACACCACTAGTTGCGAGGCCTAATGTGGCAATATAAATAGGCCAAATTTGTATTCAGAGGTCTCACAAAGATTCTTCGAGATGCGAAAATTAGCTTCCATACGTATGCTCTCGAGGAGGAAAAACTCCTACGAGTAGTTATTCGAGGCGTCCCTAAGGAGGTGTCGACAGAGTTAGTCGGCACAGACTTAAAAGCCCAAGGCTTCCCAGTTCGCGAGGTTCACCGCATGTACAGCGGGAAAACCAAGTCCCCTTATGACCTAGTATTGGTCATCCTTGACCGCTCTCCCAAGGGCAAAGCCATTTTTAATATAAAGACAATTGTCAATCTGTCGGGTATCACCGTACAGGCCCCCTATCGTAATGGCACCCCTGGACAGTGTCACAACTGTCAATTGTACGGGCATGCCGCTCGCTTTTGTTTCGCCCGTCCCCGGTGCGTTAAATGCCTAGGTGACCACGGCACCTCTAGCTGCTCTCGCACTAGAGACTCGCCGGATCCCCCAAGCTGCGTTCTGTGTGGCAATCAAGGCCACACCGCAAATTATCGCGGCTGCCCTAAGGCGCCCCGTACCGCTAAGGTAACGGGAAAAAGGGCTCCACTACCTTCTAGCCTAGCGAACCCTTCGCGCACACAAGGCATCAGCCCTAAGCTGACGCTTACTCCTCCAACTCCGGCAACACCTAACGTGCCTAGCTTTCCCCCCGCACACAGTGCCTGGGCCAAGCCACTGAGCATGGTCGAGAAAAGCACTCCCGCTCGAGTAACAGCTTCCGCTACCGCTCATCCCCCAACCCCCGCTCCCGCTAAAGCGACTGCCCGCCCCTCTCCCCCTGCCCCTGCCCGCAAGCCCACTCCGGCCTTACCAAAGGCTGCAATAGCTGAGCTGGGCGAACAAAGCCAATCTGACTTGACGGCAGACCTAGCATTAGTCATGGACTACGCCATGGCTATTGATTTAGATGAAGTACGAATGTTCGCACACAAACTTCGTACGGCAAAATCCGAAAACGACCGCCTACGAGCTACGCTCGAGCACGCGGGAGTTATCGGCGCCATTAAGCGCTACTCAGTCCCAAACACTCACTAGTACAACTAATATGGATTGTACAACAAAAAGAGTAAAACCCCGCGCAGTTACGTTAGTCACCTTCAACGCTAACGGCTTTTCTAGTCAACGTGATGAAATTCAAGAATTCTGTAAGACCCATCACGTCGATGTCTTATGCATTCAGGAAACTTTCCTGAAACCGGGAAAAGCAGACCCTAGGTTCGCTAATTACCGGTTAGTCCGTAACGATAGAATGACCCATGGAGGCGGAACACTTATCTACTACAAAAGGTCTCTACACTGTATTCCTTTAGTACCTCCCCCTCTAATTAACTTAGAGGTGTCACTTTGCCTGTTAGGGTTGACAGGTCATCAACCTGTCATCATAGCCTCATGCTATCTCTCTCCGAATAAAGTCTTACTACGCAGCGACTTGGAAGCGCTATTTTCTATGGGTGACTCCATCCTTTTAATGGGTGACTTTAACAGTAAGCATATCCTTTGGAATTGCTCCTAAACTAACCCCAACGGTAAGATCCTAGACTCACTAGTCGACGTACTAGAATTTGATGTCCTCTCCCCTCTGGAGCCCACAAGATATCCCAACCAGGAACGACAACGACTTTCTGATATACTTGACATTGCCCTTCTTAGGAATGTAAGCCTCCGCATACGCGCCGTAGAGGTGTTACACGAACTTGACTCTTACCACCGCCCAGTCATCTTTCGACTCGGCCCTGACCCGACTGACTCTATCCCTATCACTAAAACGGTCGTGAACTGGAAGCTTTTGAGGGAGTCCCTCCGAGCGATCAGTTCACCCGCTCTGGATAGGATACCTGACGATATACAGACTGTTGATGACGTCTCCTTGGCGATCGAAGCTCTCGGCGACCACCTCCGCACCACACTAGGTGAATCCTCAAAGCAGATCAAGGTGGCGGATGACCGTCGCTTTGAACTGCCCGAGGATGCGAGGAGGCTGCTGACATCCAAGAACGCAGCCACAAGGGCATATGACTCGACACCAACCCGCGAAAACAAGGCCACCATGCGCTACTTTCAGCGTGCTGTGAGGAAACGCATGAGTGAGCTGCGTGATCAAAGGTGGGACGACACCTTATCAGAACTCGAACCAACCCACCAGGCGTACTGGCGGTTGGCACGAGCTATGAAATCGGATGGACAGACGACTATGGTTCCCCTCCTTAGGCCCCCACCCCTACCCATAGCATTCTTTGACGATGAAAAGGCCGAGTGTTTAGCTGATAGTCTAGAAAATCAGTGTACTCTCAATGTAGACCACGTAGACCAGGGTCACCTCTATACGGTTGACTCTGAAGTCGAACGTAAAAGCTCTGTGCCCATCTCAGACCTCCCACCCCTCCCACTAATCAAATCTTCTGAAGTGGTCGACCTGATCAAGGATCTTAAATCCCGCAAATCCCCTGGATCTGATGGTATCAGTAATAAAATGCTGAAACACCTCTCAGTCCCATTAATCCATCTCTTAGTCAGCATCTTCAATGCGGCTATGAATAACTGCTTTTTTCCAGACACCTGGAAACATGCCATTGTAATTGGCATTCGTAAACCAGGCAAGTTGGCCTCACTGCCAACTAGCTACCGCCCTATCAGTCTCCTCAGCTCCTTGGGGAAAATATACGAGCGACTCATTGTGAGTCGACTCTGGTCCCATGTCAAATCCAACAATCTGCTTCCTGACGAGCAGTTTGGCTTTAGGGCCAGACACTCATGCGTCCAACAGGTGCACCGCATCACGGAGCACATACTCGAGGGCTTCAATAAGAAGCCAAAGCCTCAAGGGACAGTAGCGGTCTTCCTCGATGTAGCGAAAGCCTTCGATAAAGTCTGGCACAACGGCTTGATCTACAAGCTGTACCAACTCGGTGTGCCAGACCGTCTTGTACTCATAATACAAGACTTTCTCAGGGATCGTAGCTTTCAATACCGCGTAGAGGGACAGCTCTCCTCCCCTCACCCCATTCACGCAGGAGTCCCTCAGGGCTCTGTACTCTCACCCGTCCTCTTCTCGCTGTACACCAGCGACATCCCACGATCCGAACCCAATGTTCAGATTGCTCAGTTTGCAGACGACACTGCACTCTACTGCACTGGCTGGTTCAAGACCAGGCAGAGAAAGTCGGTCACAAACGCCCTGCACCATGTAGGAACATGGTTCCGCAAATGGCGTATCGCTATCAACCCAGAGAAAAGTACAGCAGTGTACTTTCACGAGAGTGCTGGTCCACGGAAACCGCCAGAACCCATTATGTATTTTGGCGAACCGATACCATGGGCTACGTCCGCCAAATATCTAGGCGTAATCCTTGACAGGCGCCTCACCTTCGCTAAACACATTGAAAGTGTTCGCAATAGGGCAGCTTTTATCCTAGGTCGCCTCAATCCCCTTATATGCAAGAGTGGTAAAATGTCCCTTAGAAATAAGGTGACACTTTACAAAACTTGCATTCGTCCAATCATGACCTACGCGTCTGTAACGTTCGGTCATGCTTCAGATAGGCACATTCATAGACTTCAAGTAATTCAAAATCGCTTTACCCGCAAGGCAGTAGGCGCACCGTGGTACTTACGGAACGCTGACCTCCACTGCGACCTAGAACTCCCCTCTATCGTACAGTTCATGAAAGACTGTTCTCGCCGCTACTTCGATGCGGCCCCACACCATCCCAACCCACTAGTGGTGCAAACCGCTAACTACTCAACACACACATCAGATCCATACTTCACCCCGCCACGCCGCCGCCCACGACACCTCCTGGATGACCCGGACGACCCCATCACGACAGCTCTGGCGTCGATCAGTCAGCCTCACAAGGTAACCTGTATCATATTTTTTGGTAATGCGTATTAAGGTAAAGGTAACGTATCGATTTTCGATTAAAAGTTTATAAGTATCATCAATATTAACCTGTGTTTTAATTCATTAACCTGTGTTTTGTTTTCTTTCAGACAGTGCGTGCGGCTACCGGCACCTCTATTCCCTACTAGGCAAGGGTTCGCCCTTGTCGTTGTCTAGCGCTTTATGCGCCCTTGTTGTCCCTCGGTTGAGTGCTGCGTGCGCTCACCAACAGTCCTGTGTCGCTTTTAATGCCCGTAGTGGCAAAAAGCTCTATGTCCTTCCTAAAAAAAAAAAAAAAAAAAGTATTAAATTGTCAGTTTACGAACGGATACCTTGCGTTTTACTTCTCCTCAAGAACCCTCAAGAACCTCAAGAGCTAGGAACAAATACAGTCCATAAGAAGACAGCAACAATATTGTGCACTAATTAACAAAGATCTTATATATTCAATGTCAATGTCAAACATAACCTTAAAAAAATATTGATATATCTTCCATTCTATTATAGCTGATGTTAATGATAAAATGATTATTAAAAACTTTAAACAATCCTCATAATCGTTTTACTAAGAAAAAAATATGAGGTTATACCCTCACACAAAAAATGCCGTATTGAGCATCTTCTTATTTTGTAGAAGTCGGTTGAAAAAGATGCTTTTAACTAGCTTGAAAAATGGAGGAAGTACTTGACTCGCCTGTATGATTTTTTAATCGACTTCAAAAAAGGAGGGGTTTCTCAATTTAACCGTATATTTTTTTATGTGTGTTCACTGATAACTTCATCGTTTATGTACCGGTTTTGATGATTTTGAAATTTGCTCTGGTTAGTGGTGTAATGGTAAGGCGGCATAAGTCTTCGCTGCTTGTCTAGTGCTTTATAAACATAAACTGCTAAAATACTAACTGAGTCTTATAAACTTTAGGATAAAATAACTTTATGTAGGTTATATATAGATATTAGACAGGCCGGTTGGCGCAGTTGGTAGCACCCCTGCCTTCTGAGTCGCTGGTCCCGGGTTCGATCCCCGGACAGGTCAAACATTTGTGTGCATGAACATGTCTGTTTGATCTGTGTCTGGGTGTGTATATGTATTTAAGTATGTATATCAGTCATCAGGTTACCATAGTACAGGTTCTGCCTAATTTGGGACCTGAAGACCTTTGTGTGGATGTTGTCACATATTATATTATTATTATTATATTATATATTATGACTCATCACTTAAATGAACCTATAAAATACTTTACTTTACTCTCTACTTTTTTACCAGGATTTTTATCAAAGTATATTTTTGAATATAGGTTCGATTTTGAAAAAAATTATGTTCACCTTTATTCACTAATAACATTATTGATTGAGTTCATTATAATAATATTTTAGGAAAATAAATATATTGTTCTCACATAGGTTTTCAACTGGCTAATCTTCTGAGCTATGTGAGAAGATTAGCCAGTTGAAGTGGCAGTGGGCAGGGCACATGGCACGCAGAACCGATGGCCGATGAGGCCGAAAGGTTCTGGAGTGGAGACCACGGACCGGCAAGCGCAGCGTAGGTCGTCCACCGACACGGTGGACAGACGACCTGAGAAAGGTCGCAGGGCGACGTTGGATGCAGGCCGCTTCCAACCGGTTCTTATGGAAAATCATGGGGGAGGCATATGTTCAGCAGTGGACTTCCTACGACTGAGATGATGATGATGATGATGACATAGGTTTTTGCATTCACAATAGTCATGTTTGTTTATGGATATGGATATTCGATAAAGCTTGTATAGCACTCTGTCTCTTTGAGATTGAAGTGTTGGATTTGACCAAAAACTGGCGTTTAATTGGTTCTTACTAGTTTGGTTTTAAAGTGTTTTACCTGAAATAGGTGCAATAAATATAACTTTAAGTCATATAAAATTATTATTTGTTAATGCACTTATACATTTCATGTAAACAGTGAAAGTCCTTAACAAGAAAGCTCCCCAAGCTGTGTAAATAAGGGTATTTTCCCACAGATCTAATGGCAACCCACCTCGCTTCGTTCGACTGGCAACACAAATACGCGGACTTAAGTTAAGATTATAGGGGTACCTGACCTTGGCAAGTTGCGGTAAATATGGGGCAACATTGGGGTATTGTGTTGTTTAAGTAGAGAACTTGTATGCTCGTATTTTAATAGCATAACACGGAATGGAAGAGAATACGGTTACTAAGCATCTTTTAATATTAATATTCCTTTTAATATACTGTGGGTAGACTGAAAAATAAAACCCAGAAAACGAGTATAAAAAGGCGGTACGAGCGCGTCGACGGTCATTATTAGTCGAGACTTCGTGCGGAGCGGACCTCTTGTCAAATTACGTATAGATGTTATTATCTTGTTGAAACTTTGATTGTTGTTATTTTAATAATATGTGTAAAGTTTAAATTCAGTTTAGATTAACAATCAAGTGTATTTTTTTAAGTAAAACCACTTCTGGTAGCTTATATCAGAAGTGGGATTGCTCACTACGTCCACTCAAAAGCAGTTTGTTTTCGTTTACTTCGTTTGAGTGTCCGTGAAGTACAAGGTTGTGATTAATAATTCCTGGTAAGGTAATTTTTATTACTCTGGTACCTTTTTGCATGTTTTGTTATCTAGTATCCTTCAAAACGAGTAGCAAATGGGCCGATCTCGATCTCGTGACCGGCATTATTCTTCTACTCACCGCCCGCGTGGCGAACGCTCTGCGAGTAATAGTACCCGCAGTTCGAGTAGAGGATATACGCCTCCGGTAAGAAAACGGCATTTTACCCGTAGTCGCGGCTGTAGCCGTAACCGCAGCGAACGTCATGATGTACGTCACACGCGCCGTAATTATTATCGCGGTCGCAGCCGCGATCGTAGCTGGAGTCGTGACTACCGACGGAGTCGTAGCCGCGATCGTAGCCGGAGTCGTAGCCGTGACCGTTACCGCCATGACCGCAGTCGTCGAAACGACAATGGTGAGTTTAGTGGTCATGAATCCTGGCACACTATCATGTCGCGTCTTCAGGCTTTGGAGTCGCAAGCGTCTGCTTCGCATCTATCAGGTCAATTAGCCTCTGCTGAACCGCCCTACGTTAATGGAACGGAGCAGATCGTCGAAGCCATTCAATCATTGAAATCAGTAAGTACACAAAGCTACTATGTGTCTAATTTTGACCCTAGCATACACGACGTGGATTCTTGGTTCGAGGAAGTTGATAGGGCCAAGATTACAAACCGGTGGGATGAACGCGAATGCCTCGCTCGTGTTGGTAAATGTTTGAAAGGTGATGCGAGAACGTGGCTGGATGAGTGGGTTTGCAATGACCGCTCGTGGTTCAATTTTAAAAGGGACTTCAAATGCTTGTGCGCTAAAAAGGTAGACCGGGCGAAAATTTTGTACGAGGTAATGTCCACTAATTCTAATAGTTTTCGCACTTATGCTGAATACGCACGCAAATCATTACTCCGGTTGCGGATCGTTAAGGGCCTTAGTGATGATTTGATCACCGATATTGTGCTACGAGGCGTCACTGATCCTCAAGTAAAAGCGGCGGCTATAAACGCGAATTTATCCCCCCAAGATTTAGTAGGCTATTTGACTACTTTCTCGAAACCGGAAAGTGCAGATAGTCGTGTCGCACGCCGTCCGGTCGCACCAAGTAGCAGGCATAAAACATCGATTACCAAGCGACCGATTTCGGGCTCTAATAACAGTACGAAATGCTATTTATGTGGCGAGCTGGGACATAAGCAGTTGAATTGTCCCAAGAAGCCGAAACCCGCTGCTGCAGGTTCTGCAAACGATCCGGTCCCAAAATCGAATGCTGCTAAGGTCGAGCGCCCCATCCCATGTGCGTATTGCAAAAAACAAGGCCATCACATACGAGATTGCTTTGCAAAGCACCGTGCGGATTCTGGTAAGGTCAATTTCTGCTCAGTTGCCTCCGTCGAAAAACAGAACGACGTCGTTGTTGGTGTCATTAATGGGATTCCCGTTGACATACTTATAGATAGTGGTGCCATAGGTGTGTCGCTTATCTCTTCTGCAGTAGTAAATCACCTTTCCTGCGCTAAGAAACCTACCAATCAACAAATAAAAGGAGTAGGTAAGTCCATAACACACGTTAATTCGTACGTCTCTCTGATTGTTCAGCTGGAAGACATTTCACTAGATGTGGACTTCTTGGTTGTTCCTAACGAGTGCATGAATGCCCCTGTCATAATTGGCACTGATGTGCTGAATCGGGAGGGGGTTACGTACGTACGAACCAAAGACTCGCAGCGAATCATACGAGCCCCTAAACGCGCTGTTTCTTCTGTGAACAATAACAACCAACAACGCATTTGTAATACCTCTTTGGACGGTCCACTTTTAGCCCATCTAAATAAGATCCTGGACGAGTTCTCCGAACACATGATTTCAGGTACGGCCTCTTCAACTGTTACAACAGGTGCTATGAGTATTCGTCTAAAGGACGATACCCCAGTTCATTACCGGCCGTACAAAATGTCTCAGGACGAAAAGCTGAAGGTACGTAGTATCACACAAGATTTACTTTCAAAGGGTATCATCCGTGAGTCAGAGTCGCCTTATGCAAGTCCGGTGTTACTCGTTAAGAAAAAGGACGGCTCTGACCGGATGTGTGTGGATTTCCGCGCATTAAATGCACGAACAGTAAAAGATCGATTCCCACTACCACTCATTGATGACCACATCGACCGCTTGGGTAAAAGCACATATTTTACAACCTTGGACATGGTGACTGGGTTCCACCAAATAAAGCTTGATGAAGCGTCCATACCACTCACCGGCTTCGTAACACCAGAAGCCCATTATGAGTATGTAAAGATGCCATATGGATTGGCCAATGCGCCGATCGTATACCAGCGCATTATTAGTAAAACATTGCAGAAATTCATTACCGAGGGGAAAGTTCTGGTATACATCGACGATTGTCTAATCTTGTCCTCCTCTGTCGAAGAGGGATTGCAAACCCTGCGGGAAGTACTGCAGACCTTAACGGAAGCGGGGTTTTCGTTAAACTTGAACAAATGTTCTTTCTTATGCAAAGAAGTAGAGTACCTGGGGCGAGTAATATCTAACGGGGAAGTGCGACCCGCTCCTGGTAAGGTTCAGGCTCTTGCAGATTCCACAGCACCACAGAATGTCAAACAGGTTAGACAGTTCCTTGGATTGGCGGGGTATTTCCGAAAATACATCCCAGATTATTCCACCAGGACTGCTTGCATTTCGCGCCTGACTCGTAAAGACGTACAATTTCAATGGACTACGGAACATGAAACTGTACGCCAAGGAATTATTAAGATTTTAACCAGTGCACCGGTGCTCGCGATATTTGATCCAAGTCTACCTACGGAAGTGCACACTGATGCAAGCAGCCTTGGGTATGGCGCGATCTTACAGCAAGTTCATAAGGATGGTACTCGGCGTGTGGTGGCCTACTATAGCCAGGTCACTAAGGGCGCTGAACCGAAATACCATTCTTATGAACTAGAAACTCTTGCGGTAGTAAAAGCCTTGAGGCATTTCAGGCACTACCTCATTGGTATTCAATTCCACGTAGTAACGGATTGTAATGCCTTGAAATCCACTCAAAGTAAAAAAGACTTGTTACCGCGTGTGGCAAGATGGTGGATTTACCTACAAGATTTTAATTTCACCATTCTTTACCGAAAAGGCGCCATGATGCCACACGCGGACTATTTGAGTAGAAACCCTTGTAAAGTAAACAATATTGAACGTCCACGTAACTGGGCTCAAATCGCTCAAGCGGGTGATGAGGAGACTCAAACTATGATTCGTTCCATTGAACAAGGTCAATTGGATACGTCCAGATACGAAGTACACAACGACATATTGTATTACCGGTATACACCGACAGGTGCAGAGCCGAGGCTACTTTGCTTCATTCCTAAAGGTCACCGTTTGAGTCTCCTCCGAATTTTCCATGATGAGCATAGTCACATAGGTGCAGATAAGGTGGTGGACCTAATACTAAGACATTTTTGGTTTCCTAGTCTTAGGAGATTTGTTACTAAATACACTTCCCATTGTTTAACGTGTATCGCCCACAAACGTGTACCACGAGCACCTTTACAGCCTATTACATCTTGGGACAAATCTGAAATCCCCTTTCAAACTTTACATGTAGATGTTCTAGGTCCCCTCCCTGTGTCTAAGGGTTATAAATTTGTCATGCTTGTGGTCGATGCATTTACAAAATACTGTTTACTGAAACCCATATGTCGCCAAGATTTCGATGAACTGAAACAAGTGTTTCAACATGTATTGTCGTTGTTCGGTACTCCTAATTTAATTGTATCAGATAGGGGACGTATGTTCGAATCAACGGGCTTCACTTCATGGATGAAGGTCCTTGGTGTACAGCTCCATTACATAACTCCTGAGATGCACCACGCAAATGGACAAGTGGAACGCTACATCCGTACAGTCCTGAACATGCTCCGCATTGCAGTGAATCATCGTAAAGCTGAGTGGGCCGAAGAACTGTGGCAATTACAGCTTATTCTAAACCTGACAAAGCAGAAAACCACACAGACTTCTGCCCTAAATCTCTTAATTGGCCACGAAAGCGCAACTCCTGCAATCCGAATGTTAGTGCGAGATGTTGCTTTGAATCTGACCGAGGGTAACCGGGAAGCGAGACGAGAAATGCTTAGGCAAAGGACGGCCGAACGGTTGAGAAAGAACCAGGATCGTCAGGACACTATCGTCAATGAACATCGGAAGCCTCCTCGTGTGTTTCAGATTAACGACATGGTGTTTGTTGTCAAGTATGCCCAATCTCAGGGTAAACTGGATCCTGGCATGCGGGGACCCTATAGGGTAGTGAAGACCCTTCCTAACCACCGATACGAATTGAAGTTACTTACTGGATCTTATGGAAAGTCTACTTATGCAGCTGCTCAGTTTATGATCCCATGGAAAGGTGAATGGACCCCGGAGACATGTGCAGTGTTTTTTGAAGGTGCGTGTTCACCCTTTTTGACCCGTCTTAAAGTGAAGACGGTACCTTGCCCTGTTCTTTTAAAGCTTTTTGCGTTGCGAAGAGTTGTCGAGGGAGTACAACCTCCTTTCCCCTCGACCTGAAAGCTTTTCGCGTTGCGAAGAGTCTTCGAGGGAGTACAAACTCCTTTTCCCTCGATGTGAAAGCTTTTCGCGCTGCGAAAAGTCGTCGAGGGAGTACAACCTCCTTTTCCCTCGACGTGAAAGCTTTTCGCGTTGCGAAGAGTCATCGAGGGAGTACAACCTCCTTTTCCCTCGATGCAAAAGCTTTCCGTATGGAGAGTCACCGGGGGGTTTCATGCGCCTTGCCCCCTGGTGTAGATTTAGTATTTCCTCGGTAGGGGCCCCTACCGAGGAACCTGTGTAACTTTTACATTATTCTGAGTTGATGTGAATGTTCAGTTTGTTTACTTCTTTAAAGTGCTTAACTTTTATAACAACCCTAACAAACTAACCTTGTTTACCAGCGACATGGAGTCTAGAAATAACTTAAGTTTTTTTTTCCAGACGTCGATGACGACGTTAATGACGAATGCCTGGATCCAAACCCAGGAATGATGGACTCCAATACGGCTGGGCCATCCTCAGCACCTGACGAGACAACTGGACCTCAACCACGTTCGATGCCCATATCCTCGGAAGATAGAGAACTCAACGAGGGTGTTATCGAAGTAGCAGCCCCACCACTGCAATCACTCCCCCGGTTGATTCCTACATCCTCGGAAGACGACGACTAGGCCTGTCGGGACGCCAGGATGTCAGGAGAGGCCGTGTGGGTAGACTGAAAAATAAAACCCAGAAAACGAGTATAAAAAGGCGGTACGAGCGCGGCCTTAGGCGGTGCGCCCTCTGCGCCCGCATCTGGCTGAGTGCCATCTGCGCTCGCCAACCGTCCGGTGACGCTGTAAATGCCGGTAGAGGCAAACAGCATTAGTCCGTTCTAAAAAAAAAAAAAAAAAAAAAAAAAAAAAAAAAAAAAAAAAAAAAAAAAAACGTCGACGGTCATTATTAGTCGAGACTTCGTGCGGAGCGGACCTCTTGTCAAATTACGTATAGATGTTATTATCTTGTTGAAACTTTGATTGTTGTTATTTTAATAATATGTGTAAAGTTTAAATTCAGTTTAGATTAACAATCAAGTGTATTTTTTTAAGTAAAACCACTTCTGGTAGCTTATAATACGCATACCTTATAAGCAATATATCATATTAATGTCCTTTTTTATCTACCGATTTCCAAAAAGGAGGAGGTACTCAATTCGACTGTATTTTTTTTAATGTTTTTACAAACATTGAAAAGAAAATACATTTGAAGAAAAACATGAGGTTACCCTCATAACTTTCGATTAGGTAAACCGATTCTCAAAACTCTTTTTTTTATTTTAAAGCTGGTGCTTCCCGTGTGGTCCCATTTAAATTTCATCCAATACGGTCCAGTACTTTTTGATTTACACTCCAATAACTGCATAGAATGGAAATCAGTATTAAAATTTTCAAATTGAAAAAAAAACTTTTTACTTGATGGGTCCTTTAGCTCAGTTGGTAGTAAGTTAGTGACTGCCTTCAAAGTACGGTGTCCCAGGATCGAACCCCGCCAGCAGAATATTTCTTCTCAGGTCTTGGATGTTGGAATGTATTATAATGTGTGTCCCTGCCTCCCGCGACACAGGGAATTTTAATGTGGTGGCTGAATGGGCAGTTAAACGTTATTTTATTTTCAATTAGGGTGTTTTTTAAACAAGCATTTGACCACAGTCTGTCCTGATGGAAAGTGATGACGTGATCGACGGTGGTACATAAAAGATACCTATTTACTCTGTACTTGAAGACTCCTAGAATGTATATGATGGGAAATACAGAAACTGGTAGGTTGTTCGATACTTCAGCAATACGCGTTATGAAGCAGGATTGAAAGCTTCGTACGTTTATTTAGAATATCGACCATGTGCGGATAGTGTAAATAAAAAATGCAATTACTTATAAATCTTAATCATAAGTTGAGTATACTATTAAACATAATATTTTTAATATTAAAAAATACTTAAAGGTGCGCTCGTACCCTGATTAAAGAAAAAGAAGATTTATTAAACACCTAGTGTAACGAAACAGATCAATAGTATATTATGAAAAAAATAATCTAGAAAAGGAAGAGGAAAAGATTAATAACCGAATAGAATTCATAAATATAACTCTCTTTCAGCAGAAAAAAAAATCCTGAATAGGTCCACAAAAAAACTTTCACGTCCAAACTCTAAGAATTTTCATCGACAACACTATATTTTTTAGGTAATACTTAGTCAACGTATAGTACTAAAGTAATAACCAGCAGTTTTTTCAATTGTGTTTGTATATATCGCAAAATATAAAGAAAGCGTACAAAATTGACGCATTTTGGCATTACATCGTCCAATCTAACAAGCGATTTTAAACCTTACGTAAAGCATCGTAAATTATTTTAAAATTGGGGTTGGTCCGCGTCTTAATAACTTTACTTTATATTAATTATTATACGATATTGAATATTAAATATTATACGATATTGAATCGGATCATTTTTGTTACAGAATACTCTCTTTAAAAATCTTTTTTTTTTTTCAATATATGTCGGCAAACGCAGTTTATATTAGTTTCGAAAACCAAAGACATCATTAAAACAATTAATGATGCTATTACATACTATGTCAAATGGGAAGGCATTAAGTCATGAGCTACCTACACCTGCCCTTAATAGCTCTAAATGCCATTCTGATTAATTTACTGACTATACGAATAATAAACGTTCCTATTCTAAAGTAGTCAAAATGTGGAAATATAATCATATTCATCACTATGGTCATCACAGGCATAGAAAATGAACAGCTGAACATAGAACTCGCCCACTACCACTGTCAAAAGGACCGGTTGGAAGTGGTCTTCGTCTTCAGCCAACGTCGTCCAGTGACCTGAATGGTTATACGATCGTCTGTCTGTTTGATGGACGACCTAAGCTGTATAATTACCAGTCCGTGTTCTGCACTCTAGATTCTTTCAGCCGCATATAATTATATACATATCCGACTCAATTCCTTTCCTCAATAATTTACAGTATTTAAAGGAGATAATGCCTGCAATTTATGGCTGAAAGCAATATTGTCGCTCAATAATGACGGCATTTATCCATGAATATCCAATACAACTCAATACCGGATAACTCAATATGCGCCGGATGCCTTGCCCGTGTTGTGCATCGTCTTTTTATTGTATAAGAATATGTTATATATAAAAAATGCAAGTTTCATTTACTTTAACACTCCGGCTTATTACGGTACTACGTAGTATGTCAAACTATCCTATGTGCGCCATATTCGGTCCTTCCTTAGTTCCATCCCTCTCGTACATTCCCTCATTGGTCACTTCCCTATCTGACTATTCTCTATCTAGTATATAACATTTAGCATACTCTGCCCATCCCCTGCCCACTGCATTCTGCCACTTAACATGGGTGTGGTTTGTTGGAAAGACCAGTCGAAGGTTTTAAGCTCTGACATGGCCTGTAGGTCTACCACGAGTTAACAACATTGACACCAATCGATGCTCGGTATCGACTGCCGCAAAAAAAATGTATGAAAAAAAGAACTGTGCCACCTCGCGGTCAATTGTAGAACTAAAATTGACAGCGAGTATTCCAATGACAAGCTTAATAGGTAGCAAGATCGAGTATCGACTATAGATGACATTTATGTTGCCAACTCATGGTAGAGCTACTGATGCATGTTGTCATAAGATCGGGATCGACGAGCCCTCCGAAACACAAAAGAATATAATTCAAAAAGGCCACAAGCTATTACCCATCCAAGAAGTGATCACTTTATCATTACATTACATTCATGATCAAATTATTGCTGTGTGACAGTACGAAATAATAGGTATGCTTGGCTATGAGCGCTTCCAATAACATTAAATTTATCAACATAAACACATATTGCCCTGCCTAAGCCTGCCAAACATTCGAAACAGTACAATTTACGGCAGCGCGCTTGGCAATCAATCAATATTATTACTGAGGGTCTTCCTAGCTTGCCATTGACAGATATTGATATACCCACGGCGCCAAACAATAGATGCCTACATTTTTTTTCGCCGGTGAATGTGGCCTGTAAAAAATGGTAAAAGAACTAATAGGCAGTTTCCGCGACGCTCTCTGCCGAAAAGTTATAAAAAATACGTAAAATGAGGGTATAAAGTGCGAGCTTGACCTTTATAAATTTACTTGTGCTCTTTTGAACAGAGCTTTGAAATATGATACTTTTAACAGAACAAAAGAAGTTAAAATCTTTTAGTTTTATCGGTATGTGACGTATGTAGTAAAAATCGTGATTTATCTCAGTTTACGTTGTTTACCCGTAATTTCGTCATAAAACAAATAACTGTTGAATGAACTGCAAAATGTGTGGTCATGGACTCCGCTACGGATGGCTAGATAAGTTTCAGCCCTCGCACATGGCTTGGATGCCGGTGTACCGGCGCCTCAAGGAGTTTGTATTATACCTATAGTTTAGCTTCCAAAGTTTGGTTGCAGCGAGCAATTACCACCCAGGAGTAATGCGGTTATCAAAGTTACTCCTTTGCATAGATACCGCCCTTCTGGCAACGACCTTTGTTAACGTTGTCAGAAAACATACATTTTATCCACGTGGAATATTATTTGCTATGGCGGGGGAGGTAGATTGGACGAGAACCATTTCAATATTGTAAAGATTAACAACTTATTTATATAAACAGAATATTTTACGTTTTTGTGTTTACTGGGTTATGTTAAAATATGGTTGTAGTCAGTGCGAGTTGCAAATAAGAGTAATGTCGGTAATTTTGATTTGGCTTGGACACTTTTCTTAAAATTGGGAAATTTTTGCTGCAGCGCTATTTACCGGCTGACTTTGATAAAATTTAGTACACATAATTAGGTAGGACTTTGAAGAGGAATTTAGAATATGAGCATGATTGGTCAAGTGGTTCCCGAGATAAAAGGTTGTAAATTACTGCTACTTCGCTAAAAATTGGGGCTAATAAGACTATGTGCTCGCGAGGCCTTCTGTTCGCTAAGATACTAGTTTAGATAATTTTAGCTCAGTGTTTTGAACAAGCGATTTACCGGTTTAGAGTCCATGGGTCATTTGGTTAATTGTATCTGCACTGTAAGTATGGGTTATCGATAGGATAATATATAATATAATATACAGGGTGTTTGGTAGAGGGACCGACAAACCAAATGAGTGTGTTCGGGGGACCACTTGGAGAATACAAGGTGGCCAAAATATCCCCGACCTCCCACTATGTTTAACTTTTTTTTTGTGATTTTTACCTTTTTTCCGAAATTGTACCTATTTACCACCATAACATTTGTAAAATCTGTTTTAGACCGGATGTTTTTAGTTGAATTTTTTCTCTTATACACCTTCAGGCCACGCAAAGCAAAATTGGATACGAAACAGAGATAACTAACTGATTTAGTTAAAAAAAATTGGGGTGTCGGGGATTTTGTTTGGCCACGTTGTATTCTCCAAGTGGGCCCCCGGACACGCCCCATTTGGTTTGTCGGTCCCTCTACCAAATACCCTGTATATTGCTATTGCTGCTAGATCCATGCTAGAGACAAGGTATAAGACTTGAAAATAAGTGTATCGAAGTGACAAGTTTATTGATCCATGGTAGCACTGCTTATCGTGTATAAATGGAATGTCTATAATACGACATAATATTCAGAAGCTGTAGCAGAAACAATTTGAGAAAGAGTATTCGTATTGAAATGCTACGGCGTATAATCTATGAGTTGACCATTCCACAATTGTCCAAGATAAATGACAGTTTACACTGTTTTACGTGAACGACACCATAGATATAATGTACATTGGGTGAATTCTGTGAACAACACGTTACGTTACACTTACACAGTCGTGATAGGCCCACATATGACACATAATCTGTTCACTGCGATATTCGTAAGCACCTAGTTGCCGTGAGACAATTCATATTTTCCGTCGCAGGTTAAAAGTGATCACGATGTAATAGACCCGCACGTGCTAAGTGACCTATTTCTTATATAGTACTAATACTTCCCTTATACTTATCACAGCTGCAAAATTCTTGAAATCTCAGCTATCAAGGACTCGTCCACGGAAGTAATCGTGTCTTATCTTTGTTCACCATTTATCAAAGATACCCTGCGTATTGTCGTTCTTAAGAATATCTCTTACTGATTTGGCTGTCAGAATTTTATCAACCAAAGGTTAAAGACAAGAGTTTAACATTAATTTACATATGGATTTGTAGAGGTCGACCTTTCAGTTAAGTACGATTATCTGATGTCTGCCTGATAAGTCAATCCCGGAAATTGACTAACGGCTGACGCAATCAACTCTGCTTGCGGGTCAAGACCAGACCTGTCAGTCACCTGCAGTGTATGTGTCCTCTCTGAGCCGGAACTGAGTTAGCCAGTCTTTTAGCAAAATGTCAGGACTTCGTTAACTGATCTTTAAAAATTATCATGTGTGTCAGGACTCTTGTCTACTGACTTGATAGTATTAAACCATCAATTCAATTATCATTTGTCAGGAGTACATCGACTGACCTTTCACATTTGTCAGAACATGTTGACTGATCTTTAGTTATAAATATATTGTATGATTACCTACAAAATCAGAGATCGCACCTTCGTCATATAAGACGGCATTCGACTCTTTTGTTACACGAGATAATGACAGGGACAAATCACATAAATTGATAACAGCAAATAGATTTAATCTCAATTAGCTTATTGTCCGTTAGGTATGAAATGTAAGTATGTGACCATAACTTCTCTAACTCAAAGGAAATCAACACCTATTTTATATTTCATAAATATTATTATACCGTGACCTTCTACGAGCACATATCAATAATAGTGAATAGTTATGCCTAAAGACTTCTAAACCTGGTAAATATTATAAAACTGTACTACGTCAATTACAGGATACGTTACTCTGGATCCAAGATATTTCCTAACTGTCTTTGCCTTAATTAAGGGGTTAGGGGGTAGTGATTATTCAAAAACAAGATAAGTTTCAGGAATTTACTTTCAGATTAAAATTTATATTAATTCAAGAGTTTGATTCTACAGTTACCCACACGTTTCACAAGCAAGTTTGTAGGATACCAAGGAAAAACGTGGAAAAAACCTTGGCCACTCTTTTCATATGATTTCGATATTATAAATATACATAAAATTTAGAACAATAGATCTATATCTAAGAGCTGGAAAGAACACACACACGAATAGTAATATCACGGCGAATTTAGATCGTAATTGTGACTAAACCAAAATATAAAGTAAAAATATAAACCAAAATATAATAAAGGTATTATAAAAGTAAAATTCTATTGATGAAATTGGAATTTGGACGATCTAAATTCTCCGTCTAGATTTAAAATTAACTTAACTTATAAAAGGCCCCCCCTGGACGAAGATTCACGATCCACTACACGTCACTGCACTTTATACTGTAATCACTTTCTTAGTGGAGCCTGGTGTCTCCTCTCGACTCTCGAGTTAGAATGTCGCGGCCTCTCACGCCCCCAGCTCTCACGAACAGCGGCAAGCCATCATAGCCGCGAAAGGCCCTGATTGGTTACACCCAGCCGAAGCAATACTGATCTATGTGATTGGATAATGGATAGCGCGTCGTTTCGTCCACTCACGTGGTCATTTGACCACGTGATGGCGGGCTCGATTTTTGGCGCCATTTAGTTCTGTAACACAACATTTACAAGTGTATATAACATGTGTTTGATGATTACATACGCCCTTAGCTTGGCATTTACCATAATCTCAGATCCAGGTATTTAAAGTGGCAATCTTTCCATATATTGCTATTGTGACAAGCCGCATCTCTTCAACATGAGAGCAGTTTATTTATAAGCTAACTCGCAGATAAATCGTTACCTATGTTATAGTTTAACTACGCTATAATTGATCTATGCTCAATAAAGATCATTATCCTTTAACATGCAACAAATGGTGTATTTTTGTAAAGTCACACGGCTTGCGTCATAAACATGTTTCAAATATCGTTCCAAAACGGTCCTCCATTGTTCTATTTCCGAATAGGGTTTCTCTATTGTAGATAATTCTTTTTAGACAGCGTATTGCATTTTATGACTGACCAGATGCTAGTTCTTTTGAAACGCGGGATTTCTTGCTTAAGTTATCTTTCACAAGAATCAAAAAAAATATAATTGCCTTCCACATGTACCACTACATAACCACCCTTGACAATTGAGCGCGCAGAACTCGAGCGATTAATTTTCACTAATCTATAATCTCAATATAGCTCTAGTGATGTGCCTTATTTACCGCAATTTAATAATAACTAACCACCCTTGAATAAGAAAATTCCGTAACCACCCTTGACCTTACAAAGTTTCGTAACCATTATTTATTAACACAACAGCTTGACACACGATAATTAAGTTTAACGTATGGCACTTAAAGATCCTACCTAATTATTAAGTCCTGTTTATTATATTTTAATCATTTAGTAGTCTTTAATGGTCTCCCTTCGTAATACCTCGCTAGGTGTATCGCATTATAATTCCCTTTAACTACTCCAGTCTGTTCATCGGCCAACGCATATAGATTTGGATGTAATATTGCTGTAATAACATAAGGCCCTTCATACAGTAAATGAAACTTCTTTGTGAGCTTTTGCATTTTATCTGACCGTGGCAAAGTTCTCAATTTGACCTTGTCGCCAATATTGAAGGTAATGAGCTTATGATTTTTATTATAGGTGGTTTCACGCAAATTGGCTGCCTTTAGAATGTTTTCTTTCGCCTGCTCTCTAATTTCATCAACATTATCGCAACTCTCGAATCCTTTCTTTGATATATGCACATCACTTGATAACCTAGTAGATTCCCCGTTTATCAACTCCATAGGGGTAAAATTCGTACTTGTATGGACAACGTGATTGTAACAGCGCTCTATTTTCGGCAAAATATCAACCCAACTCTTGTGTGACTTGTGACAATATGTCCTGAACAACCTGCCTAACTCCCGATTTACGCGTTCTGTGGAATTTGGTCGCGGATTTCGTATTGAAGTATGGGACAACGAAATACCTAAGCTTGTCAACCCATGTTCCCATGCGTTAGACGTAAATTGTGCACCATTATCCGTTACTATGCATTTAATCTTTACTTCAGAGTGAAATTTTCTTATGCAAGCTAAAACACTCCTTCCCGTTGCTGTTCGCAAGGAGTAAAGTTTAATGTACTTACTGAACGCGTCTTGCACTACAAAAACATATTTTTTCCCAAATTTCCCAGTAGGTAGCGGCCCGTACAAATCCGCAAATACTAGTTCACCTATCGCCAAAGCTTTTACTGATTTACAAGGCCCTACTTCTGTCTTTAAACGATGTTTAGCTTTCTGACATATATCGCAGGCTCGTATTACCCTACATATTTCTCGCGACATCCGTGCAAAGTGGAACCTCTTCTTCATCAATGAATGGACTTTATACCTACCAAAATGACCTATTTCTTCGTGAATGTTCATTATTAACTCATCTCTAATGGCTTCCGGCACGACGACAACCTTTCTCCCCGACCCCAATCTCTTATAGAATAAAATGTTTTCATCCAAACTAAAGAGTTGCTTATCTCTAACTACCTCATTTGCCTTTGCGTCACTCAAATTACTTATTATGGTTCGCAATTCCGCATCTTCCTTTTGTAATCTTCCAATACATTTTAATTGTTCCGATATACGTTGCGGATTTTTCGTCTTGAACATATTAAGTTGAGGATTTACAACACGTGTTCCGCGACCCAATTCAATGTTCGGTATATACCTTGATATTGTGTCCGCTATGTTTGTTATTCCCGGCACGTGTTCAACTCTATAGTTGAAACGTCCCATAAAATGAACCCAACGAATCAAGCGCGCACCTAGCAACTTCCACGAATGTAAAAACGTCAAACTTTTATGGTCGGTCCGAATTATCACTTGTGCCCCCCTAAGATACGTTTCAAATTTAGCTAAACTGTAAACAATAGCATATAACTCTTGCTCAGAGACCGTCCAGCGCATCTCCGCATCCGTTAGCCCTTTACTACAAAACCCAACGACCATTGGGTCACCCTCTTCTGATAGCTGGTATACGACTCCGGCTATCCCAACAGCGCTGCTATCCGTTTGAACATAATATGGTTTATTTATGTCAGGATGTATTAACATCACAGTGGCTATAAATAAATCCTTGACTCGGTCAAAGACACCTTGAATCTCAGGTGTCCATTGCCACGCTATACCCTTTCTTAGCAATTGACACAAAGGTTTCGTCTCCTCCCCGTACCTATGAATAAACTTTCTAAAATAGTTTATGAGCCCCAAGAACGCCCTTAATTGTTTTATGTTTTTAGGGACTGGGAATTCTCTGATAGCGCGGGTCTTGTCTTTGTCTACCTGAATACCGCTAACAGTTACTATATGGCCCAACAATTTAACTTCAGTTTCTAAGAAACTACACTTTATCAAACTACATCGCATGTTCGCATCACGTAATCGGTGCAACACTTTATCTAGGTGTTCTAGGTGCAATTCGAACGTCCCAGATGTAAATACTACCAAATCATCCAAGTAATTAACGCAGAAATCCCTTACTTCTGGACCTAAGATAATATCCATCGCTCTACTAAAACTAGACACCGAAGTCTTGAGACCTTGTGGTAGTACATTGTAGGTATATGTTTTCCCCATGTAAGTAAACCCTGTATACTTTGTTGAATTACTATCCAACGGTATATGAAAATACGCATCACTACAATCTAGCACACTCATGAACTTTACGTTGTGAAAAGATTGTAATATCTCGGATGTCAATAATGGAGCCTCAGCATCTCCCACCATTCGTTTATTTAACTCACGCGCGTCAAGCAATAACCTAACACTCCCACTTTTCTTAATTACATAAGTCATAGGGCTGCTATAAGGTGTAGCCTCACGTTTTATTATCCCCAGCTCTTCGAGTTCAATTATCTTATCTCTTATCAATTCTCTGTGTTTGAAAGGAATTGGATAAGAGCGTTTTATAAATGGCGTATTGTCTATCATTTCGATCTTATGTATGTACTTATTTGTGCGTCCTGGCTTGCTTGAAAATACAGCACTATTTTGTTGCAACACAGCCAGTAAAAGATCCTTCTGAGAATCCGGTTTATTTAAAGATTGAACGTATTGTTCTATTGTGATATCTTCCTTTGTTACAATGGGACTTAAAGTCACTGTTGTCTCTAAACTATTGATGGTCCCTTCCCAGTCGTTATCTAAGCATGCTGTGCCAATCTTTATCTGTGTCCTAATACCTAAGTGTTCAACGCTCAGAACCTTATCTGGCCCACACGATATAACTGCTTTCATGCGTTCTAGCCAATCATGCCCTAGTATCATAGAATATGGTAGCCTCTTTAAAACCATAACTGGTGTATCTACCTGGACATTACTTAACTCGATCGTGACAACAATAAGTTTGTTAACCCTTTCACTTTTCGATCCGAAAGCTCCTTGTATTTGCATTGAAGGTGTCGGTACCTCAGGCAAATCACCCATCTCCCTTTTAATAGAATCATATAAATCAACACTAATTGCAGTAATCTGACTCCCCGTATCGATTAAGGTCTTAATTTCATGATTATTTATTTTGATCGTAATCTCTGGCAACCGAGACAAGGAATGTACTATGTCACCATCTTCATAATAATCTGAATCACCTAATATGGTATACAAACCCCTTTCGCGATTGTTACATGTAATACACGGCCGCCCTACTTCCTCACAAACCAAAACTTCACCTTCCGTTCTACCTAACAATACCCCTACCACGTCTTCTATAGAGTTTTCGCTAGAGTTAAATTTATGTATAATAGGATACCTCATTCCATCTTCATTTTTACCTAATCCTTTTCCTGGCCTCCAACCCGTCCTTTTCATATAATTATAAGCAACAATAATAGCTTTGTTTCGAGCGTTATTATCTACGTCGTTATCACTCTGATCATTCAACATGCCTCTAGCGTTATTTATTGTCGATTCGTCGAGGCTTGCACGTCCGACAACAATTCGTTTCCCTGAGCGAATGTACCTATCTCATTAGTTTTAAGATTTTCTACGAAGCCGACCCCCGGCCTACCTGTGTTTGAGGTAGAGTTAGTTTCCGTGGCCTTTTCCCATTTTAACGCGGGATACGGACGCTGGCGACGGTAATTATTTCTAACGTTACGTGGACCTCGTCCGCGACACGCATGATACTTACTCCTATCAACAGGTATTGTGTTCATGGAGTTTACGTGCCTGAACCCACCTCGTCCACGATTACCGCCTCTACTATAATTATTGTTGTTGATTACTGTGGGTTTATCAGTTGAACTGACTACAACATTCTGTTCTATATCTCTGATAAATTCTGCCGCTGTAAAAACCGAAATTTGATCTTTCCTAGTAAACCATAACCTTTGTATTTCTACTGGAAAATGCCTCATGACAGAGTTAACCATATCACTCTCACTCAACGGAATAGTTAATAACCTAACCGTATCAATTTGTTCCGCAAAATGCTCGCTCATGGACAACCCGGAACTCTCCTTCCATGTGGTGTTAATTAATTTATATTTAGCTCTTTCTTGTTGTCTCTGACCCCAGAAAGTCTTTTGAAAATCCTTTTCAAAATCAGGTAACGTTTCCCAATTATCACTATATAATTCTAACATTGTAAGTGCCGAACCTGACAAACAACCCGTAGCTATATCGATGGCACGATTTTGACCGTTAACGGAACAAATATATTTTTTTAATTTCTTTAAAAATCTCATAGGGTTTGTGTCGTCTCGTCCATTGAATTTAGGTTTGTCGAACTTGACCCAGGAACTGCTGAACAATCTAATAAATTATTTGCTCGCGGTAATGAATCATTAGAAATCGAGTTTAAACTTGTAGTAGCCATACTGACGGTTGAGTTAGTAGCGCGTTCCTGTTCTATTGTGTCTAAACGCCTCATAATAGACTCTAATTAAGAGCTTATCATCTGGAACCCCGACTGACTTTCTACGATTGCATTACTCGGTTCAGTCATACCGTGACTTTCATTATTTGTATTCGCATTTGAAACATGTTTACGACCACGCCTTTTCCCTCTAACAGCAGACATAATGATGCTATAAAATCCCACACAATACTATATATCACACAAACAAATGCACAACAATAAATAGCAAGCGGAATAAATATGCAATATTAAGCACAAGTCAAATAATACAAGTACTGATCTCCTCTGATGAATACTATATATTATATAAGAAAACAAGTTTCCTAGGTACTTGCCCTCCCATACACTATATTATCTCTACACGGTTAAACCTTATACCTTCATACCAACAGACAATAACCTGAACAACAATACGCTTATAACAAGGATCACTTAATAATTTAAAGGTGATGATGATCGTCTAGTAATTCTACGTTGTGTTTTATTCAATTCTACGTTGTGTTTTAATTTAATTTTAGTATATAAATATAAAATAACTCAGTTTCTCTTCTAGGGGTATGCTACACGCAATACTCTTTATTTCCTAGATTCTGGTCCGCGGCAACAACTGTAATAGACCCGCACGTGCTAAGTGACCTATTTCTTATATAGTACTAATACTTCCCTTATACTTATCACAGCTGCAAAATTCTTGAAATCTCAGCTATCAAGGACTCGTCCACGGAAGTAATCGTGTCTTATCTTTGTTCACCATTTATCAAAGATACCCTGCGTATTGTCGTTCTTAAGAATATCTCTTACTGATTTGGCTGTCAGAATTTTATCAACCAAAGGTTAAAGACAAGAGTTTAACATTAATTTACATATGGATTTGTAGAGGTCGACCTTTCAGTTAAGTACGATTATCTGATGTCTGCCTGATAAGTCAATCCCGGAAATTGACTAACGGCTGACGCAATCAACTCTGCTTGCGGGTCAAGACCAGACCTGTCAGTCACCTGCAGTGTATGTGTCCTCTCTGAGCCGGAACTGAGTTAGCCAGTCTTTTAGCAAAATGTCAGGACTTCGTTAACTGATCTTTAAAAATTATCATGTGTGTCAGGACTCTTGTCTACTGACTTGATAGTATTAAACCATCAATTCAATTATCATTTGTCAGGAGTACATCGACTGACCTTTCACATTTGTCAGAACATGTTGACTGATCTTTAGTTATAAATATATTGTATGATTACCTACAAAATCAGAGATCGCACCTTCGTCATATAAGACGGCATTCGACTCTTTTGTTACACGAGATAATGACAGGGACAAATCACATAAATTGATAACAGCAAATAGATTTAATCTCAATTAGCTTATTGTCCGTTAGGTATGAAATGTAAGTATGTGACCATAACTTCTCTAACTCAAAGGAAATCAACACCTATTTTATATTTCATAAATATTATTATACCGTGACCTTCTACGAGCACATATCAATAATAGTGAATAGTTATGCCTAAAGACTTCTAAACCTGGTAAATATTATAAAACTGTACTACGTCAATTACAGGATACGTTACTCTGGATCCAAGATATTTCCTAACTGTCTTTGCCTTAATTAAGGGGTTAGGGGGTAGTGATTATTCAAAAACAAGATAAGTTTCAGGAATTTACTTTCAGATTAAAATTTATATTAATTCAAGAGTTTGATTCTACAGTTACCCACACGTTTCACAAGCAAGTTTGTAGGATACCAAGGAAAAACGTGGAAAAAACCTTGGCCACTCTTTTCATATGATTTCGATATTATAAATATACATAAAATTTAGAACAATAGATCTATATCTAAGAGCTGGAAAGAACACACACACGAATAGTAATATCACGGCGAATTTAGATCGTAATTGTGACTAAACCAAAATATAAAGTAAAAATATAAACCAAAATATAATAAAGGTATTATAAAAGTAAAATTCTATTGATGAAATTGGAATTTGGACGATCTAAATTCTCCGTCTAGATTTAAAATTAACTTAACTTATAAAAGGCCCCCCCTGGACGAAGATTCACGATCCACTACACGTCACTGCACTTTATACTGTAATCACTTTCTTAGTGGAGCCTGGTGTCTGCTCTCGACTCTCGAGTTAGAATGTCGCGGCCTCTCACGCCCCCAGCTCTCACGAACAGCGGCAAGCCATCATAGCCGCGAAAGGCCCTGATTGGTTACACCCAGCCGAAGCAATACTGATCTATGTGATTGGATAATGGATAGCGCGTCGTTTCGTCCACTCACGTGGTCATTTGACCACGTGATGGCGGGCTCGATTTTTGGCGCCATTTAGTTCTGTAACACAACATTTACAAGTGTATATAACATGTGTTTGATGATTACATACGCCCTTAGCTTGGCATTTACCATAATCTCAGATCCAGGTATTTAAAGTGGCAATCTTTCCATATATTGCTATTGTGACAAGCCGCATCTCTTCAACATGAGAGCAGTTTATTTATAAGCTAACTCGCAGATAAATCGTTACCTATGTTATAGTTTAACTACGCTATAATTGATCTATGCTCAATAAAGATCATTATCCTTTAACATGCAACAAATGGTGTATTTTTGTAAAGTCACACGGCTTGCGTCATAAACATGTTTCAAATATCGTTCCAAAACGGTCCTCCATTGTTCTATTTCCGAATAGGGTTTCTCTATTGTAGATAATTCTTTTTAGACAGCGTATTGCATTTTATGACTGACCAGATGCTAGTTCTTTTGAAACGCGGGATTTCTTGCTTAAGTTATCTTTCACAAGAATCAAAAAAAATATAATTGCCTTCCACATGTACCACTACAACGAGGCATTCGAAGTTAATGTCGATTGTTCGGTGACTATGATAAATATCTTCAATAATACAAACACATATACGAGTATGTATAAACATGACATTATGTACTCTTTTGCGTGAAGGACACGTTACGTTATATGTTGCAGTTATTCGTTGTAGGCCCACAGAAAAAATGTAGAATTGTCTTCTAGTTGTAGCATCCACCCACTTGTACAAAAATGGCTGGGGTATTTTCGGCAAGTATTTTTATGAGCCATGCTCCGGATGGAATATTACCTTGGCACACTATGTTACTATATTTTATAGTATATTACATGTACGTTACTCGCAATATTTTCTGAGACCTTGCTTTATGAGAGAGTATTTCCTTTATCCCCTGTTATTGCATTTCACCTGACGATTTAGTTTCGTGCTAGCAATAAAAGTAACGCTCGGGACTATGTTGGAATGGCGAGATCTTTTCCAAAGTTTCGTATGAGGATTCTTTTTATATCTATACCGTTTCAGCAATATGTTTCATGTTTGTGTAGGGCTTAAGCTCTGACTGGATTGCTCCTATCATGTGATGAATGGCTTATCAAAATGGTTAGATGCTACACTATACAAAGTTATTAGGTACTCCTATTATTATGTGCACTACTTGAAATGTTATATTCTGTGTCATACAACAAGTATTTGTTATTAAAATGTATGAACTATACTTTTAAGTATATCAATACTGCATTACTTTCGGAGGAAATATTAGGAACCACAACGTAGTATCAAGTTGGGACGTCACCATCGTAATTTTTAAACGTAATCCTCGATTTTCTGTTTGAATCTAATGTCAGTAGTTTTTTAACGACATTTACACAGGTATTGAACAGTAACTATAGAAGGCGGGTAATGACGAGCTCACCGCTTTTAAGATCCTGAAGAAGGCTTCCAGAAGTAGATAAAACATATATCGATTGTGATACCTACAACGCGTTACTATAACGTTAATACCGTTTTACAATTACAAAAAAAAGAGTGAACAATTTTTAAAGGGGCGTGCACTTCCTTTCTATCACCCTCGTTGGAGAATGTGTGGGTCTCGAGCCCACTAAATACCTTCAATGAGCAGTTTTCCGCCAAGATGGGATGAGATGAGGTCGCGCTACCTTTAACCATCTGATAGAGCCGGGTTCGATAAATATTTAATTACGTGAACACTGGAATATTTCCTCTCCATGTAATGCGTTTTTTGAAAATTCACTTATTAAAGAAGATACGTTCCAGGTAGACATCAGGCAATTTATGAATTTTAGTATAAGTACTACTACTAACTAACTAACTAACTAAGAAACTAAACCTAACGAAATGCTTGAAGTAGTCTAGCACTTGTTGAGGGCTAATTAGGATCAATTAAAATAATTTTGAAAATTCCGTAACACTTGTTAATTTTATTGTTTTTCTATATCTGCCTGGCTCGCATCCATTGCGATCCATTATATGCATATTACAATGTGTTGTATAATGCAAAAAGTTATGTATATATTGTATTACAAAGCTTTACCTATTCTTAAATAGACCGCTCCGATAGAATCCAAAGCAAGACACAAAAAGAATACCTTAACATTTTTATACGCCAAAAACTCCTCTATAAAAGTTTTGAACAAAGCACTCCACAAAGGGGAAACAGTTTATTTTTACAACTAGCTCAAACAGCTCCCTAACCTAAACAACATCGACGGCGGCCGCATGAATCTGCCCGCGGGTTCACTTCAGATCGTTTTGGCTGCTGCTTGACCTGCCCTTCACAAGGAGATGGAACTTGCGAGTCAAAACTATTGGTCAGAATGCATTGTGACATATGATGTAGAAGACATAATGGGTAAGAATTTAAAACATAATATGTGTGGGTGCACGGCCTTTCCATAAGTTATTTCATCATTAGATTTGGATTTATGAATATTGTTATTTTTCATTTTGTACGAAGTAAGTACATGTAAGTATTGCGAGTTTGTACTGACATCCGCGATTCTGTGTGCAATAGTACCTACTTGTATATAAATATTACTAAATAAATCAGTTTGCATTTGACCACAGACACGGGTGGTTTCATTTACGCAGCTCGACATTATATCATTCCTTTCTCTGGTATATCAACTCCAGTCTAGGGACTTACTTACACCCTTTATATTTTAATGGTCCTTCGAGCCGGATTTTATGATTGATTGATATACACTGGGCAAAGAAAGCTCGTCGGACTGTTATAAAAATTGATAATATATAAAATATTTGACCACTCTGTTTGAAATAAGAAAAAGTAGATTGAAGTCTATATTATTAAGATATAGAAATAATGAAACCATTTTTATGTTCAATGAAATATACCATTATACACTAGATCTGTAAAAAGCTACTAATCATGTTATGGTCTTATACGCATTTTAGATTTTTTTTATTATACAGTTATACAGTTTGGTATATATATCAGCTAGTTGGCAATATAACATATTAAAATGTGTATACTTATATACTATATAGTATAACCTGTTTCAGGTATACCAACTTCTTAGTTTTTATTTTAATAAGATAGCTCAAATATTTAAAAAGTTATCGTATTTTTTTATATTCGGCTTGCTTTTTGCATTTTTCATATATTTGACACAAATATTTGAATATTGATTTACAGGATAATAATGCATAGTCACACGAAGAATTTTATTTCCAGTGAAAGTAATGTATGTACCCAACTGCAAAGTAATACAAACACAGAGTACACAGCAGGTATTTCAGTTTTTATTTTACTACACTTCCTCACTACTTTATATTATTAATAAAGGAGCGTTATGTCAAGCAAGCAATGTATATGATCCAATTCAATCCACCCATCTAAAAGCTACAAGAAATTGAACCGCCCGGCAGCGAAGTAGCAAAATCAGTGGAACCCTGCCAATGCTACGACGTATGCTCAGCGCTTCTTTCCCCAATTCCTGCACAATTTTCGGCGGCAGCGGTTATGGACAACGGGAGCCATTTTGTGTTGGAATTTTAGTCATAAGGCCTATCAAATTTTAAATGTAAGTTTGTCAAAATTTGGTTGCCTGTAGATACATATTATATAGAGACTTGTAACTGTTTTTGGAATGCAATCAGTTTGTTACGAATGCCCTTACAATGTTATGTTAAAATTGCTTGGGAATATAATAATGGATTGTTGGAACAATAGATAGATATCACTTTTTTAAGACTCATTAATAAATTAACATAAAAAGAAATTCTAAAAACTAGATGTAACAATGGGCGGTCTTATCCCTCAGAGCGATCTCTTCCAGATAACCCTTTTTTTTGTGGGACTCAATGAACAATTGTTTTAAGTTAAAATCTATAAACTTTAGAGGGGAACGGGTAACTGGAAGTATCTGTATACTTAAAAAACTTACAACACTTAAGCTTGCATAATACCTACAAAAAACTGGTTTAAAATTCACATATCAGAATTCGTACACTACACCTACAAGAAACTTTATTTCATGCTCGAATGTCCGAAATATTTCACACTGAAACCTGCCGGCCGCACTATTATACCTGCCAAAGTAATAGCTGGTACTTCTGTACTTGGTATCTGTACGGTATATATACTCGGTGTAGGGACATAAACCTCACATTTTACAGCGATACTTCGACTCGGAGTCCGGAATATCGGACATCGCACGAGTGCTACTCAGTCGTATATCCTCGTTAGTAACGTCTAGTGGATACCTGTAATTTCTCACTACGGTACCTAATAGCCGCGAAACAAATAGACGGAAAACGCTGCGTTTTAATTTGGTAAAATTTATTGAAAATACAAATACAAATTTGCCAGTTCAATTCAAAAGAGATTGGTATGTTACTTCATATTCATATCTTGACGCGAATTGTCTACTGCAGTTGGTAAATCATTTAACTTTTTACAGGCTTCGTTATGGTACTTGTAATTACGTCTATTTTAAGCAGAGCATTGAATCATACATTCTGCCTAAACAATAATAATATTCGTATTTTACAGTGCTGCATTACAATCAATGTAATATATAGAAAATAGCACGTTTGAAATGATTTGAGACTGAAATACTGGTCACTTGATATTAAGTGTTCGCACATATTGCACGTAGATAAAAAAGCGATCTGCATTAATCGTCTCATTTAGTATAAACTGGGCCAACAATTAGTAAGGTGATAGATATTGAGATGAGAAAAACAAAACAAACATTTATAAATTTGGTTTTTATTTTTACGGCAATAGAATACATGTATCATTTAAATTTTATTTTATATAATAATACCTAAAAAGTTTGAGCGTTTATCTTACCAGTGCGTAACAGAGCATTGACGTACCATACACCTTTCAGTAAACGTTATGACGTACGCCCTAACCTCCTTTAGCCGCTCATGAAATATGCACCAGAATTATGAACTCTGCGAGCTGGGGCTGCCACAGAAATACAACTCAAAATTAAATACCTACGTTTCAAAGTAAATATCGGTGATTCACTTACCCAGTTTACATTTTGGTTAATGTTTAGAATAGGTTTGGTTTACGGTTTGAGATGTTGTCTTGTGGCTTGGAATGGCAGAATAATATTTGATGTTCACTTCGAGGACTTGAATTATGGATAGTTGGTTAAATTTATTGAGTTCCATTTCTATAGTACATAATACATATTAATTTTGTTTATCTATTGACACTTTTAAATAATTCAGGGTATTGATATTAAAAAACTTACTAACAGGAGCGAGACACAGATATTATTTTCTATATTTTTTTATTTAACCCATTAATAATAAGATTTATAAAAAAAAGTAATTAGGTAGGTAGGTGATAGTTCATAAGTAGGTACTTATAAACTATCATCGTACCGACTTCGACAAGTTATTTCACACTTGTTGGTGTTGAAGTCGGTTCCATTATTTAGTGGACAAATTTATTTCGCCATAATTACTGACCCTACTTACGGGATTGATTGTTCTTCACTATCAATGATGACATCATCAAGAAAGACGTATTGCACTTTTCAGTTATGGGAGTGTAACTCAAAAACTGCTCCACCGAAATTTATGAAACAAATTGGACAACCATGAAAGTATACTCCACAGATTAAAAAATAATTTTGAGAATCAGTCCACAAATAGGGGAGAATCGGTGAATATACACAAAAAATTCATACAATCGAACATATATCCTTCTAAAGTTATACGATTATTAACGGGATATTTACCGTGGTAAGGTTGTGGAATGAGCTCCCGATATTTCGGCTCAGTTACATGCACCATGTTCACGGGAAGACTGAAGAATGCCGGTTGGTCAAAAAGTTAAAAAGTTAGGTGCAGACATAACGATCTACCCTCTTTCTTAGTCTTTCGCTACGGTTATCACTGGAACTCGAACTCGATCCTAAGTCCCGACAAAACACACTCACTGTATCACTGCGTATAGTATTTTGAACTCATTTTGTACTTACCACGGTAAATATCCCGTTAATAATCATATAACTTTAGTGAACAACCGTGATAGTTAAAAACAGTGTTTTATATATCCTCCTCTTCTTTTGAAGTCGGTTATAATACCGTACTATTCTTTTAGATAGAAGTTGACTAGTCTCTTTTACTATCGATATTTCAAAACGAATTAATTTTGCAGGTGGTATATCCCATGTACAAATAATATTTTTTTTTTCTTCTTCTTATTTCCTTCACCGAGAGTCTTTATTGCTGGGTAAATTTACAAGATTCAACTGAAGTAATTTTGCTGAATTTTTTGAAATTTTGAAGACCTTTGCAACAAAATAACACTAGGTACAATTTCATTGATCCAGACTGATGTCGAGAATGATGCGTCCTCAAAAACACTTGTAACTTTGGCTGACCAAATACTAGTTGTATTTCGTGCTGGAACTCTGGAATGACCTGAGCTTAAAAAGCAAAAATGTACGACAATTTTTGGAACATGAAAATACTATAACATAAATAATAATACAAAAACGCTTACACACTTTACACCTGAACTTGGATTTCCTGTGTCGTGTTACGTGTGTCGTATTACCTAGACTTAGGTTTATTAAATTACATTACCTAGACACCCAAGTACATATATCTCTGCTCATCTCGCAAACATTTGCGTCGGCCAGGGATTGAACCTGGGACCGCTCGATTCGAAAGCAGCATCACTACCGAATAAGCAAACGGTTTGTTAAGAATTACCCAGTCCATTAAACATTACCTCCGAAGATATAATAGTTAGTTTGAGTGTCGCATTTTTTTGTAATTTCTACATACAATTAAGTTGTATCTCCTACAACTTAAAATAACGATTACCGTAGGTGTATTAACTTACTGAAAACACAATTTAGTTTCTGAAACGCAAATTTAATGCAAGGTTTTAGGAGCTCATTTTAATTCCTCCTTAGTCCTGCACTGGTCAACTGAAATGTAGTAACTCCAGTGATTGACGCAAAATATTTCGGTTCAGAGATACATTTTGAGCATTGCAAATTAGACTCATTTTGTGTGGAATTCGTTTTCAGCTTGATAGATAGTACAGTCGCTTCTTTAAGCACAGTAGCACACTAAGGACATCACTTACTGCCTTTCCTACTTACCACGAAAACGTGTCAGACGAAGTATTATATCTATTTCTTTGTTAGAACTGCTGTCTCTTATTTGATTTGCTGTGTACGCTGTTTTAAATTACAGTGGCAGATACTGATGTATCAAAAAGCTGGTGTAATATGTATACAATAATTTTATTTTATTTCATGAAAATATTGTATGACATAGCCTTTAGCATTATACATTAAAACATCACACCCTAGGTTGAATTCATCTCGCATCAATTATATAGATAGTAATGATATATTATATATATATTTTATTCAAACTCTTTTACAGATTTCTTACCAGATCTTTAACAAAAGCCTAAGGAGGGCTATACTCAACACTTAGAGTCCTGATTGGTCTAAAAAATAACAAAAGTGTTTATAACAGAATTCGGGATGATGGTTATATGAATTATCTATTCCAAAAATGGGTAAAATAGTAAGGCTATGAATTTATAAGTTATAAGATAGATTGACGACTATGGACGAGACGACGGCACCTGCCAATTTCAGTCAAGTCTTAAAATATTAAGGTAGATGGTGACTTGCTACCCACTAAACGTTCATTTGTGGATAGCTTAAGAGTGTCGAGAGGTGTACTGCGGTTTCAATAAAGCGCTTTAAGTTTTAAAAACTTCCACCCTTGGAGCGTTTTCTTATTTGCTCTTGCGTCTCCATACCCAAACAGCCAATGCTGTCCAATTCACTTCCGGCGCGAGGGTGACGAAAGGGATTATGTGGGGCTTAGACCAACTAAAACCCCTCGTGATTAGTCCTCCGCCAGGTTATGGCGCTATGGGGTTGCACTAGCATTCACTAGGCTGCGGTAACAATAATAATTTATTATTATTATATAGATTGCTACGGAATGGAGCGTATTTTGATACTTAGCACATAAGTAACAGTACTTATTTATAGGTGAAAATCAATACCTAATATGGATGGTAATTATGTAATAAAATTTCTTTCAAAATATAGTACCGACTCGATTCATAATAATGAATTCTATTAATAAAGTCAGCCCCAATAAATACGATCGTTTTACGTCAAGTCCTACATCGCAACTGAAACTAGGTCAAATTAATAAAACTGATTCCATTGAATAGTAGAGACGCCATGGAGACGTGATTTCAAATTGGACTACAAACGCAGACACACACATAAAAGTCAATCAATAGAGCAATAAATATATTTGTCAACTCTGGATATTCTATTCGATGGATCCTTTGATGTTCTTCAAAGACACGTTGCGAATCACAAAGCTGCCGTATCCATTATTGAGACCAATAAACTTATTAGTAATTTCACGGTAAAAAGACTCGGTTTATAATTTTATTTTTATTTTATTTTCTTAGCAAAACAAACAGTGATTATACTACTAAATTACTTGAAAAAAATAACAACTAAACACCATTAACCTCCTAACCCCTGGGAGTATGAAAGCATTCCGATTTCAATAAATTTTGGTATGTTTTTTAGTTGTGTATCAAAGGCTATAGAAAAAATAATTGAAAAAAGTACTAATTTGGAAAACAGGGTTTTCTTGATGTGCTATACTTAGTACACGCGATGTATGTAAGTAGATTTGATGTACTTTAAGTAGGTAGTACTTTCGGCGTGAAATAATACAAAATTATCTAATTAGCGACAAATAATTATAAATAAAATTCACAAATGTCATACAATAACTCGAGTAACTCATTATTTGGGTAATCTACACTATCATATTTTATATGTTCGACATTGTTACCTATTTTAGTAATAAAATATATATTATTTAATCAACGTTTATTTGAGATCAATATTTGTAGTTGGAATTGTATCTTCAAGCCAAAATTACAATTTTATTGATCATGAAAGTGTAACAAGCAATTTCTGGTTTATACTAAACATAAATCAATGTCACAAGCCCTGCATTTGACTTTACTTCTCATATTTCTTCCTTCCTTTCTACAGCGTATTTGAACGTTCATCTTCTTCTTCATCGCTACGCTCTTGACAGCGGTCGTGGTTGTCACTTCAGGTTGTGTAAGGCTGCAGCCTTTGAACATTCATATACTCTGGAAAATGCAAGGCTTTGTGGTTCTGTATCGGAGGTATGGGTTTAATTTCCACTCGTCTTCTTTTTTGTGAATTTCATAATTCTCGGCTAGAGAAATCGTGGTCGGATTCTTCTAAATATTGTAAAACTGAAACAAAAAATGTATATCCCAACTAATGTAAATATTTGAAAATAATACTACGTCTTGTAGGTACATCAAATTACATAAAAAATCTTAATACTATGTATAGTACGTCAAAGTATTTGACTTTCTAGCAAAAAACGTACTGACAACGACCTAAATATACATCGCAAATCATATCACTGCCTTCAAGTACAAGTGAAAAATTACGCGATAATCCAAAAGATTTTGCCTAAAGTGTATATGAATATTGATTACTTACTTTGTTCCGAATGGAGATGCGTGCGTCCGCGGTGAAATTCCGTCTTGAAAAAGAACTATTTGTCTAAGAGTCACAGATTACTTTTATTCTAAAATTTGTGTTCATAAATCATGCATTGTAGCAGTATACTTTAAATAGCAACAATTAATATAAGCGTATGAATTTCAAAACTTCGATGTACTATGTGTAGTACGTCAGGGGTTAGGAGGTTAATATGTTTCCGCATATTGCAACTAAGATACAAGTTCGTTTACATTTAAGTACCTATAGTATATAGTTATAGTACATTTATATATTTAAAGTTTCAAGGTTTGTTAGAATCGCATCAAACCAGTTGTTAGAGAAATATATGTTACATGTTTGTGGAGAAGAATTGAATAAGTCAATGTTTGAACAGTCATCCAGTCATTGAAATTTATAGAGAGAAAAATTCGATCCTCGGACGGGATTCGAACCCGCGTCTTCTGACTCCGTGTCAGACGCCATTGACCAACTAGGCCACCGAGAATCTGGTCTGGTGGTGGTAAATTTCAATGTTTGAGATCGCTTAAGCAGGCGTTAGTGCTTTAAAAAGTAATACTATTAAAAAAGTCATCCAGTCGGTTAAAATACTTGGCAGATCTAATAAAAAAAAGTTAAGCCTGTAGTTGGAGGAATAATCCGGAATATGTATAAACATTGGTCGCCTTATTAAACGTGTAGGTACTCGTACACCAATCTTAGAGAGGAGATAGCCCAATATATTAATCTAATATAATGAAATAATAGAATCCACTTTGAATTGCGCTATTTTAGCCAGAAGAACAACGTCTACTGTATCCCGTCTCACATGTAGGGACAAAATGTGGTGTCTTTTACATCTGGTTTCATAGTTACTGTCATATGTTTTGCTTTTAAATTTTAAATATTTCATAAGCTTGCGTTGTATTACTTCAAGCCTATCAATATAAACATTGTATTGTGGGTTCCGTGGCGGTGCCGGCTTTGCCGTGGCGGTGCCGGCTTAGAATAGCACCCCCCCAACTCTACCCGTGGGTCCCGTAGAAGCCGGCTAAGGGATAACAAATCAGAAGGTGGGCAGCAGCACCTTCCCAGTCAAACACACACAAACTGCGCTCGCCAACCCGCCTGCCAAGCGTGGCGAGTATTGGCAAAAACCCCTCAATGGATTGGACAAAAAGAACCAGGCCCCCAGTCCCCGGCAGCCCCGCTATTCCTGGCTACGGTAGCGGCCACGGTAACGGTGGGGCAGGGGGTGCTAAGAATCCCCGGCAGACGCCCGGCTACCACCCCCAACGACGACGACTGGCCCTGGTAACACACAACATACGCACGATGAGGACAGACGAGAAGATATATGAGCTGGAAGAAGAAATGAGTAAGCTACGCTGGGACATTGTGGGGTTATCTGAAGTCCGTAGAGCGGGTGAGGACACGATAACCCTAAAATCAGGTAATCTACTCTACCACCGGGAGGGCGACCAACAGTCCCAATGTGGTGTCGGGTTTCTCGTCCACAAGTCCCTTACTAACAACATAGTTAAGATCGATAGCGTTTCCAATAGGGTCGTATACCTAATACTCAGAGTATCCAAACGATATTCGCTGAAGGTCATTCAGGTATACGCACCGACGAAGTCGCACCCGGATGATGAGGTGGAGGATATGTATGAGGACATTAGTCGGGCCATACATACCTCTGAAACGCACTTTCTAGTTGTTATGGGGGACTTCAACGCGAAGTTGGGTAAGAGAAGCAAGGATGAGTCGAAAGTGGGGCAATTTGGCTATGGACAACGGAACCGTAGGGGACAGAGGTTGGCCGACTTCCTGGAGAAAGAGGGACTCTTTATGATGAACTCTTTCTTTCAGAAGCCACCTCACAGGAAATGGACCTGGCTGAGTTCCGATGGTTCCACGAGAAATGAGATTGACTTCATTATGACCACCAAAAGGCAAATATTCACTGATGTCTCCGTGATCAACAGGGTTAAAACCGGTAGTGATCACCGAATGGTAAGAGGCACGGTGAATATTAATGTCAAACTGGAGAGGTCTCGTCTGATGAAGTCTACGCTCCGACCTACTCGTGCCCATATTCAAGACCCCGAGAGCTTTCAACTTGAGCTATCCAATCGCTTCGATTGCCTTGAGAACATCGCTTCAGTGGACGAGATCAATAACAGGTTAGTAGAAACTGTCCATACAGTGGGTTCCAAGTACTTTAAGCCCCACCGTACAGATAGGCCACAGAAACTCTCCAACGATACCCTCAACCTCATGGCTGAACGACGCTCATTGAAACTGCAGTCTTCGGATGATGCTGAAGCATATAGGCTGCTCAATAGACGAATATGGAAGTCCTTGCGACACGACATTCGGATCTTTAATACAAACCGTATTAAAGAGACGATAGAGCGGAAAAAAGGCTCCAAAGTGTTTGCAAGAGACATGTCTATTGGGCAAAGCCAGTTGACGAAGCTGAAGAGAGGAGACGGCAGTGTAGCGTCGACCAAAGCGGAAGTGTTAGGAGAGGTCGAGAGTTTCTACGGACAGTTATACACCTCGGTCGCTAAACCTGTTAGCAGCTCGGCCAAAGACCCAAGAGCCAAGCTGACCCGACATTATACCGAAGATATCCCGGACATCAGCCTGTACGAGATTAGAATGGCCTTGAAACAGCTTAAGAACAACAAGGCGCCTGGTGACGACGGTATCACATCTGAGCTTCTGAAAGCGGGTGGAACACCGGTACTTAAAGTCCTTCAGAAGCTCTTTAATACCGTCTTACTCGAAGGTTCAACGCCAGAAGCATGGAACAAAAGCGTGGTGGTGCTGTTCTTCAAGAAAGGTGACAACACTTTACTTAAAAATTACAGACCCATCTCGCTTTTGAGCCATGTTTATAAGCTGTTTTCGAAGGTCATAACGAACCGTCTCAGTCGCAGGTTTGATGAATTCCAGCCTCCGGAACAAGCCGGTTTCCGAAAAGGCTATAGTACCATAGACCACATCCACACGCTACGGCAAGTTATACAGAAGACCGAAGAGTATAACTTGCCTCTTTGTCTAGCGTTTGTGGACTATGAGAAAGCCTTTGATTCGATCGAGACGTGGGCAGTGCTTGAGTCTCTCCAGCGGTGCCGTATTGACTATCGATATATTGAAGTGCTGAAGTGTTTGTACAAAAACGCCTACAGTCAGTCCGAGTACAGGAGCAGAGTTACGAAGAGGGAGACGTTATATCTCCGAAACTGTTCACCGCTACATTGGAAGACGCCTTCAAGCTTCTGGAATGGCAAGGACTTGGCATCAATATTAACGGCGAATACATCACTCACCTTCGATTTGCCGACGATATTGTAGTCATAGCAGAATCCATGGAAGACCTCAGTACAATGCCCGAAGGCCTCCATCGAGTTTCCCAACGGGTAGGTCTTAAGATGAACATGGACAAGACGAAAATTATGTCTAATGCCCATGTTGTACCTACCCCAATATCAGTTGGGAACTCAGTTCTCGAAGTTGTTGACGAGTATATCTACCTGGGACAGACAGTCAAACTAGGCAGGTCCAACTTCGAGAAAGAGGTCAATCGTCGAATCCAACTCGGCTGGGCAGCGTTCCGGAAACTTCGCGAAGTCTTCTCGTCAAAAATACCTCAGTGCCTCAAGACAAGAGTCTTCGACCAATGTGTGTTACCAGTGATGACTTATGGCACTGAAACGTGGTCTCTTACTATGGGCCTCATAGATAAGCTCAAAGTCGCACAACGAGCTATGGAGAGGGCTATGCTCGGGGTTTCTCTACGTGATCGAATCAGAAATGAGGAGATCCGTAGAAGAACGAAAGTCACCGACATAGCTCAGAAGATTAGCCAGTTGAAGTGGCAGTGGGCAGGGCACATAGCACGCAGAACAGATGGCCGATGGGGCCGAAAGGTTCTGGAGTTGAGACCACGTACCGGCAAGCGCAGCGTAGGTCGTCCACCGACACGGTGGACAGACGACCTGAGAAAGGTCGCAGGACGACGTTGGATGCAGGCCGCTTCCAACCGGTCCTTTTGGAAAATCATGGGGGAGGCCTATGTTCAGCAGTGGACGTCCTACGGCTGAGATGATGATGATGATGATGATTGTGGGTTCCAGACTTGCGAACTATAGTCGAGGATGCTACACACGTATGAAAAATATAATATTTTATTAACTTTGATTCTATCAAATTGTGAACATGACCTTTTGATAAAACCCAGGGCCCTATTGGCTTTTTTAGCGATGTAATCAAAATGTTTCGCATACGTTAACTTTGAGTCTAGGATTACACCTAAATCTCATAGTTCATGTACAAGTTCAAGCTCTTGTTCTAGTAATTTATATTTAAACTGAATAATGTTGATTTTTCTAGTAAAAGTTATTGCGTGACATTTTGTTACATATAGATCTAACTTGTTAAAATTACAGTACACTTCAAATCTTTTAAGTGTTGCTGTATGAGAAGACAGTCGTTTAAATTGTGAATTTGCACAAAAATCTTCATGTCATCAGCATAAAGAAGAAAATTTGTATGCTTGAAACAAGTGCTTATGTCGTTAAGGAAAATATTAAAAGCAATGGTCCTAATTAAGAACCCTGCGGTACTCCAGAGGGTACACATCTCCAAGAAGAAGAGTAACCATTTAGAACAACAGCCTGGGATCTGTTTTCGATGTATGAAGTAATATAATAGTTCCATGTAGGGCCTTTTATTATTAGTGCACGATATTGAACGGGGTGGTTTGGTAACTTTGTGGAAGTATTAATTATTGGTTTGATAACTGGTCATGAAAGTGAAAAAAATTATAATATGTTTTATTATTATGAACCCATATTCACCGCTCCAGGGATAATAACTATTGTGTGTCAGAACGCACGACGCGACGCACCGCTAGATCACATAGTAGATAGCAGTGATCCCCTTATTATTCATGCCCCCCTTACCCAAAACGAGGCTTTATATCTCCAGGGTTGTGTTCCATTGTGAGCCGAAATCAATCGCGTCGTTTGCACACCCGCTCCCTTACAAGCCCACGATCATCGTGAGCGAGCTCGATACGTCATCGATAAAGTCATCGATAACGCTCACATCACAACTACAACGCTCGCGGAGGGAAGGTGGGTTTTGCTGAGACTATCAAAATGTCTAACAAGTATAGATTAATAATATTTATAAATATTAATAATAGATTCTTTAGATTTTTGGCAAAAATTTGGGTGCGTATTTCGCGACCGCGTGAGTGTTCCATTCGGGTTGGGTATTAAAAATATTTTTTAGACTTTGGTTCCCAAAGGGAATGCCAAATCAGGGCTCGACAGTTGTGAGCGTTGACGGCTTTTACCAGAATGCACCCTAGGGCAGTGACGCTGTACCATATTCTAGGGTCACACTAGCGTACATTATCTCTGGCCATCAAGTACTCAAGATAGTGAGTGACAAAGGAGATCTTAATTGAAGATGGTGAAAATCAACTAGTGAGATAAATTCAACGACCGCGTGCCTCAGTGGGCTAGCAGTCATGGCGTCTAACACGGATTGGGACGACATGGGTTTGAACCGTCCAATGATGTTTTTTTGTTTAAATAGGAAAAATAGGACTATGTGTGCTAACTAAATATATATAATAATTTATTTGACACAGGAAAAACATTTTTTTTATTGTGTGAGCATGAGAGTTCGTAAATGCTAAATAGTAAGCGATGATAAAAAAGGTATATCAAAAACTAATCATGTTTATGAGCTGGTAAATCGATGCAGACTATCAAGATTTGAAGTTGCCATAATATGGGCCGCCTGCATGTTTGCCAAGTATATCTCATAAAAAAAAATTGCGAACGCATTCGCGATACGTAATCGAAAAAAGTCTACTTACAGAAATTGAACCAGAATACCACGTAAAGTAACGTATCTTTCTTTTTGCAATCAACGGATATAGAGTTTTAGTGCGATATTTGTGGGAAATTTTGAGCGGGAATGGATTATTCCGATGTCGGTATTGATAACAATGTGAGTCGTTATAGATTATTTAGTTGATAGTGTGAGAAATCGTTACTTTTACGTACATTGATATTGATGGGTTGAGAATTGTATGCCTTTCCGCTTCGGAGTCTTTGTAATTCGTAAATTTGCTCTTTTTCGCTTTTCTAAACTGTTTTAATGTTATTTGGAAACGGTCCAAGCACGAACCTGATGTTAAGTGGTAACCTCTGCTTAGAATAGATGCAGTTCATCACAAGTTTTGAACTGCACTGCGCCCGTAACCCTGAGACATTAAGTTGTTAAGTCTCATGTGCCTGTAATTTCGTCGGCACCCCTACCATTCAAACCGATACACAGTGACCATCGCTGCTTTACGGTACAAAACTAATTGACTCTTTATAGTAGTATTATAAAAGATATTCTCTAAACTAAACACCAGATGCAGGCTGGACTTAGCTCTGATGTTAAGTTCAGTTGTTCCAAGCTCTGAGTCACGTAATTAAAGTTTTCATTTTTCGAATTGTTATTTACTTATTTTAAGCTTACGATGTTCATTTTATGATATTAAAGATCAAGCAGATTTCACATGACAAAATGTCAAGTGCGCACTTTAAATATAAATTTATTGTAATTCCGTAGTTATTATATAGTTAATTGGTAGACATTAAGAGGAGTATAAGGTATTCTCACTTAGGAGGTAATCTTGTATGTCTAATTGTATTACAATTCTTTTGTCTTATATATACTCACTTTTTTATGTTCATAATAACCACACTCAAGACCTGTTTGTGTTTTTAAGCTTAACACACTGTTTTAGACTTTCGTGGTTGTTAACTACATTATAGTTCGCATCGAATAATTTTGATCCTGACCTGGATTGTAACTCAAAGCACGCGTACGATATAGAAACTCGTTTGGACTTAAGCTTAAAAACATATAATTAGTACTCACGGGATGTACACCACGATTAGGCAGGTTGTGGAGTTGCTCAAAGAGTCTTTGTGTATATTTTTGGTCACAAAGACGGTGTAATGTAAGATAACAATAAATTTTTGTTCTTTGTTGTCATCGATATCGTAAATTTTTGTTGAGATACACATTTCTTGACAAATTAGTTTATACCATCACACATAACTAAATTAAAAAATTTCTGCCGTGCGATAGTTGCATCTTTGACAACATCCGTGAAACAAATGACGCGATGACAAGAAACGTTAGAAACACAACCTTATGTACAAGGGGGATAACTCATAAAATATTTGACATCGGTGAGCTCGTTGACGAGCTCGTCGACTCATTAAAAAATCGCACAGCTGTACGTGTGATTGTCACCTAACTCCTCCTAAACGACTGGAAAAATTTGTATGAAATGTTGTGTGACATTTTTGTATTTCAACGGGTGTTTTTTGTTGTACTTCAACGGGTGAATGATTTGAAAACACAACTCTACTCGGTAGGTGGAACTGTCGTCGATCTTTTGTTCGTGTCCATGGTACTAAATAGAAAAAAAAACTTGCTTTAAAGTTGCATTTGCCTGAAATTTAAAATCAAGTATGAGTAGAGTTTTACCACTTCAATTCAGTCGTCTGTAGCACCAAAGAGTTTCTCTCTTGTGCAGGTGGTAGAGCAAAAGAGGCAAATTAGCATATATGGCACTGGTTGTAAGACGAACCCGCAACCTTGTAGAGTTTGAGTGGGGTCACGGTAACCCCATTTGTACATATTGTGTCTACAGCGGTCAACTTGCATTGCACTAATATTATAAACGCGAAAGTTTGTGAGTATGGATGTGTGGATGCATGGTTGTGTAGATCTTTGTTACTCTTTCACGCACAAACGGCGGGGGCAATTTTGATGAATTTTGGTATGGATGTCGATGAGGCGCTGGATTACAACATAGGATACTTTTCATTATCATCATCATCATCCATCACCACACGGGTGAAATTGTGTAATATGCTTGGACACAGCATAGACAAAATAAAAAGATCTCCGCCTACGTCAAGCTCATAATGATGACAGTTTTGTCAAAGTTTTTGTCAATTTCTGATAGCTTAGTCAAAAGCCAAGTCAATTTGACAGCTCGATACACCTCGGCGACCGTCAAGGGTGATGAAATATAACACAAATACCGTCAAGGGTGATGAAATTTCCATGGTGATTAATTTTATGTTTGTAAGATATACTAAGTATTTAAATTTACTCATATAATTATATTTATGCCGTGGAGTACCAGCTTAGAATAGTACCCCCCCCCCCAACTCTACCCGTGGGTGCCGTAGACATCGGCTAAGGGATAACAATCGGAAGGTGGGCAGCAGCACTTGCCCAGTATTAAAACCCCAATACTAAGCTCGCCAACCCGCCTGCCAAGCTTGGCGAGTATTGGCAAAACCCCCCATGATTGACACAAATGGAACCAGGCCCCCAGTCCCCGGCAGCCCCGCTATTCCTGGCTACGGTAGCGGCCACGGTAACGGGGGGCTAAGAATAATCCCGGCACGCCCGGCCCCAACGACGACGACTGGCCCTGGTAACACACAACATACGCACGATGAGGACAGATGAGAAGATCTATGAGCTGCAAAAAGAAATGAGTAAGTTACACTGGGACATTGTGAGGTTACCTGAAGTCCGTAGAGCGGGTGAGGACACGATAACCCTTAAATCAGGTAACCTACTCTACTACCGAGAGGGTGACCAATGGTCCCAAGGTGGTGTCGGTTTTCTCGTCCACAAGCCCCTTACTAACAACATAGTTACAATCGATAGCGTTTGCAATAGGGTCGTATACCTAATACTCACAGTATCCAAACGATATTCGCTGAAGGTCATTCAGGTATACGCACCGAAGAAGTCGCATCCGGATGATGAGGTGGAGGATATGAGGATATTAGTCAGGCCATACATACCTTAAAAACGCACTTTCTAGTTGTTATGGGAGACTTCAACGCGAAGTTGGGTAAGAGAAGCGAGGATGAGTTGATAGTGGGACAATTTGGCTATGGACAACGGAACCGTAGGGGACAGAGGTTGGCCGACTTCCTGGAGAAAGAGGGACTCCTTTATGATGAACTCTTTCTTTCAGAAGCCACCTCACTCGAAATGGACCTGGCTGAGTCCCGATGGTTCCACGAGAAATGAGATTGACTTCATTATGACCACCAAAAGGCAAATATTCTAATATAGAGACGTTATATCTCCAAAACTGTTCATCACTACATTGAAAGACGCATTCAAGCTTCTGGAATGGCAAGGATTTGGCATCAATATTAACGGCGAATACATCACTCACCTTCGATTTGCCGACAATATTGTAGTCATGGCAGAATCCATGGAAGACCTCAGTACAATGCTCGAAGGCCTCCATCGAGTTTCCCAACGGGTAGGTCTTAAGATGAGCATGGACAAGACGAAAATTATGTCTAATGCTTGTACTTACCAAAATATCAGTTCGGAGCTCAGTTCTCGAAGTTCTTGACGAGTACATCTACCTGGGACAGACAGTTAAACTAGACAGGTTCAACTTTGAGAGGCTGGGCAGTGTTCCGGAAACTTCGCGAAGTCTTCTCACCAAAAATACCTCAGTGCCTCAAGAAAAGAGCATTCGACCGATGTGTGTTACCAGTGATGACTTATGGCACTGAAACGTGGTCTCTTACTATAGGCCTCATAGATAAGCTCAAAGTCGCACAACGAGCTATGGAGAGGGCTATGCTCAGGGTTTCTCTACGTGATCGAATCAGAAATAAGGAGATCCGTAGAAGAACAAAAGTCACCGACACAGCCCAGAAGATTAACCAGTTAAAGTGGCAGTGGGCAGGGCACATAGCCCGCAGAACAGATGGCCGATGGGGTCGAAAGGTTCTGGAGTAGAGACCACGGACCGGCAAGCGCAGCGTAGGTCGTCAGACAGATGACCTGATGAAGGTCGCAGGAAGACGTTGGATACAGGCCGCTTTTGACCGGTCCTTTTGGACAATTATAGGGGAGGCCTATGTTCAGCAGTGGACGTCCTACGGCTGAGATGATGATGATGATATATTACTATTATAGCAATTGCGTTTGACCATGTACATATTTAATGGGGTGAGGCATATTTATGGGGAAAGCCTATGTTCAGCAGTGGACGTCCTACGGCTGAGATGATGATGATGATGATGATGTACATATTTTATGACATTTTGGTATTAAGATAGATATGCCCTTGGGGAAGATAATAAGCTACTCGAAGTACTAATCCTGCGCAGACATAGTCTCGGGCACCAGCGCGTTGTAATTGAATATTAGTAGCCAAGGGCTGTAAGGCATCTTCGAACTATAGGCGCCCTCGCTGCGCTCGTGCGCATATATCTCGGGCTGCAATTGATGCTTACACCCGAGCTAACTAATCTGCTTTACATATCGATTGTGAGGTAAGTAGAAAAAAACCGGCATTACAAAAATAAAATTGATGACTATTATACTCATACGAAGACAAGGCTGAATAGCGAAGTGACCTCTTTTGTCATTGGGCTGAATGCATGATGTCTATTGCCAGAATGATGGTTAGATGTACACGAACTTTTTGAAAGAGTGACAATTTTTTTAAACTACTTACCGCCCTAGGGCTTTTCTAGCTACATTATTACCCTAGAGCGCTAATTGGTCAACTACAAGCCCTATTTGTGTTTTTTAATTACTTCCCGCCCTAGGGCTTTTCTAACTACATTATTACCCTAGAGCGCTAATTGGTCACCTACAAGCCCCATTTGGGGGTAATAAGGACCTACTTACCTAATATGAGAAATGTAAAAATAATTTAGCACTTAAGGTAATTACGTTCCCATACAAATGTTACTCGAGCCTTTCTCTTTAAGTAAGTACTATATGCGCCTACATCCAACATAGTTATTATAACTAAACAGACTGTATAAGTTCAAATGATTTAACACGTTCAACAACGTGCTTAAAATCCTTTGGTTAGGATATAATGTCAAAGTCAAAATCATTTATTCAATTTATGCATCAAAGACGAACTTATGAACGTCAATTTTTCATTATAATGTACTTTAAAGACTCTTCCACTGCGTTCCAAAATATATAGAGCCTACCGAGAAGAAGCGGCAAGAAACTCGGGGCCTTTCTTTTTATATAGATGTTTACAATGTTTCTGCTGAGGTACTACAAATATTACATTTTATGGGTGGCAGAGAGACAGCTTGCCAGAAGTTGAGTATTCCAAGCATCCTTGTCTTCTATATAATGTCGGACTTTATAATAAGCTTTTTTTATCATATGGTTTTTTACAGTCAACTTGAATTTGCGCTCTGTGAGCTCAGTTATGTGTTTTAGAATTTTATTGTAAAAACGCACACAATTTCCTAGGAATGACTTATTAGTATATATATAGTCTTCGCAAGTCTAAAACTTGGTACAGCTATCCTATTTGTAATTCTAGTATTAAAAGGGTAGTGATCACTATTTAACTTATATTTATGTAAATTTTTACCAACTATTTTAACTATTATTTTCTTTCTTACTTTGCCTTCCTTATATTTAATACATATAAAGAAGGCAAAGTTACTATATTAATTTCTTAAAATAAATCTCTCAAAGATTCACGGAGATATAGCTGGAACAGTTTCGTATATAGCTCGAATAGCACGTTTTTATACGATAAAGATGGTCTCTATATCAGCCGCTGAACCCCGTAGCAATATCCCATATGACATTACGCAGTGGCACATGCAAAATATACTAACCGCGCAGTAGAAACGTCTGTTAGTTCTCATATTTTACATACCGCATATGTAGCAGAACTGAGTCTCCCAGACAGGGCATTTATATGAGGACCCCATTGTAATTTTACGTCAATTTTAATGCCTAGGAAGACTGTTGCCTTGTCCATTACGAGTTTGACTCCATCAAGCGTAACGTTGGACTCCAAATATGGAACAGTAGGCAAAGGAAACTTCAAACATTTTGTCTTTTTTGAATTCGGAAATAAATTATTACTTGAGAACCATTTAAAGATACTAGATATAGATATAGCGTTGTTTACTTGAGTTAGAGTCCTATCTACTTTGAAAATCAGAGATGGCATCTCTGATTTTAGAATGTGTCATCCGCAAATAAAACAATATCACAATGATCCTTGGCTCCTTGATACTCTGCCATACCCTACTAGATTACAAGTTTGTTTCACGAGGTTTATTTTTTTAAACAGAATATAGCCCAGCATTAAGATAACGTTTACATTATTTCTAAACTATGCTGGAATATATATGTTTATATATATATATGTTTATTCAGTTCAGATCACAAAGTACATATCTTAACTATACCTCTAATTAATAAAGTATGTAATTTAGATAGTTAACACCAAACTGTGGTAAGTAGGTACAATTGATATTCATTGATAACTGTGCTAGGTCGTACCTGTGTTACAGCTGTCAATGTCTTCCTCCAGTATAGTAACAGTTCAAACGGTTCATTAATTTACAAAATTAAACGCCTATCCAAGTAACGCCCATCTAAATAAATACATACCAGATTTGACTAAAATTTCTCATGCCTACCTCCATATTTTGTTGTTTTAAATTATTTTGTGATTCATTTAATCTAGGTAGGCAAAACAACAAAATTAACAACGTAAGTAGCTATTAGCTCTTAATTAACAATACCAAAACCGATACACTAATAAAGTAATACATATTTATCAGCACACGCAAAGTTTTGCCGATGAGAAATAAAATGTCACCCTTAATAACGTAGCGTTAAAGTGCATTTTGTTTATATATGCATATAATAAAGTAATAATAAAGTTTTGTTTTTATTATGATTGTTAACTAACGTACCTACTTAGCAAATATTGTTATAAAAACCAACTTAGTTTTCACTTATTTCTACTGAAAAATACCGCATTACTCACTTACTTGTTGGATAGATCCGACTATAGTTTTGAACACATAAAGGAGTCCTTTTCAAAGAATGTTTTGGCGACACTTTGCTTATTTTGGTATGGTCAAGCCTTTTCTTGATTAGTGATAGTAAACTTTGAAATTTTGGAAAGTAAAAAACATACGTGGACAGGATTCGATCCCGGGTCTTCTGCCTAAAGGTGTCAGATGTCATGAGCAAGGCGTTAGTGCTTTCAACGACATAATATAAAAGTTGAGAAAGGTTACGACATCAATATTGAAGGTAAATGTTTATTTATGAGAAATAATAATAAGCATTGGCACTTCTAAACTCTACTTAAAATGTTTATCCCATCATGTTCCCGTCACTGATACCTCTCATAAAAAGAAGCACTCAGGCACAGGGTGTGTTGGCAGAACCCCCTTTTACACGGGACTAAAATTATAACAGGTGATATCTGAGTATCTCTTAGGGATGAACTGGCGCATGTATGTGTTAATAAGGTACAACGCCATCTATGTGATATGTATGGAACTAATTATAATTTGAACCACTACTTATTTCTTAACCAGCACTTATAAATATTATATCTTTATTAACTATCACCTTATCTAACTCACAAATATAGCCCACTGCCAAGTGTATTTTACTATAGGTTTATTACTTATAAATTCTTTTCGTGCGCGTAATGCACGAACTGACATAAATCCCGTTGATAGATTAAACGCTTTTTATTGCAACACGTCAGTACAAAAAAATAAAACAAAAATATGTATAATAACTTTGTATATAAAACAATAAAATAAACTGAAACACAATGGAGTTACCATGGGCGTCTTATCGCTCAGGGCGATCTCTTCCAGTCAACCAATCCAGCACAGCATAAAGACAAGAAATTATCCAAATATGTCATTATCTCATTGTACATAATACTATTGTTTATTTATCAATATAGATGTGAAACTTTGTATGTATGGATGTTTGTTACTTAATCACGCAATAACGGCTGAATGGATTTGGATACAATTTTACAAGAATAGGTGAGGCACTAGATTGACAATAAGGATAATTTTCATCCATCACCACGCGGGTGAAACCGTAGGGCGCAGCTAATGTTACAATTAGTCGCTCACTTCATCTTACTGTTTTCCTTTCGATACATTCTGTGAAATGAAAAAAACACCTCTTGAAATAAATTATCCAGCTAAAAGCTAAAGAAATTTGGGCCACAAGTACGAGTAATATTTACTAGCATTCCCAGCAGTATCTTTCCGTAACACTATATGCGAAATTAAAATTGGCTTGGGGCCAATATAATCTTACAGTGGTAGTGTATTCATCACCGGGACAGGGATAAAGCGCATGCATGCATATTATGGTAAAGTACTTGCTGATATTACAGTAAGAATAAGTTACTTAGATAAACAAACTGCCGGTCAATTTGGTACCAAAAGGTACTGTTTTTACCCGAATGTCCAATACATATATATTACAATCATCATCATCATCTCAGCCGTAGAACGTCCACTGCTGAACATAAGTCTCCCCCATAATTTTCCAAATGGACCGGTTGGAAGCGCCCTGCATCCTACGTCGTCCTACGACCTTTATCAGGTCGTCTGTCCACCATGACAGTGGACGACGTACGCTGCGCTTGCTGGTCCGTGGTCTCCATTCCAGAATCTTCCAGCCCCATCGGCCATCTGTTCTGCGTGCTATGTGCCCTACCCACTGCCACTTCAACTGTCTAATCTTCTGGGCTATGTCGGTGACTTTCGTTCTTCTACAGATCTCATTTCTGATTCGATCACATAGAGAAACCCAGAGCATAGCCCTCTCCATAGCTCCATATATTACAATGTATATATACATACATACATATGTCCGTCCTTATGTCCGCTCGTAACTACTCAACGGCTCTTACCGATTTTGTAAAGTGGTGCGTCATCAGCGCGAGCGGTGCGAGCTTTGACTATAGGATAAAATTATCGGTAAAAAACAACCCGCGATACAGCTCTCGCAACTAGATCCATATACTAGAGACATAATAATGGTACTGATAGACATGCTCATTACTAGCACTAAAGCTTGCTATTGATGAGCAATTGCTACTTAGTGGCATGTGTGTCAAAGTGTTGCTAGTTTTTAGCATGCTTATTACGAATACAAATGTATACTTAAAGAGCATTGTCGTTTTACGCATGCTTATAAGCATACTATTTTAGTAGCATGTCTATTAGTACCTTAAGCATGTCATTGAAAAAAAACACTGCAATATTTCCTCCTCTCCCAGAGAGACATTTTGGCACGAAGTGCGTGGACACACATATAATACTAGATCGATAATAGCATGTAGCATGCTAATAAGCAAACCTGTCCAGGCGTGCTCATAGCACGCCCCCTTCCACTCGCGCAGCAGGTAGCATGCCCGACAATATATTATCGTTGCCTTCCTTATATGTATTTGAAAATATAATGTATGTTCGTAAAAATTTACATAAATATAAGTTAAATAGTGATCACCACACTTTTAATACTAGAAATACAAATAGGATAGCTGTACCTAGTTTTAGACTTGCGAAGACTAATAAGTCATTCCTAGGAAATTGTGTGCCTTTTTACAATAAAATCCCAAAACAGATAATTGAGCTCACAGAGGGCAAATTCAAGTTGACTGTAAAAAACGTTTTTTAAAAAAAGCTTACTATAAAGTTCGACATTATGTAGAAGATAAAGATGCTTGGAATACGAGTACTCCACTTCTGGCAAGCTGTCTCTCTGCCACCCATAAAATGTAATATTTGTAGTACCTAAGTTGAGACATTGTAAACATCTATATAAAAAGAATGGCCCCGAGTTTTTTGCCGCTTCTTCTCGGTGGGATCTATATATTTTGGAACGCGGCGGTAGAGTCTTTAAAGTAATGAAAAGTTGACGTTCATAAGTGTGTCTTTGGTGCCTAAATTGAATAAATGATTTTGACTTTGACTTTGACTTTGACAATCGAACGACATTCGATTTTTAGCGTGCTCGTAATAAGCATGCTATTTATTAGCAACACTTTGACACACATACCCCTAAGTAGCAATTGCTCACTCAACAAATGTATTGTGAGATCTATACTTGCACGGCTGATTCCTCCCAATAGCGTGAATGTCACTGAGTACATATAATGCTTAAAAAATAGGATATTTTATGCGTTTTAGTCTGAGGGAAGCTAACGTTTTATTACACTTTTGGTTTATTTTCTTGTTGATCATATAGCAGGTCAGCCGTGTGATTGTCTTAAAACATCGTTGCATCTTTGACAAGATCCGTGAAACAAATGACGAGATGACAAGAAACGTTGGAAAAACAACCTTGTGTACAAGGGCGATTATCTCATAAAACATTTCACATCGGTGAGCTCGTCGACGAATCATTAGAGAATCGCGCGGCAGAACGCATCACTGTGTCTACGCTAAATATCAATTGTTTAAAATGTACAATCTAGAAGGTTTGTACTCGTATTGTTCGAATGCTGGTGGCTCAACGTAAAAACCGGTTTATTTGGAATTCGGATAGCCGTAACTAGAAATAATAATTATTTTTTTTTATAATATTATGATATTATTATTAGAAATAATTATGACATAAGGAATACAAATTTTAATTTCACATTACTGGATACTGGCATTCAAATAATATAAGATAGGCCTCAGAACTGTATACTAGGGTTGAAGTTTTTTTATAGGGATCTGCGCTCCACACATTACTGAACTTAAAAAAGTTGGTAACATATATAATATGTCACATTTTCATTAATCATGACCATATCATAATTATTTTTGGTCAATATTAAAACATCTTAAATATAATTATAGTACTTATTAGTTAAATTTAATGATGATGAATCTTATCATCATCATTAAATTTAACAAATACCAATATTCTAAAATATCAAATCAATTTCTGGAAAAAACAAAGATTGCAAACGTAAGTCTACCTGAGACCAGTATCAGAAATAAGTGTGCAAAACTTTATCATTAAATTAAAATAAAAACAATAAAAAAAAATAACTAACATTTTTGCGAGTTAACCTATTTAATATTGTTTTAATTCAACCTTTCACGCGTAACTTAAGCAATATCTAAAGCTTACTTTTCGTAATATAATTTTATTAAACAACACCGTTTTCGTTAGGCGTAATTTATTTTTTTCGTTTCTTGTTCGCACTAATATTATTAACTAAATAGTTCGAATGTCTGCAACAGAAAGATATTACTAATCTGTACTTAACTTCGTATTACTTAATCATTTCAGATCATACCTAAATCTCACGTGCACTTAACTAGATGGCGCTTTTCGTGTAAATGTCAAACTGACACACTGGTCCGACTTGACACTCTGTAGGTAGCCGTGATCTGCAGATGGACAATTCCACTAAATAAATTGCAATCGAACCGTAGATGAACGGTGACTTTATACGTTTTCTGATCTTATATGCTATTGAAAAAAAGTGCGGCTGCAAATACGTTTCTGTTGATGCCAGCGAACGATCTAATGTAACTAATTTTACTTAATTTTAATTTGATTAATTAATACATTTCTTTTAATTTGTTAATTCATAAAGGCAACACACATAAAAAGATATAAGTGTTTAAACTACGTTACGTTTCAATTTGTCTATAATAGTATAATAGCTTTTTGAGTAATAACCGCACGAAAACCGCTGCAGTTGCAGCGGGATAGATTGTTGAAAATTATAAAATAGTAGAATAAGCCTCCAGGAGTTGTTCATTTGAGTCCACTTACCAGGGATATAATTATATTGGCTTCAAGCCAGGATGCACGGTTTCATCTCTAAATGGGCTAGTATACAATTTTTATTGCAACGCTTATGTCATATGTTTTTTGGCAAATAATATATGTTGCAGTTTTGTTATCGGTACATTAAATATGTTTACAGATAAAATATGTTGAAAGAGAATTCTTATCATACTTATCTCGTCTGTATTTTTTGCTAACCATGTACGCAAGCACATGGCAATTATTTTTAACGTTGGGAATTATAATCGATTTGTATGTGGACCATGGTTAGTAGTTTCAAGGGAGAATATTTTAAAATACTACTATTAGTACTGGCCAATGAACCTGGAAGGTTCTGAAGAGGAGACCACGGGCCAGCAAGCTCAGCGGAGGTTGTCCACCAACAAGTCTATATATCTTGCTGGTGACCGAGACGGGTCGATGTCGGATGCAGGCTGCTTCCAACCGGTCGTTTAAGAAACATATGGGAGTTATATGTTCAGTTATAAGATTCGTAGTTATTGAACTGCGTTATCGCAACTCAGTTTTATGAATATTTACGTTTCTGACAGTTTTCGTATGCTCGGTATTTAGGTATACATACCCTAATCTATGGTTCTAATAATGGTATAAGGTTTGATCGCGGACCAGGGACTTGCTACCGATCGTTTTTGATTTAATTGGTATTATGTGAATTATTGCGTTGTGATTGCATTATGACGTACATTGGCGGTCTGATCAATAAATTAAGTTCCCATTATATTTTGAAGATTTTTAGGGAGCAAAATGATTTAAAAAGTATTTAGTATTGTGTTTATGTTAGAAATCTATTGTTATGATGTTTTGAGTGATGCAAGATAGACAGAATGTTTCCAATCTTAGTTCAGCGGCATGGATGTCGTACGGTTATAAATCATTATAGTAGTACTGAAATTGAGGTAGTGGAACAGAATAGCAATTTTTGCCAAAAAACATATGCGAATAAACAGATACTGAAATAGTTATTAACCTAATTCAGTTTTATTCCCAATAGGTGAGTGTTGTTTATGCAGGAATGGTTGCAGCATACTCCTTGCTCCAACTTAGATATTAGTCGAGAGGAAAGTGAGATGCATTTTATGTTGTAAACTCTAATGAGAATGGGTTTATGGAAACTTCACCCCTGAATTTAGTTAAATTATGTAGCTTCTTATCCCATAGAATTTTATAAAATAAATATTAATAAATTTCATAACAAAAGTTGCATCTTTTGTTGAACTGGTTTATATTGTTTTGGTAAATATAAATGTAATTAAATCTCTTAAATCAAACTCTGCAAAGATTTTGATGTCGACCTCTTCAACAATTTAGTTGGACAGTTACGTCGGCTGCTGAGCAATAAATTATTCAACTGATTTAGGACCTCGATCAGGTAAACAAGTAGTAATTAGTATTATACATTATAATATTCTTTTATTACGTGTGCATTCGCCTTTATTACTTTTATATAATGTTACATAGATATTTATACTATACGTATTATTAAACTGAATAAATTGTAAAGTTATATGATTATTAACGGGATATTTACCGTGGTAAGGTTGTGGAAGTTGTGAAGAGTGAAGAACCATGATCACGGGAAGACTGGCAGTCTTCCCGTGAACATGGTGCATGTAACTGCGCCGAAAAATTGGGAGCTCATTCCACAACCTTACCACGGTAAATATCCCGTTAATAATCATATAACTTTAGTGAAAAAATTGTGTACAATTTATTCAGTTTAATAGTATATATCATCATCATCATCATCAGCCTGTAGCAGTCCACTGCTGAACATAGGCCTCACCAATTGCACGCCACTTAGGTCTATCTTGGGCTTCTCGCATCCAGTTTTTGCCAGCCGTCTTGCGCAGATCGCCACTCCACCGTGCCTCAGGACGTCCTACACTACGTTTGCCGAGACGCGGTCTCCACTCTAGAACTCGTTTATCCCAACGGTTGTCGGTTCTATGGCTAATAT